>LS990923.1:44564493-44654493 GCA_900464855.2 Musa schizocarpa | reverse complement strand
TTCGTCTCCGATGCACACCCGATCTTCACTCCCTCTCCTCGCGGAGTGAGGGTCGATTCGCTTTTAGATTTTCGCCTTCTCCTCTCTTTTATAACGCGCAGGCGGCTCTCTTCTTCTATCTGTGTTGTGCTGTCTGATATCGTCACTCGCGAGATTCTTTTCTTGGAACGGTTGGCTCGCTTGGTAAACATCTCCCATCTGCTACGGACACCGAAGGTAAACATACGAATAAACGGGTGCGAACCCAGACCCCTCTGCTTTTGCAATTACCCAGGACCACGCGGTCGTCACTCTCCCGTGGGCCCCTCTCATTCCACCCAATCGCACGCCGGATATGACAACGAGAGGGGAGGAGCAAACAAGGGATGAAACGCCACTGCCGCCCCTCCCGTCTCTCATCATCCCAATGAAATTTTAAATAAATCATTTTTACAATTGAAAAAGAAAAGATATATTCGAACGCAGTTAGGTGTGAGGAACGGAAAGCTGTCACGTCTTCAGGTTTCCGTTTAGAGCACACGTTTCGGCATGCCACTGGCCGTCACTACCGAGTCAATTTGTAGGACGGTCTCGGTCGCGTGCCGTCAAATTCATCCATGCGTTCGGTCGGCCGAGGACCCCACCTCCGATCCCGTCCACGTCTTCACCGTTTTAAACCTCATGCCATGTACGTATATTATATCTTCTCCCCTAATCTTGTCCAGCCATCGTGAAGGAAGAAAAAGCATGACCGTAGGATGCTCGGAACCTTCCATTGTTAGGTTTGCACAAAGTAGCGTTTGGAGACTGTAACATTACCGTGACTATCTACCTACACACGTCACTACTGGTTGTATCAGCAAGAAAGTGACGTATTAACGACCGATCGACCGACGACTATCCAAAACCAAGTACGTGTTCGATTCCAATTCCAATTTTATGATGCGTCGTTTCCACGGCCTGGGGGTCTCCGTTTTTGGGCACATGCGGAAAGCACGCGGAGCGTCCCGCGTGAGTGTGGGTCCCGCGACGACGCGTTCCTTCTACCGCGCGCGTCAGAACGTACACGTGCACGCTCCTCGCTAAACGCAATGCCTGGGACGAATGTGCTCTTTTAGATTCATTCGTAAAGAGGAGCGATGGGTTGGACACTTGGACAGTTCGTTATTACCATCTCCACTCATTAGCCTCTCTTGAATCACCTTGTCAACGCTTTTGTCATGCTGTAGCCGCTTCACCTTTCTTCTTCACCTCCTCCGGTACATCTTCGTTGCGTGCTGCCTCCTCTATCTGATCCCCGCCGGGTCGAGCAGCTCCGCTACCGCTACCGCTGCTGCTACCATCCGCCGCCGTCACCGACTCTTGCTGACTCCATCTGCCCTCCGGCTTCTGTAAGGAGACGACGGTCTCGAACGCCCCGGCAAGCGCTTTCACTTTGCTCCCCCTCGCCGCCAGCTTGTCGGCTGTCTCCTCCTCTATGACAGCGTTGTGAGCCGGTTCCGTCTCCTTCCTCCCGCTCACCGCCGCCTGCCTCTTCGACTCCATGGTCTCTTGCGCTGCCTTGTCTACTCCATCGCCTTTTCTCTTGCTTCCTCTTCCTTCCGCCTCATCCCTTTGGCTTCCCGGCATCTGCTCATCTACATTCTTGGCTTTGGACTCTGAGCTCCTCGAATACTGCTCACATTCGACGTTCTTTGCCAGGTCTCGTGCCTCATTGCCTCTGACGACGTCCATCAACTTCTCTTTTTCGGGTTTGACTGCAGCGGCGGTGGAAGACATGACTTTTGGAAGGATTCTGGCGGTCTTCACGAGTGGAACAGCCTTCCCGCCTGCCGGAGTTTTCGAAGCTTTCGCCAAGCTTCGTTTTCGAGCCATGTTTGCCATCGTTGACGGCCCACTTCTCGCTGCTCTCTCCTTTGGGCGGATTGCTGTGGGAGGTCGTTGAGGTAGGGAAGACGGTGAGTGAGACACATTCATTTGGCTTCCACGTTTTGCAGCAGCACCAGCTGCTGATGAAGATATCTTGGGCTGTTGGGAGCTGGTGCCATGGCACGAGCTAATGGTTGGCTTAAGATAGTTCGGTGTGGGTTTCTCAGGGATCGTAGGAAGCAAAAACCTTTGGTAGTAAACTTTGATGGTGTCTCTCCCGTTGGCATTGTTGTTCTTAGGTTGGGCACTCAAAATTCTCTTCTTCTGTTGCACTCCTTCGACCTTAGCTGTAGCCATTAGCCACTGCAAAATACCAACATGCAAATCGCAGAAAAGACTAGTAGTTTGAGCAATCACAATGAAACAAGGCATGGAATCGAAGCGAAGAAGGTGCAGGAAATCGAGAGCTTTGAAACGAAGGCATGAACATTGTGGTAGTTCAATACCTAATTCATTACCAGTCACGACGTTGATCTCATGATAGACACCCTTGGGCAGAAGAGATAAGAGAGAGGCATTGAAGACGATGGCTGCCTTCTCTTGTTTTCAGCCCATTCTGAACGCGAACAAGCAGAAGAAGAGACGAGGACAGATCATTCTTGGGGAGTCTGTCTGATTGGCATCGTTAATATTAGTACGTTCTAGATAATTGACCAGGTCAAACAAAGGAAGTAGAATCCTCGGAAATGAGCTTCATCTTGATAGCTGGACCTGCACAAACGTGAACTCATTCCTCGAAGCACCACCACCGTACGGTACAAGTCACCATTTGCTGTCGAGATTCATCGAGGACCGGCATATGAGACAAGAAGACATGGAGACTCGTGCAGAGTCTGCAGACCTCAGCGTTGACAGAGGAAGCTGAGAGAACAGGAGAGTGAAGACATCACGGAAGAGTGCTTTCGTCGCCAATCCTCTCGAGCTTGGGGGATCACTTTGGCTTATGAAATGGAGACAACAGCTTTTAATGTAAATTAAGATGGAGTAAAAGATTCCAATTTATTGCATTTCTCGTGTACGCAAGTTGATAAGACAAAAGTCAAAACTATTCCTCCATTTTGAACGGTTCAAAGAGATGTCATGAACGTGGTTGTGGTCGATTTATCTTTTGATGAGTCCAAAGCATTCCACCTTAATGTACATATTTTATCGATGGTCTTCTCCTCTTTCTTTCGTCATAAAGCTGTGCAGGAATTAAAACAAGTCAAGTCGGGTATCAGTTCAAAGCAAAGTCATTGATTAAAAAATAAAAAAGATTGGTATTTGGAGTAAGTATTTCTAATTAACTTCTTCGCATTTTCAAATATGATAGTTATCAATTTTATATTGTTAAAATAATATAATTTTATTTATTTTAAAAATTATGAAATCGGATAAAAATTAGTTTTGTTAAATATAATTTACAGAATCTCAATATCATTGAAGATAAAAAAGAATAAATAATGTTATAGTAAACAATAGATAAGTCTCTATTTTATGGAATCATGTTAGCATCAACATTAATAAGAATTTAAAAAGTCCTAAAAACTATGTTTGGAGAAACATACAAGTTAAAAATTTCAAGGCTTCAAATCTTTGACATGAGTTTAAAATTCTTATGATAAAAAATTTTGAGTGATTTTTTCTCAAAAATGTCTTCTATTGTAAATCAAATTAGATTTTACAATGAAAACTTAAAAGATTAAACCGTGATGAAAAAAATAAAAAATTTATCTTCAAAATTAGATATAATTTTTACTATTATAGAATAATATAAAGATACAAGAAAAGCACCTTGTTTGTTGATGAATTAATGGGATTACTAATATATGTTTTTTTACTTTTTTCCCAAGGTGAAATCAAATCTAATCGAACCTTAACAACATAAGCAATAAGTACCACAATTCATATACTGAAAGTACAAATATAAAAATAATATATTGTTAAACTTATACATACTTTATGCATCCATATTTGTTTTTTTTTTTTTTAAATACATATATATTGCTAAACCTTTTTTATGCTTATATAAAGAGCAAACATAACTTTGTATACTTTCCAAATCATAATTTTTAGCATAACAAGCACATAATATAAGTTTCAAATATAATCATTGAACGCATTTCCATAATAAAAACACAAATGAATAAAAATCATCTTAATGCAAAGATTACCATTAACTAATAATGAATTAATATAAATATAACTAAGAGTTCACATCTAAATTTATAGATAATCATAAATATAGCTAAGACACATATCATAATTGTCCCTTTTTTAAGACTCAAAATCATGTTTAACCACATAAGTAACATATTTATCCCTATGCAAGGACAAAAAAAAAAAACTAGTTAGTTCAACTTATGAATAATATATCCATTGATAAGATCTTAATTATACCCAAACTAATTGAATAATTGAATATAACGTAAAATTACATATTGACCTATCCTTCCAATGCATAAATCTTTACATATCATTTCAAATATATCAAATAATTATAACATTAAAAAAAATATAATAATAAAATAATTTTTAATTATTTTAAAATATAATATCAATAAGCTTATTTTTAAAAGTTAGTAATTCATTTAACATTTGTAGATCATATAAATTTATTATTAGCAAACACATATATTATTAAATTTAAAAATAAGTAAGACAGAATCATTGGATACTTACATTGATCGATCGTCGACTACTATAATTGATATAATGATCATCATAGACTATTATAACTGATGTAATGATCGAGACCCTCCTTCTTCTTCTTCTTCTTCTCCTAATTCCTTCAAATAACATAAATTAATACAGTGAAAAATCATAATCCTTTCTTTCTTACCTCGATAATGATAATAACTTATTTATTTTTTAAGATCATATAACATTCAATGATTTAAGATCAATTGATCTATGGTCCGTCTACTTTTTGATTGGTAGAGAATGGTTGGAATTCAAAACAATATATGCCTTATAATCATTCAAATTTTAAACAGAAACTCTTTCAATATAAAATTGAGATCCTTAACATCACATACCCCTTTTTTCGTTTACTTACTCTTTTCATCCTTAACATCACAAATTCACCTTTTCTCTTCCTCTTTCCCGAGTTTCCCACATGCACACACCTCTGCCAAATTTTTCACTCACGCAGATATAAGATTTCTGTCAGATCAAATCATATGATGCATAGATATAAGATTCTATCTTCTTATAATCTAAAAAAATTGATAGAAAAATCATAAGAAAGATCATAATCCTTACATATTCGAGGGTAAAATCTCTCTTTACGTAGAGTTTCTCTAGGAGATCGCCTCTCCTCACGTACAAAAGAAAGATGTCATTTTGAGAAAATAATAGAGATTACATTACTAAATATCCTAATTTTTTGAATATCCAAATATGACCTTCTATAGTAATCTTAAACAAAAGTTTTATACTCTAAACTTGATGTACCTAAATCAAAAAATAATTGATGGTAGTTGGTCTTCGTAACCTAATCGAACTCCCAATTTATCAATGATGCAATAGTATAACTTTTTTTTTGTACTGAATTGGTTCAAGCTCGATTACACTATCTAGATCATTTATATTTTTCTTCAACTTAACATATAAAATACATCATGAACTCCAAAATGGTAATATAAGTTTATAAGCTACTTGTCCGATCCTTTCTAAAACCTCAAATGGTCCTATTAATTTAGGAATTAGTTTACCATGTAATCCAAATCTCATAACACCGAAAACTTGTAGAAAAATATGATCTTCAACATTAAATTTCAAATAACATATTCTATTATCGATATAACTCTTTTGTCTGTTCTGCACTACAAGAATATATTCTCTAATCATTTTGATCTTCTCAATAGTTTCTTCAATTATGTTTGGTCTCAAGTGCTTCCTATTACTAATATCATCCCAACGTATAAGAGAGATATATATTTTTTCTTCCATACAATGCTCCAATTTTATTACTTTTTTGCTACCGATTGTTATAAGCAAACTTCACCAATGATAATCTTTCATCCAAGAATCCTCAAATCAATAACACAAGCTCTAAGCTTGTCCTCAAGGATCTGTATAACTCTTTCTGACTAACCATTTGTTTGTGGATGAAAGCCTATACTAAAATTCAGATTAATCCTTAGAGGCTTATGAAGTCTCTTCCAAAAGTGTGAAATAAATCTTGAACCTCTACGTGAAACAATCAGTACACCATGCAATCTAATAAGTTTCTCAATATATAACGTGGTTAACTTTTGGACCAATCTTGATGTCAATAAGATGAGCTGCTTTGATAAGCCAATCCATAATAATCCAAATAGTATTATTCTATGGTGAGTCTTTGACAATCCTATAATAAAAACCATAGATATATTGTGTCGCTTCTATTGTGGCATAGGCAAAGGTTGTATTTTTTTTAGGTGACTTCTTATGCTGAAATTTACTTATTGACAAATAAGATATAACAAAACAAATTTTATATTTTTTAAATATTTTTTACCAAAAATTTTCTTTTATATCTCTCTACATCTTAGTTCCACTTGGTGCGCTGTATAATCTGTGTAATAAGCTTTTCTCATTATTTTCTTTTTTAAGTTTGGATTTTTCGACATATAAATTCTATTACTAAATCTCAAAGAGTCATTTTTATGAATTTTAAATTTGGATTGAGATCCAACCTCAACATCATCTATGAATTTTTTTCAAGTACACATAATTCACTTCAACACATTTAATTCACTCGATAAAGGTAGGATAAATAATAAGATTAATAACAAGAACCCCTACGATTCCATTGTATTTAGATTCTCAAATTGTTTAAATATACTAGAACACACATTTGAGTGGTGATCGTAATTGTAAGATTACTTGCACTCTTCTGGCTAAGCGCATCGATAACAACATTTGCCTTAATAGGTGATAGTTTATAGTAAGATAAATAATATTTTGATTCTTCTTTTATCTCAAATTCAGTTCTTTCTGAATAAAAATATACTTTAAACTTTTATAATAAGTAAATATTTCACATGCTCTATATTTTTAAAGCATAAACTAGTGTTTTCAAATTCAAGATCATGCGTGAGATAATTCTTCGTATGCGATTTTAGTTGTTTGGAGTCATAAGCTACCACTTTACCCTGTTACATCAGAACATGTTTCATTTCTCATCATTGGATATAGTAAAAACCTCCACCACTTAAAAGGGATAGTAAGAATAGGACAAGTTATTAGTCTTTTTTTTTTTTTTTTTTTTTTTAATTTCTTGGAAGCTTTCTTGACAATCATATAATCATTTGAACTTAATTCCTTTTATGTGTCAAACGAGTTAAAGTTATAATGCTAGAAAATCCTTTTATAATTTTTTTTTAATAGCCAACCAATCCCAAGAAACTATGAATATCATATACATTAGTTGGTCTGTTCCATTCTATAACAATTTTTCACTTTCTATTGGAACAGCTGAATTTTTTTTAAAGAAATCACATGACCAAGAATGCTACATTCTACTTATATTTCTTCAATTTTGTATATAACTTGTTATCCCTTAGAATTCGTAAAACAATTATCAATTATTCTTCATGTTTTGCTTTACTTCTTGAATATACCAAATTATTATCAATGAATACTAAAATAAATTTATCTAAGAATGACTCGAATATCTTATTTATTAGATTCATGAATGTTGTAGGTACATTAATCAATCCAAAAGGTATAATAAAAAATCCATAATATCTATATTTATTAGATTCGAAAATAAATTTAGGTACACCTTCTGTCTTAATTTTTAGTTGATGATAGTTGATGATGATAATTGAACGGTAGATCAATCTTTGAAAATACTTATGTATACCACAATTGATCAAATAAATTAACAATTCTTAATAAAGGATATCTGTTTTAAATTATTATTTTATTTAAATCTTGATAATCAATAAACCTTCTTCTTTACAAACAAAACAGGAGCACCGAGGGAGAGACACTAAGGTCTAATAAACCCTTTATCAAGCAATTCTTATAGTTGTTCTTTCGATTCCTTTAATTCAATAGAGACACACACACACACACACACACTTTTTAAGGATATCGATCTTATTCTTGGTAGTATATCAATAGTAAATTTTATTTCTCTATCAGGTAACAATCCTAGTAGATATTCTATAGAAACATTTGAGTATTCACAAACTATAAGAATCTCTACCAAGTTCACTTGACCAAAGTAACCATTGCATTCCTTCTTCATTAGTTGTTTAGCTTAAATAGCTAAAATTTTACAAGGGGAATAATATTAGTAATGTAAAGCAACCATGAAATCTAAATTCAGTCTCACTTGGGATATGAAAATTCATAATCTTTCTATGAAAATCAAGGGAGTCATGGCTAATCAGTTCATTCCTAGAATAATATTAAAATCTGTTTTTTCTAGTTTAATTAAATCAACCGAAAGCTCTCTATCATCAATATGACTATGCAAGATTTATAATCATGCATGATAATTTTTTCTATACCGATCAGTGTATCAATGCTTAATACAATATCTAAAGGTACACACATCAAACTATGCTTCTTAGCAAACTTTATAGACACAAAAGAATGAGTGGCACCATAATCGAATGCGGCAAATGAAGAAGATACCAATATGATACTTGATGCCATACATAATATTAGAAATCTGAGTATTTTGTAGTGTCACGGCGTGAACTTTCCCTAATGCTTTAGATTTCTGATAGTTGGCCCTTTTAGATTGGACCTTTCTATCCCCTTAATTTTGTGTCTTCTGTCAGGGACATTCAACAATTTTATGGCCTTGTTAACTACAACGCAAATATACCCCAAAAAGCCACCAACATTCTTTATCTGCATGGAACTTATTGTAGTATTTGCATTTGACTGAAAACAATCTTTTTCCAAGTTTGATTTTGATGGAAGTATGAAGCATTATATCTCTTCTTTATTATCTAATTCTCTCTTTTAACATTTTTAGGGTCCCGTTTTCACAACTTGAGCCTTGTTATCCTTAGCTACTTATGTTTTCAATTCAAATGATATCACTTACTGTTTGATTTGTCCTCTTAATCCATATATATATATATATATATATATATATATATATATATATATATATATATATATATATATATATATATATCTCTCTCTTTGGTTGTTCTTATGGCATATCATTTTGCTTCAGCCTTAGGAATCTTTCTTCCGTTTGCATTTAAACACTTGTGGCAAAACACATTTCTGTAAAAGACTCCTTAAACCTGTTGCAAAAGATCAGAATCTCATTCCCATTTACATCCTTCTCAAGTGTTGTTCTTTCAATTTGCCACCACTTATATGCATTCCCATGTAATATAAAAGTCCCAAATGTAATATTCTCTTCGTTGGCATTGCCTTAAACATAGGAGGATTCAATCTGCATGCTTAATAAGTTGGAAGCTCTTTTCTATTCCCTTAAGCCAATGATTTGTCCTCTTAATCCATATATATATATATATATATATATATATATATATATATATATATATATATATATATATATATATATATATATATATATATATATATATATATATATATATATATATATATATATATATATCCTCTAATAGTTTGGCTGACACGGGTATATCTAATTTACTACAATTAGCTCGTATAGACCTTGTTGATGCTATGATATTTTCTACGACCAATAATATTATCTCATAGTCTTTAACTTAGCTCATTCAAATATGACAACTCATGAGCATATTCCATCGATAAAGTTAAAACTGTAAAATACTTAATTTCCTATGAAGTATTGTTTCATACTCTAGTACTAATTTTGATATTTTAGGGTTAGAAATGAGTTTAGAAACTGAGAATATTAGCGTAAACTCTCTTGGCGTTCTCTTTAAACTTTATATCTCTTGGATGCATTCTTGAGTGTTGAGTCTTTTGTTTTTAGTTTTGTATCCTTGTTTATTATCCTTGCGGTGGTGAAATTTTTGTATCCCTTTATGATTTTAAACTTAGTGGTGAGCTATTTTTTTATTTTATTAAATTTTTATTTTGAGTCTAAGTCAACATGCTACGTAAGTAGACTCTAATAATGTCTATTAACTCAAATTTAAAAAGAATAACTTATATGCTATGTTTTTTAAAATATAAGGATTATTTTAGACACAAGTTAACTATAAGGGCTTAAGAAGTTCATGGTCAAAACCAAGACTAAAATGAACCTTAACTCTATTAAAATAGAAGTTAGAGTAATAATGATTATAACAAAATTATATTCTTGTGATAAGGTTTATATTCTTGTGATAAGGTCCAGAATCATATTTAACCTTATGGTATATGTAACACTGATAATTATTTTGGGGCTAAAAGAAACTGGCTTTAAAATTTATGACCATTATATAAGGGAGGATCCAAATTAAAATCAAATGGACTAAACAATTAAATATCACTTAAAATAATATATTAAACTATTCATCGAATGCATAAGTCTTTACACGTCATTTCAAATGCGTCAAATAATATAACATTCAAAAATATAATAATAAAATATTTTTTAACCATTTTAAATAAATACAATATCAACAAGACTAGTAATTTGTTTAACATTTGTAGATCGTATAACTTTATTATTAGCAAGCATATATTATTAAATTTGAAAACAAGTATTATAAAGTGATACTTATAACTGATATAGTGATCATGTCCCTCTTTTACTTCCCCTAAATCATTTAAATAATATAAATAAATACAATAAAAATTATAATCATTTCTTTCTTATCTCAATAATAATCATTTATTTATTATTTTAAGATCATAACATATTCAATGATATAAGATTAATTGATCTATGATCCTTTCTACTTTCTGATTAGTAGGGAATGATAGGAATTCAAAATCATACATGCATATAATATTTTAAATTTTAAATGAACTCTTTAAATATAAAAAATGAGATTCTTAAGATCACATATCTTTTTAAATTATTAGTATTATTATTATTATTATTATTATTATTATTATTATTATTATTATTATTATTATTATTATTATTATTATTATTATTATTATTATTATTTCCTCTAGTTTTCCACACATGCACGCCTTTGTCAAATTTCCACACAGGCACGTCACTTCCCTCACCCACGCCACATACCATATGCGACAACAAGTCGACCAATACATTTTATGACACAATTATCTTGTTTTTTTCTCATCATAAGATCAAGATTTCTACTCGATCAAGATTTTTATCGAATCAAATCATAAGATGTATAGATATAAGATTCTTTCTTCTTATAACTTAAAAATTTTGATGAAGAAATCATAAGATTATAGTCTTTACCTACTCTGCGTCTTCTCATGAATCAAAGAAATATGCCCTTCTAAGAAAATAATAGAGGTTACACACTAAATACCCTATAACCCTAAATTTTTAAAAATACCTCTCTATAGTAATCTTAATTATATATGTCATTAAATAATATTATGGGTATTACAACAATGACAGAGGTTATAGATTGTTTTGACACTCAATGTAGGGGATAAAGTCTATTAAATGAGAGGCAGAGTAACTTCAACCAAGGCAATAAATAAATCCATCAATGTTTTTCATTATAAGAAAGTTAGATATAGTGAAAAAGACTATTGGTAAAAAATAAAAATTTAAATGCTTCTTTAAATTTGCTCTTATTGTGGAAAAAAATGAGCATATTATAAAGATTGTGGGAATAAAAATCAAACAAATTATCATAAAGAAAATAATAGTGAAAAATAAAAAAAATGACATATAATGATGAATATTATATAGTGGATGCAATAATCATATGACAAGTGATAGAAATTTATTTAAAGATTTAATAATTCAATCAGATTGTAGTGTATATGAGAAATGATGTGAAGTCTAGGTAAAAGGAAAAGAAACATTTGTCGTGAACATCAAATTTAATAAGAAATTTATTAATGATTCGATATTTATTTATAGATTAAAATAAAATCTCATTAGTGTAGAGTGTCTGATGAGAAAATATTATTATACTTTTTTATGATGAAAATATTTGATTAATGATTAAAAAAAGTTTATGAGAATGATGAAAAATAAGATATTTTCTTTATTGTATTTTGATTTTTCTTACATGCCCTTTCTATTACAATTATTGATAAATCATCACTATGACACAATATATTATGATGGACTAGAACTATTACATTAGAAAATATAATAGTTAGTAAATCAAAAATTTAAAACAAAGATAATATTTATGAATATTGTGTTTTTAGAAAATAGCATAGCCATTCCTGGAAGGTGATTATTTTATAAAAAAAAAAAGCTAAAGTCTTTTCTATTTTCAAAATTTTTAAAACTTATGTAGAAAAGTAAGGTGATTATTTTATTAAAACCCTAGGTACTGATAGAAGGAGTAAATTCACTTCCAAATATCTTGTTAATCTTTGTAAGATTGTAGACATTCATAGTGAATTGACTACAAACTATACCTCCCAACAAAATAGAATAGTAAAGTGAAACTAATCGAGTTATGATTGAGAAAATAGTACTAAAAGAGTATGCTTAAAAAGAAAATAGTACTAAAAGAGTTTTTGGCAAAAGCCATCAGCATACCAATATATTTGCTAAGCCACTTTCCCACCAAGATAGTTTAAGATAAAACATTCTCTCAAGCATGGTTTGATAGAAAGCCTGATGTGAATCACTTTAAGTTATTTAATTGTGTTACTTGCTCTCATGTTCCTTAAAAAAAAAATAGTAAAAGCTTTTGTTCCTTCAAACAAAAGCATTTTATGCATATTTATGGGGGTAAAATACTGAAATAAAAGCTTTTAGACTTTATGATCCTATAACTAAAAAGATTAATTAGAAGTTATGGTATTATTTTCAATGAGAAAATATTTGAAATTTTAATATAGTTGAAATTCCTATAGTCATAGGAGAAGAAAAAGTTAATAAAGCACATGATACATTTTCTATTGTGAATATCCCATCTAAATCTCCTCGTAATTTAATTGATTCTGATATCCATACAAGTGATTCTGAAATATCTCTAAGAAAATTTTATAGTCTTATAAAAATATATCAATATAATGATCTTACATGTTTAACTTTTAAACCTACTTGTTTTGAACCTACATCTCCAAAATAAAAATTAGTATAAACAATAAATGACAAACCACAAACTATTGAACAAAAAAATAAACTTTAACGCTGATAAATTTGCCCTCTATTAAATTAAATACTTGGACTTAAGTAGATCTACATGTAAAGATTTAACGTGAATGATTCACTACAAAAACATAAAAGCCCATTTAGTTGCCAGAGAGTATTATCAAAGAAACTTTTCTCTAGTTCTAAGAACTGATACAATTAGAACAGTGTTCAACAATTCCAAAAAAATAATAGGTTTATCAATTCGATATTAATAAGTTTTTAAAATAAAAAATTACAAGAGGAGGTTTGAGTTAAGTAACTTAAAAAATTTAAAATTAAAAGGTATGAAAATTAAGTCTACAAGTTAGAGAAATTGTATCAAGGGCATAATACAATAGAATGGATAACTACTTTCGTAACATAAATTTCAATAAAGTTAAAGTGAAACAACTTTATATATAAAAGCTCAAAGAATGAAAATTTTTATTCTCTTTTTATATAATGATATGATTTATATTCAAAATTTGATAAGTATGCTTGATGAATTTAAGAAAAAAAGATATTAGAATTCAAAATGATTGATTTATGGATTTTATACTATTTTATGGGAAAGAAAATTGTTCAAGATGCAAATGAATTATTTTTATACTAAGAAAAATAAGTTAGAGATTTGTTAAAATATTTTATATGACAACTATAAGTCAATATGTACTCTAATGAATATAAATAATAAGATAATGCTAGATGATGGAACTAAAAAAATAGATGTTACAAGCAGCATAGAAGTTTAATCGAATAATTTATCTCACATATTAAAGGTTTGATTTTATGTTTATAGCTAGTTTGTTGGTACAACCCTTGTAAGTATTATTTTAGAGCAACTACAGAGTTATTAGATATGATGTTCAAGTTATATTCTTATACAGATAATAATCGAGTTGGTTGTACATATGATTAAAAAAAATAAAAGGTTTATATGCAGACTTGGCTTACGGATAATTTCATGGATGATAAAAAAAAAAAAACAAGTGTTACTCTCTCAAATTCTGAGACATAATATATAGTGACTACAAGCATAACATGTCAAACAATTTGGATCTAAAAAATTTTAGTAGATTTTTTAAGAAAAACAAGGTAGACAAATTAAAATATAATGTGACAATAAGTCTATTATTACAGTGATAAAAAATCTTATCTTTAACAGGTACACTAAATATATCAAAGTTTGACATTACTTCATATGCTCTCAATAATTCAATATGGATAAGCGGGTGAGTGAATGAAATATCGTACAACTTGATCGTTTTATTTTTTAGAAAAAGCTTATACTTATCTTCCTTATGTTCCTATAAATAAGTGCTATTAATATATCTACCGTCTTCTACTCTTTCTTCTGTGCCTTAAGCCACCACAATTACATTTGTAGTATGATATTATGTTTATAATTTTGATTTTTCTTGCTAATGAATGCTTGTTGTCATAGGATGCTAGTTTAATGTGACACAACCTAATATAATATGGTATAGGATAATCTGATAAATCATAGAATAGGATAATATATACATAAACATAATGTAGCAGAAACTTTGATTCTCTTTTTATAGGTATTGGAATCTCTTTGATTCACATGGATGGTAGCATAAACATAATGTAGCATAATGTAACATATTGCTCGCTATATGCTATCCATCCATGTGATCGTGGCAGTGCTGACTACGCCCGTTTCGATGCTCAAAGGAGGAATCATGGATCAAGCCGTCACCTCATTCATCTATCTACCTCCTAACCCAAATTACTCAGCAATCGAATGACATAGTTCTGCAGACGGATCAGCGGAGTGTTCGCAGGCGCCAACCGGCGGCCACTCATGCCGTCCGAGGCGCCACTCTTGCTCTTCCTGGCACCGTCGCCGCCGGTGGCCGCCACCATTCGCTCGCAGAAAGGGCACATGGTCAGCGTTGCTGCCTTCAGAAGCTGCACGTAGAGCGGCCCTCCCGGTTTCGCACACCTTTAGCCTCTGGTTCTCATCACTCGTAGGCTCTCACAACACCTCTTGAGGCACTCAATACTCCACCTCGATCTGCTTCGACTTCGTCCAGCATCCATGCAGAGTAGTCACGGATGCAACGGATATCCATCTCACAAGCAATAACCTCTCGAAGATCATCGAGTTCTGGGACCAGAGTTCCACTTGCCGTGGCAGTATATTTAGCCGGCCGGCCAGATCTTGCTTCTCGGTCTGCAAACTGAATCCACATACAGTTTCAAACGTGGTTAACTAAACACGAAGACCGCAGCACATGGGTGTTGTGCTCTCTGAAGCTGTCCTCAAGCAGCGTTACTTGTGCTCGGTGAGCTTGAGCTTCTTCCTTGTGCCAACTAGTTTCTTACTGCTGCAGCTGCTGCTTCCTTCATTGCCGCTGATACCTTCCTCCTCCTCTTCTTCTTTCGGATGGTGAGGGAAGAGGAGATGGACTTGGACGGGTGAGTTTTTACCACCGCCACGTACTGCAAGTGCAAGGCTAGTTTTGCTGAGAAGCTCTTTCCGTTGCCTGGTAGATTTGGGTCAGGTTTTATACAGAGGCAGGAAGTAATGAGCGGAGGGAGGCAGTTTTCCTTGGCAGATTTAATGAGGGAGAAGGCACTGAAGGCTCTATTTTTTTTTGACGAGTTACGAGGCATTTCGTCGAACATTTGGAATTAAGTCAGCACATTAAGCTTCCCGGCAGTCTATTATGGTGCATTTGGCACCATAACAAGCATCGCCATTACGTAGAAGGGAACAACTGAGAGCTTGTTATTCTATGAGCACCATGGTTGCCGCCCATTGAAGTCCATCACTGCAGGACAAGTCTCTTCCTGCCACAATTATTATCGTATGTCCACCGTTCTTGGTGAGATTAATTAGCTCCTATGTATGGGTTTCCATCCTCTTCACTGCCATCGTCATGGCATCTGAGGCTACATACAATTTACAGCCGAATAGATCACCCAAAACAGTTCATCATGAGGAATTGATTCCGTCTTATCAGCTCCACAAGTAAATATAATCAAAGTGTTGGAGAATCGTATGCACTGGAGATTACCAGAGAGGTTTTTGTCCTCTTCTACTCTTTTATTTATTTTTATTTTTATTTCTCGGCAGGAATAATTTTCCATGTTGCTGACAGTGAAGTAGAAGTTTAAGGAGGTCCTACTTGAGCCGACCTGATCATGGACTCATCATGATCTTATGGGCAAAGAGAAACAAAAGCTGAAAAGCGTGGAATGATGTTACTACGAAAGCTAAGAGTAGTAATGAGTTGAGCTGTAGCTTTGGATTATCATGATGCCAATCATATATGACAACCCCTTTAAGCAACGCATTAATGCATTATCCCTCAAATCTAGAAAATGAATGATTATACACATTATAAAAAACAAGATATTCAACTTAGAATTCACATCTTCTCAAAAGAATGTAGGCACATTAATATATTAGGGTTGATAAGCATCTGATGAGCGGCTGTTTTTGGTTAATTAATGAAGGTGATGGGTAATACCTTGAGCACTTTTGGCAGCATGTGTTTCCCCTGCAAAAGAATTACATGTAAGAATATTATATTCCTCCATAGACTCTCTCTCTCTCTCTCTCTCTCTCTCTCTTGTATCTCTCTATGTGGAAGATGATCACAAAAACAGAACAATACAATATTAATCTAAAGAGAGGTATAATTCTCGATAGAAAGGACATTTACTTCCTTATGCAAATCTACCGAAAGAAGGAAAGCACAGTTTCAGATCACTGAAAGCCAAGGAAAAGAGAAGGGAACATATGAGAGAGAAGAAACGGAGGCATAAATGTATATAACAACAATATGCCATCGTCGCAGTCTCAGAAGACACAAATCGCTGTAATTCTAAGCAATTATTGTATTATTCTCAGACAAAAGAAGAGAAAAAGGAAGCTGTTTTCATGGCCGTGGGCACAAGGAAATTACACGATCTGTGGGAGAGCTCCATCAACCTACTCGAATTTTCTTGCTTGGGGGGCACGGCAGCGGGACGAAGACGGAGAGGAGGTCGCTGGGGACCGGGTAGTAACCCCTGGGAGGAGGCGCGAGCCGCCTCTTAGCCGGCCGCGGCTTCCACGGCGCCGGCGGGCACACCAGTGCCCGTACGGGCTCTTCTGACTTGGGCGTAATGCACTCCACGTCTTCGGTGCTGGTAGACTTGAGCGGGTCGTCGTTCCCGGTGGTCCGGATGGGCGCCAGGGTTGGCAATTCATAGACGTCGAACTCGAAGCCCATAGTTCGATGCGAAAGGAGGATGGAGAAGCGGTGGAGACGAAGTTAAATAGTCATTGAAGCAGGAGAGGGAGCGACGCAAAGGGCCGAGGAAGGAAGGGAAGGGGAAACCCTCGAAGACGTTAACGTAAGAAGCCCAAACGACGAATGGGTTGGTGTGGGGGAGGGGTGGGGGCCGGGGGGGCGCCGCGGGGAGTCAAAACGACTTGGCATTTCTAACCCGTAGCTGAGCTGCTTCATGTGCATGTTGACCCACATGCGTGGGGCCTGCATGAGCCCTTCCTCAGTGGCCCTTCTTGTCGGGTGTGTCCCGCTAATTCATCGCGTCTTATGCGCCCCATCCCTCAACGACGAGCCCCGAGACGTGCAACACGCACTGTGAGACAGCCGATGGACGCGTGAGGTAATCACAGGGAACAGACTCTCGGGACCCACCGTGACACAGCATAGGATGCCATTTCTTCGTGGCCATCCTAGTCCGCCATTAAGACGATTGAAGGCCAGGATATGAAGCCATTAATCTACTATCTGGTACTCCTTTTTTTTCGACTCGACAAAGTAATTACTATATATATATTATGTATGTCTCATCGCATGGAATATGGAGGGGTTTACTCCCCTCGAGAAATAAATCCATTAAATAGAAACAGCTGACTTCTCCGGAGTGAGGTTGGAATTCCATCCTCCTGAAGAGCAGACTAGTTATTATGTGATCTCCGAAAGGGTGGCAGCCTTCTTCCTCAAGCATCCGACACACCCATGCATCATTGAGTTCTGCATATGCTGAGGTCGCTCGAGCCATCGCAAGATCTTTGACTGATCCAAGAACCACATGCTGAGGTATTAACTCGGATTCTCGGTACCATGAACTCCCCAGCAGGAGCTGTTTTGCAGAGCTCGATTCTTCCTCGCAGGAGGTCTTCAATGGAAGATCGTGGAAAGCATTGTGAAGGAACACCACAGCCTTCCTTCCTTCTTCGTGAAATAGGTATTCGTTTCCACCAAAGTTTGGATGTTGCGTCCTGATGATGGAGGAGGAGGAGGTGGTGGAACGAACCTTCAACGTGGAAGAGTGGGTGGTGGAAGCTGGTTGGTGGCGCTGCATCGGATACTTGGATCTACGACATGGTCCCGAACACCAACCGCCTCGGTTAATCATCAAGTAAATGTGGCCTCTGCGACAAAAGTGTAGTTGCAGTACAGAAGAGAGAACAGTCACATGAAGTGAAGAACTCGAAGTACTTTCACCAAAACTTGGAGGAGTTACTGTAGACTCCATCCCTTCGTTTCGATGGAAGACACGTCCCACCCATCGCTCAGAGTTACTGCTCGTCCTCAGGAGACGAGGAGATTGACTCTGGATTTGCAGAAGAAGAAACTTGACCACGGATTCCCACTTCCTTTACGACTTCGAAGAAGATGACGGGGGGCGCTGTTGTTTGTGGTTCATCTGAGAGTATCGTCGGAGGGGAAACCCACCACATGCTCAATGTCATGATTGCACATGGTACGTACACTCTACGCCAGGAGTCATCTCACTAGGCGATACGGTTTGCGACGCCCCTATCTATCGCCATCTCCTTACAACTTCAGCTCCGTGGAACATCACCTGCTGATTTAAGCGAAGGAGAGATAAAAGGTGTTAGTCTTATTTATTTAATTTATATTAGGTAAGATTCTTAGAATATATGATAAATTTATATATTTATTTAAACTAGATCTTATGCTCTTGTCAA
The DNA here is from genome assembly GCA_900464855.2 of Musa schizocarpa. Taxonomy (NCBI): domain Eukaryota; kingdom Viridiplantae; phylum Streptophyta; class Magnoliopsida; order Zingiberales; family Musaceae; genus Musa; species Musa schizocarpa. Next base: position 44,635,420 of record LS990923.1, on the reverse strand, counting down.
TATATAGATAAAACTTTCAAGAATCTAAACATGATATTATGTATGATTACACAGTATGAGATGATGTGACAGATGTAGACACGAACATGAGATTGAATGAGGGATTATTATTTCTCTTCCATCCTCCTCATCTCTAATAATCAATCTAAGTAATCTTGTAAAAAAATAGAAAGAAAGAAAAAAAGTTTGATTCTCCTTGTAGATCAAGAATGATTTTAGATTTAAAAATGATGTTTATGTAAATATGATAAAGTTCTCTCTAGATGGCATTGAAAGGCATACGTCCTAAATCCAATATAGTATTATTTGATTTGAATCATTGCATGAAAGTTTTTTCGTATCACATATAATATATTATAGATTTTATGCTTATAATTAGTATTAGAGTCTAATTCTTGATATTAAATAATTTAGATATATTATTTTCTAATTTACGATGCATGAAAGATCCATGTATATTATCGATCTAAATTTCTATCTAATATGTATTGTTGCCTGCCTAATTTAAGAGTGACATCAGAATTACTTTTTGTTTCGCAATATTCCATGATCGCATGGTGGCAGCGGTTGTGCAGCATTGCAACTACACTAATTGCGATAAGTGATTATGTCGAGCAATGTGCGCATCGTAGTAACAACATCAACCTCTAGTGGTTGCTAGGAGGTGAGTTGTGTGTCGTGATTAATCGTGCATCGTGGCAACCACACTAGCGACAACCTAAGTTGAGCATTGGGCTAGTTACGTAGATAACGATCGCGTATTGTAATAGCCATGCACATGCAGTAATCACATAGACAGTAACACACATGCGATGATCATATAGCGATTGTCATGCACTAGCATTGGCTGCATATAGGTAGTAGCCACACACAAGTGACAGCTCATGGGCAAAAGGCAAATTATAGTTTTACCCTCTTTTGAGATTGAGGTTTTTTTAATCAAATTATAGTTATACCTGGCTTTTATTATTTATATTTTAATCATTTTGATAGTTTTGCCCTTTATAAATGTTATAATTACACCTTATATCCTGTTAACAAAATTATAGTTTTATCATTATGAAATTAAGAATTCTAATTTATATCCTTAATTATAAAATTAATTAATATAATTTATTTTAATTATGATTGAATCTGATCATGATTATATTTTGATGATTTGATTGGATTTAGTTATGATCAAATACAGCAAAAATTAAAATTTTGATCCATCTTGACCTTAATCAATTTTTATTTTTGACTTGCTTAATTGGGTTAATGTTTAGCCTGATTCTCTACTTACCTAATTAAATAAAATTGATTGATTTAATTTAATATTTTATGTAAAAATTAAAAATATATAAATTATAGTTTTCTTATATGACCTATTGATTACATTTTGTATGTGGTAAATAAAATCTAATTATTGTTCTAAGATATTTATTTGATTATTTACATGTATATATTTAAAATTATTAAATAATATTTATCTTTCATATGAATGTATGATTTATATTTCATAATATTACAGTTGAGTTTTTTTTTGTACTGATTAATGTTCAATAATTATTATGGATGTTATTTTATTATTTAACCATTTCAATATAAATTAGATTAAAAATATTTAATAAATATTATTTGTAACTTATCTTCCTAAGTTTTATCTAATTGGTAACTATCAAAGTGGCTTAGAATGATAGACTTATGGGATGTAAATTATAATAAAGGTCTTATTATTTATAGGATATTTTAAACCATGTTTTATATTATTGTATTAGTCTTGTAGCTACTAAATTGACCTAGACTAATAACTTATAAAATCATGGAATTAGTTCTCAATTCATCAAGGAAATAATATTCATAATGACATACATAATTAGAAGATTTAGATAATTCTAAAAGAGAATTTATCTTAAATAGTTATGTGATAGGGTAGGATGATATTATTTTGGATATCCTTGTAATTTAGGGTTGTATACCCAAAGGTAATAATATTATTCCATAAGAATGATATCAGTCCTCTATAGATAATCATGAGTAAATATTAAATATTTTAATATTTCATCCAAAGATAAAATATGGATGATATTAATAGCTCATTATATTTTAAAAACTCAAAGCATTAATATTGTTTCATATTTTGTAGTAGTACTTCTTTCCTTACATTTTCATGTTTCTAGTGTCCCTGTACTCTATAGATTAAATTATTCAGAATTATTAGAGTATGTGTAATTCACATTGGGCGTATTAGATCTTGACTTAGCATTACTTGTTAAAAGGCCTATAGACTTGGTTGATGAAAGTATTATGGAATAAGTTAATAAAATGAATGCTTGAGAAAGATCTAATAGACTTAGTTTAATGTTTGTAAAAAATAACGATTATAAATAAAATAAAGACTTCATTACCGACTATAACTAGTGCATGAGAATATTTAAAGGCTATTGAAGATAGATTTTAATCTACTGATAAGTCACTGGTTGATATATTAATGAAAGAACAAACTATAACTTAGTATGATGACACTCGAGGGATTCAAGATCATATCCTCAACATGTCTGACAAAGTTTCAAAATATAAAATATTAGGCATAAATGTTGATGAGTCTTTCATCGTGTAGTTCATTCTTAATTCTTTTTCTCCTTAGTTTGGCCCATTCAAGATGTAAGGAATTCTGGGGGCAACATCACATGTACAACGGAAGAATATATAACAAAATCCTTAAATTTCCCATAAATTGTGTTCATTGTCGTGTAAAGATTGGTGTGCAAAATCCGTAAAATTAAAAACTACGTATATGAATTATATTACCTAGGAAGGTCGTATATCCCTGAATCCCTATAGATATATAGGAGAGGGTAGAGGAGGTCAAGTATCCTCCTCTCTAGTGGTGATCCACATACTAGGGCTATGATAATGCTCCTCAAATCTCTAGGCCTACTATTTGAGGAGGAGAAGGGGAGAGGAGAATAGGAGACGACAACCAAGAGAAGATATAGCCTATGAACCTTTGGTTCTCTCTTATTTATAGAGGCTCCCTATTAACATGATCCTAATGGATCCTACCATATTGGGTAATGGATCTCCATCCAACGGTTAGGACCATGTCGACACTAAGAGGAGGGGGTGAATTAGTGCTTTCGTAAAAACGATAGTTTGAAAATTCTTGTTTAATGAAAACCGTATTGGAAAGATGTTAATTTAAAAACACATTTGTAAGTGTAATAAAAGTAAGAAATCAGTTTGCAATAAAAATAAAAAGCTTAAAGTAAATATAAACTAGATTTATAGTAGTTCGGTTGTTGTGACCTACATCCACTCCGATTCCTCTTCACTTGAGGCCACTGACTTTCACTACCAATCTTCTTTTAATAACTACCCTTATAAATTCTTTCTCCTTTCGATAGGCTTAGGAGAGAACCTTTACAACCTCTCTTTCTTAGACCTCACTTCTCCCTTTAGAGAAACTTATAAATGCTAGGAAAAAGTGACCCTACACTTCAAGAGAGATTACAACCTTTATTTCTTAGTAATATTTCCCCCCTTTCTATTCAATTTCGTGCCTTACCAAGCAAGAAAGATCAGAGTATTTATAGGCCACACAAATTTATATTGAATCTCAGATTTTGATGATGAAATTAATTGATAAATTACTTGATCAAATCTATATGTTGAGAAAAGTGTGCAGGATTAACTACGATAGCGATCAAGGCATAAAGCAAAATGAAGTGCCAAAGTCAAGATCGAGATTTCATTAGGAGTTCAAGAGTTTGTCGGAAATGCTACCATAATTGACTGAGAAAAAGCTCGTCATAACTCGCTAAGAAGATCATCGTAAAGTCCAAAAACTTGCCAGAAGTCTATTAGAAGATTGCCGAGAGATCGTCGGAAGTCCGCTGGAAGATCACTGGAAGAAACCTAGACTACTGGGTTTGTTTTGTTTAGTGTATGCCTTAAAAATCGTAGTTAGCATGTAATTAGGGTTAGGTTTGGAAGGTTATTCCATTTACCCTGTTAAGGGCCAACTCGGCCCGTAATTGGATTAGTTTGGGCCAGATTCAAGGCCCAACCAAGTTGCTGGACCCTGTCTAGCGATGGCATCGCTAGACTAGGGTGGTGGAATTGGCCAGGGAATGATCTCCCAGGTGGTTTAGGCAGTGGTACCGCCTAGACTAAGCAATGGTACCATTGATAGTTATTACTGCTAGGTGGTGGTAATGTTCTGTCAAGCGATGGTACCGCTAGAGCTCAGTATTCGAGGCTCTGTCAGGTGGTGGTACCACCTAGTACTAGCGGTGGTACTGCAAGTACCTTAGAAATTCTGGATGAGACACTTTTTGGCTCCAATTTTGAAGCCATTAGGGCCTATAAATATCCCACCCTTTTCTACATGAAAGAGCAACAAAATGATATCTAAGTGTGGAAAAATCTTTGTGTTGGGGTGTAAAAGTGTTGTAAAATTGCAATAGTCCTCCTCTCTTTCTTTAGTTTTATAATCATCTAAGAAGAGGTACGAGACATGTAAGGGTTATCTCCTGAACCCGTGAAAAGGAGAAAGCACTATAAAGAGGTGGTTGGTCTTTGCTTATTGAAGGAAGACCATTAGTGGATGCCGGTGACCTCGATAGAGGAGGAATCAGAAGTGGATATAAGTCACAACGATCGGACCACTATAAATTCTGGTGTGTTCTTTCCTTACTACTTATTCTCTTTACTATACTTTACTTTACTTTATTGCAAACTGTCTAATCCCCTCTTCTCTACTCACTTGCAAACTTATTTGAGTCTAACTAACGATTTTCGTCGAACATAGAATTTCATCGAACAAAGTTTTCTGAAATCGTTGAAATTTATTGTTTTTATCCATTGCACTAATTCACCTATTGAATCTTGTATTTTGATGATGAAACCAATTGATATGTGTTTATGTTTTAATTTGCATTTTGAGTGACATAGGATGCTTCGATCAGGATGAGACAATTAAAGCAGAAAAAATCATGCTGGGCCGAAGGAACATGTCAGAAGATTGGACATCGGGTCGGTGGATCAGTCGACGTATCGACAGAAGGCTTCGGGCCATGGATTCGAGCATCGGGCCAAGAAGAGCAGATATTGCGTCAAGGATATCAGAGTTACGGAGTCAACTGGCCGATTGGGCAATAGGCCGCAAGAGAGGACGATGCGTTGAAGAATCAGACGAAGCGTCGACGGACCAATGACATGCCAGACAACTTGATTAATGCTTAGTATTAATTGTCTAGATCAAAGTGTGTTTTTACATGTGTAGGATTAACTACGATAGCAAGGCATGAAGCAAAATGAAGTCCTAGAGTCAAGGACGCGATTACGTTGGGAGTTCGAGAGTTCGTCGGAAGTCTAGACGTTCGTCGAAAGTTCTGGAGGAACCAACCAAGAAGTCTTGGAGCTTGCTAGAGAAGTTCGTCGGAACTCGCCAAGAAGATCGTCGTAAAGTCCAAGAGTTCGCAAGAAGTTCGTCGGAAGCTCGTCGGAAGAATAGACATAGGGACTTGTTTTGCTTAGCAAATGTCTTAGAATTTTGTAGTTAGCACGTAATTGGGCTTGGATTTGGGCCAACCCAATTAGGGGCTAGCTAGGCCCATGTAAGAACTATGTTGGGCTCAATAAGAAGCCCAAACAATGCCCCAAGAAATCTCACCGTCATGGCACAGTCTTCGAGACTATGTCAGGTGGTGGTACCGCCAATCTAGGCAGTTGTACCACCCCTGATAGGGTGTTAGGTGGTGGTATCGCCAGACCTGGGTGGTGGTACCACCCATGATAGTGTTAGTGTCGACTAACACTGGGCGGTGGTACCGCCCAATGCAGGTGGTAGTACCACCCGTGCCCGGGGAACCCGAGATGAGAAAGTTTTATACTCCAAGTTTGAATCAACTTGAAGTCTATAAATACCCCTCTCATTCCTGGTTAAAGCACATAAGCACAAAGAGTCTAAAAGCAAAGAAACGCTACTGCAATCTCTTTAGAAATTCACTCCTCCAAGTCTAAGTGTTAGAATTCTGTTTAAGAGAGGAGAGTGAGTGCTTGTAAGGGTTATCTCCTAAACCCGATAAAAGGAGAAGAGGGGTGTAAAAGGTGGTTGGTCTTCACCTATTAAAGGAAGACCGTTAGTAGATGCCGATGGCCTCGACAGATGAGGAATCGGAGGAGTGGATGTAGGTCACGATGAACGAACCACTATAAACTGCTGTGTTCTCTGGTTTGCATTTCATTCCTGCTATTACCTTACTACAAACTTCCTTAAGTGCTTACTGCCTTCAATTCATTACGTACGCTTTCAAGTTAAGTTTACGAAATCGATTTTTCGTTGGAAACGATTTTATCGCTATGAAAGTTTTTGAAGACGTGATTATTACCACTGCACTAATTCACACCCCCCCCCCTCTCTTAGTGCTGACCCCGACTCTTGAACCTTACAATTGGTATCAGAGCTTTGTGATTTCTTATTTGGATTAACACCCAAAGAAATGACTCATTTCGGCTTTCAAGAGGGTTACTCTTTCATTCGTCTTTCCTTTTTCAATGGGACGGACTACACTTATTGGAAAACTAGAATGAGATTTTTCTTGCTTTCATTGAATCTTAATTTATGGCACATAGTCGAATTTGTTTTAAAAGGTCTTCTCTTCCAATGAAAGATTGGAATGATTTGGAAGAGAAGACTTTTTCTCTAAATGCAAAGGCTATGAATGCCTTATTTTATGCCTTAGACAAAAACGAGTTTAATCGGGTTTCTACTTGCAAAACGATTTTTGAGATTTGACACATATTATAAGTCACACACGAAGGCGTAAGTAGTGTAAAAGATTCTAAAGTAAATTTTTTGATGCACGATTTTAAGATGGTTTGTATGAAACTAAGAGAGACTATTGGAGACATGTACACCCGTTTTACGTATGTCGTCAATAGTCTAAAAGCACTTGGTAAAAGCTTTTCGAATTTTGAACTCGTTAACAAGATTTTGCGCTTATTTTCTAAAACTTGAGATTCAAAAGTAATCGCTATTCAAGAATCAAAAAATTTAAATACTTTTTTGATCGAACAACTAATAGGGTCTTTGATGACATATGCAATGATGTGCAATGCACGTGAAGAACTTGAGAACCACCTTCCAAAGAACAGGAAGGATTTCGAACTTAGAATATTTGAAGACCACTCGAGCATAAGCTTAAGTGATGGTGAACTTGAACTCACTAAGAAATTTAAAAAGTTCATAAAACAAAAATTAAAGAATAAAAAAAATGTAACTACTTGCTTTGAACACAAGAAGAAGAATAAAAATTGGGATGAATCGAGCTCTTTCGAAGACGAGGAGAAAATCAAGAAAGGCGAGGTGGCAAACTATGCCTTAATGACTTTCGACGATGAGATAATCGAAACCCCATTAATTTACTTCTAAATTACATGATGCTTTTCATAATGTATTTTTTTTAAATTTAGTTTAGAATTAATTTTTCTTGAAAATTATATGTTTAAAAATAAAAATACAAAAATTGTGATCATGCTAGTAATTTTGAAAATGATAATGAAAATTACACGTTTTATGTTAATGGAATAAAATGTTAGATTTAAATCTAATGATGATTCTATGAATGTTTTTTAAGAAGTAATAATGTGTATCATGTTGATTTCTATTGTTATTTCTCGATTTTGATTAAATGAAATCATGTTTGATTTGAAGTAATGCATAATGATGTAATGAAAATATTAAATGTTTTGATACCATGATTGATGACTTTATACATGAGATTTTAAAGTTATACATGATGATTTATGTGATTTATTGGTCTTGATGGTTTTTATGATGAAATTCACTTTTCGATCCTAAAAGTTGATGCATATTTTTATTTGTAATATAAAGATAAACGTATACTTGTATAAAACCAATAACTTATGAAATATCTCTATCTTATTGATTTTTCGATAAAAGATTAATGAATCCATGTATATTATGCTTTTGTGAATCTCTTGGACTATGAAAATGATTTGATGAATTTGAATGAGTTTTATTGATATCATAATCTCTCATGAAATCTTTTATATGAATCAAGATTTTTTATGATCTTCTAAGAATTCTTTACGTTATTTATTTAAGAGGAGATTTGTTAAAATGAATCACGATTTCTCTTGATTTTTCGGAATTATAATTTTTATGATTCATAATGAATTAAGAGATATTATACATGAATCAAGATAGTTTATGTGTTCTCTCATGACATCTCTTAAGGTATATGACTTGAATTTTATTATGTAAAATACTTTGAATTTATGAAGTATATCTCATCACAAAGTTCTTTTTGATATTCTTCATGTGATAATATGAATGCATGAAACACTCATGATATTATTTTGATGCATGCAATGATGAAATATTCATGATGAAAAATCGTTTTGATATTCACGACTTGATTTTTCATCTTTGTTACCTTACCTTTGTCATAATTTGAAAATTGATGTAAAGGGCCTTCCCTTATTTTTGACAATGACAAAGGGGGAGCAAAACTTGCTAGAAAGCAAATTTGCTAGCTTGTACAATTCGAAAAGAGGTAAACTTTCTAGCTTACTAATCTAAAAAAGGAAGCAAGAAGTGCTATCTTACAAATCTTAAGAAAAGCAATGTTTGCCAAGTTACACATTTCAAAAAAAGGCAAAATAGTCCATCTTGCACATCTCAAAAGATGTAAAATTTTACTAACTTTTTTATGTGTAAAATTTGATAGCTTACATACTATAAATTTACATACCAATAGTGTTATCTTGCCTATCTCAAGATGCAAAATATGCTAACCTGCACTTTACAACGGAAGCAAAATTGCTAGCTCAAACATTGTAAAGGAAGTAAAAAATTGCTAGCTTGCAACTTGCATATTTCAAGAAGCAAGTGTTGCTTTCTTGAACATCTCAAAATTGCTAGCTCGCATGTTTTAAAATATTGTAAAATTTGCTAGCTTGCATGTTGTAGAAATTGCTATCTTACTACCTTGCATATCTATGATGATAGCAAAATTACATGATGGTAGAACTTGAAGATTTATTATGCAATGATATAAAACTGTTATGTCAAACACCTAGAAAGTGGGCCTTCTCCTTTTTGTTGATGACAAAGGGGGAGAAGTATGTTAATGTCATGCATGATTTGATCATGACATGTTGCTTGGATTTTTGAATACAAGAGTTTCTATCAATACGATATATTGATAGGGGGAGTTTGTTTAAACTCTGGGAGTTAAGGTTAACTCCGTCATCGATTGGTTGTCATCATAAAAAAGAGGGAGATTGTTAAATCTCATATTTTATGATGAAATCAATTGATATGTGTTTATATTTAATCTACGTTTTGAGTAACGTAGGATGCTTCGATCAGGATGAGACAATTAAAGTAGAAAAAATCATGTTGGGCCGGAGGAACATGTCAGAAGATTGGACGTCGGACTGATGGATCAGTCAACATATCCACAGAAGGCTTCGGAACGGGATTCGGGCATCGAGCCAAGAAGAGCGGACATTGCACTAAGGATATCGGAGTTGCAGAGTCAACTGGCCAATTGGGTAATAGGCCGCAAAAGAGAATGATGCGCCGAAGAATCGGATGAAACGTTGAAGGACTAATGACATACTGGACAACTTGATTAATACTTAGTATTAATTGTCTAGATTAAAGTATGTTTTTACATGTGTAGGATTAACTACAATAGCAAGGCATGAAGCAAAATGAAGTCCCGAAATTAAGGACGCGATTACGTTGAGAGTTTGAGAGTTCGTCAAAAGTCCGAACGTTCGTCGGAAGTTCTGGAGGAACCAGCCGAGAAGTCTCAGAGCTTGCTAGAGAAGCTCATCAGAACTCGCTAAGAAGATCGTCATGAAGTCTAGGAGTTCGCCAAAAGTTCACCGGAAGCTCGCTGGAAGAATAGATATAGGGACTTGTTTTACTTAGCAAATGTCTTAGGATTTCATAGTTAGTACGTAATTGGGCTTGAATTTGGGCCAACTAGGCCCATGTAAGAACTATGTTGGGCTTAATAAGAAGCCCAAATAGTACCCTAAGAAGTTTCACCAGTGTGGTATAGTCTTTGAGATTGTGTTAGGTGGTGGTACCACCAGTCTGGGTGATTGTACCACCCCTTACAGGGTGCCAAGTGGTGGTACCGCCAGACCTGGGCGGTGGTACCGCCCAGGATAGTGTCAGTGTCGACTGACATTGGGCGGTGGTACCGCTCAGCGTAGGCGGTAGTACCGCCCGTGCTCGGGGAACCCGGGATGGGAAAGTTTTAGTCTTTAAGTTTGAATAAACTTAAAGCCTATAAATACTCTTCTCATCCCTAGTTAAAGCACATAAGCACAAAGAGTCTAAAAGCAAAGAAACGCTGCTACAATCTCTTTAGAAATTCCCTCCTCCAAGTCTAAGTATTAGAATTTTGTTTAAGAGAGGAGAGTGAGTGCTTGTAAGGGTTATCTCCTAGACCCGATAAAAGGAGAAGAGAGGTGTAAAAGGTGGTTGGTCTTCGTCTATTGAAAGAAGACCATTAGTGGATGCCGATGGCCTCGACAGAAGAGGAATCGGAGGAGTGGATGTAGGTCACGATGACCAAACCACTATAAACTGTCGTGTTCTCTGGTTTGCATTTCATTCCTGCTATTACCTTACTGCAAACTTCCTTAAGTGCTTACTGTCTTCAATTCATTACGTATGCTTTCAAGTTAAGTTTTCAAAATCGATTTTTCGTCGGAATAGTTTTATCGCTATGAAAGTTTTTGAAGACATGATTTTTACCAATGCACTAATTCACCCCCCCTCTCTTAGTGTCGACCCCGACTCTTGATCCTAACATCACCCCCCACTCATAATGTTGTTCTTTATTCTAACAATTTGTATTAGAGTAAGGTTATTCTTATTTTGGTTTAAAACTCAAGAGAGATGATATTTGTCAGCAACCAAGAGGGTCACTCAATCACATGTCCACCCATGTTCAATGAGACGAATTACACTTAGTGAAAAACTAGAATGAGGATTTTTCTAATTTCTATGGATTTTGAGTTATCAAACATTATGAAAAATGACTTTCAAAAGTCTTATCTTCCAATGAACGATTGGAATGAGTTGGAAAAGAAGACTTTCGCTTTAAATGCCAAGGCTATGAATGCCTTGTTTTTCGCTTTAGATAAAAATGAGTTCAATTGAATATCTATTTGTGAAATGGTTTTCGATCTTTGACATAAACTTGAAATCACTCATGAGGGCACTAGTAGAATAAAGGAGTTCAAAATTAATCTTTTAGTCCATACTTATGAGTTGTTTCAGATGAAACCAAATGAGACCATTGGAGACATGTACACCCGGTTTACGGATATCGTCAATGGTCTAAAAGGACTTGATAAAAGTTTTTTTAATTTCGATCTTGTTAATAAAATATTAAGATCCCTCCCAAAGAGTTGGGATCTTAAATTAACGGTAATTCCAGAAGCTAAGGACTTGAATAACTTTTTGCTCGAAGAACTTATTGAGTCTTTGATGACCTATAAAATGACTTGCAATACTCATGAAAAGCTTGAGAGTAATCTTTCAAAAAATATAAAGGATATGACACTAAGAACTCATGAAGACCACTTGAAAGAAAATTCTAAGTGATGAGAACTATAATGATGACTTGGTACTCTTGATAAGAAAGTTTAAAAAATTCGTAAAAAGAAATAAATCTAAAATTGATACTAAAAATAAAATTAAATAAAAAAAGAATATATTATATACTACGAATGCAAGAAGTCGGGATATTTCAAAAGCGAATATTGTTAGGATCAAGTGCACACTAAGAGCAGGGGGTGAATTAGTGCAGCAGAAAACTTTTATGATTTCAATAAACTTATTTCAATTAAAGCCGATTCAACAAGAATGGTTTCAACTCAATCCTTTTCGGAAGAACTTTGAACTTGAAACCTTTCGTGAAAGAGCAAGAAAAGACTAAGGTGATTTGCAGCAAAGTAAAGTGCACAAATAAAAAGTGTCGGTTTTGTAAGGTCTTCGTATGATTAAAACCAATCTCAAAAAATATTTACGTCAAAGCGTTAGTAGACGTAGTTAAGGTACAGTAAGGAGGAGAGGCAGTTTTCTATAAAGGAAAGTTGCTCAAAGTAAATGCAAACCAAGTTTTTAGAGTGGTTCGATCAACGTGACCTACATCCACTATCGGCTTCCTCCTCCGATGAGGTCACCGGTGTTCACTAGAGGTCTTCCTTCAATAGGCGAAGGCCAACCACCCTTTTACAGCTTTTCTCCTTTTGTCGGGCTTAGGAGACAACACTTATAAGTTTTACTCATCTCTTGAATGATCTTAACACTTAGAAAAAAGGAGGAGAACTCTAACTTTTACAACACTTTAAGGCTTCAAAGACTTAAGATAATGACAAGTTTTTGTTGCCCTTTCATGCAGAAAAGGGTGGGGTTTTTATAGGCCACAATGAGTTCAAAAATAGAGCCTAAAAATGTCCATTCCCGAATTTTCGAGGTCCTGGCGGTACCACCGTCATTACTGGGCAGTACTACCACCTGTCATCGGGCACTGGGTGATACTACTACTCAGTCTGGGTGGTACTATTGTCTAATAGTGCTCGAAGATCGAGCTCAGGCGATACCACCGCTTGATAGGGGTGGTACCATCGCTGGCAGTAATAATTGCCGGCAGTACTACCACCTGATAGGGGCGGTACCACCACCCAGAATTCCTAGGAGACCGAGTCTTCCAAGCGGTGCCACTGCTGGCTAGGAATTCAGGGGCCCAATGGGCTATTTCATTCAACCCAATTTGGGTCTGTTAAGGGCCCAATTGGTCCCTAATTAAGTTAGTGGGATTACCTCCCAATCCTAACTTAATCTATACTCTAAATATGACAATTAAGACATCATTTCTGTAATTCGTGTTCCGGTGCATCAATCGCTTCTTCCGATGAGCTTCCGGCGAACATCCAACGAACTCTCGGTGATGCTCCGGCGGACTCCCGACAAGTTCCTGGACTTTGCAACGATCTTCTTGGCGAGTTCCAATAAGCTTCTATGGCAAGCTCTTGGACTTCTCGGCTGGTTCTTGTAGAACTTCCGACAAACGTCCGGGCTTCTGACAAACTCTCGAACTCTCAATGTGATCTTGATCTTGACTCCAACATAACACCTGCTGCATGTCTTACTGCCATCGTAGTTAATCTTGCATACTTTTCTTAATATATAGATTAGATAAACAAATGATAATTGACTTCATTATCAAAATTCGAGATTCAACAATCTCTCCCTTTTTTATGGTGACAATCAATTGATGACGGAGTTAACCTTAACTCCCCCTATCTATATGTCATACTTGAGAAAAGTCATTCTTGAATTCAAAGCCTTTGAATTCAAGAGACATATTGATAAGTTAAGTTCATTTAAACTTATCAATACAACCATCATGATTCCTATCATGATGTAACTTTCTGAAAATGATGTCAAGGCATGACATCCATTTTCAAGTCTTATATTTCAAATATGAAGTATAACAATCATAGCAATTCATTCTATGACAAGATATCAATTTGTAATATTTCAAATTAAGCTCTAGATATCTTATCATAATGCAAACATTTCAAGTATAAAATTGCATACATTTATCATCAATTTACCATATATTTCTCCCCCTTTGTCATCAACAAAAAGGAGAACGATTCAACAATATATGTAATTATGGTAAAAATTATGTCATTTTTTAACTTGTAAAGAAATTCATACCAATTATTTTTCAAGCATTCATGACATGATATCATTCATTAACTTCTTTCCTTTTACTTATCATCAAAACTTTGTACGAAGAAGGAAAGAAGGAAGGTAAAAACCATTGAGAACCAACTTTAAATGAAGTTAAAAATTATAAGAGAGTTTCATTAAATCATGCTTTATTTTTCACAAGGATTAAGATATACATGTGAAATTAAATCCTTGCAAGTGTTCATCTCAAAAAAAATTCTTCCTTCATCAAGAAGGAATTCATGTGAAAGAATCATTATATCAAATCCATTTCTCAATTTAAAAATTTACAAGAGATATATCAATGAGAGATGCATTTGTCAATTAATTCCATATATCAAAAATCATTAAGTGATGGAGCATGGATATGAAATAGCTTTGATATGGCATAGGCTCGTAAAAGCTCCATTCAAGAAATACATTAAGTCCGGAAGAGAAATACAACAAAATCATGTATTCGAACATGTTTTGTCATAGCTTTTCAATCACAATCATGAAGATAAACATGATATTGCATAATCATAGAAACTTTTTACAAACTTTCTAATGTGAACATATTATTGAAGCACACAATCAAGTAAAATTCTCATCAAAAAATTATAAGCACATAATTTAAATGAGTGATCAAAGAATCAAGAAAGTCTGAAAATGAAATTTAACAAATTCATGCATTCGGACAAATCAACATTCCTAATTCTGCAAATGCTCATCAAATAATACATTAAGTCATAGATACCAATAGTTAGACATGTCAAGGACTTACAATTATCAAATTAAGTAGCATTGCAATCATGAAGGTGAGTAGCATATCATAGTATTACAACATGACAAGGAGGAATTGTGTCCACTTTTCCTACATACATACATATGCTTATTCAGGTGGTGGAAATTTAAAATGTCTAAACAATGTGTTAAACTGTCGGTGAATCTGTTGCAGCTCAGATAAGATTTGATCTTGGCATTGTTCAAGTCGATCTTGTCTTTGTTCAAAGCGATCAATCCGAATCCTTGTCTTCGATAGATGAAGAAGGTGCTTGTTCTATTGGAGGTGATTCCTCAAAGGGACTAGTTGGAGGAGATAGATTACCCCTAAAGATTAGTGTTTCCGATTCTGGTTCAAGTTGAGGGGGATCGGTTCTTCTAGGCGGTCTAACCCACATACCAATTCTAAATATACATCTCATCCGTCGAAGTAGATTTTTATTTATGATACTAAATCTAAATCTATCTAGCTTTATAACTTCTTCGTCGGGTGGAATGGTAATATCATAGGCATGGAGTATTCTAGTGATTAAGCCACCATATGGAAGCATCATGCCCTTTTTTGATATTTCTATCATGTTTTGTTGGATAAGGTAACCAAAATAGTTGTTACATCCCTTCATGATCCAATACATGGTACCTAGTTTCATTTGGCTTACTTCATCATGATGATATTGTTTAAGGAGAATAATACTAATAAAGATGTGATGAAGTATTTTGGTACTTAATGATAGTAAATGCTCACAGCTTTTTGGAAGTATCATTAAGTTGGGATTGCCAAAAATTGTTCCTAAGGCATCAACGTAAGTGGTCCCAATTGGTTTATCATCCCATTGTCCTCTAAAATAACAACATCCTTCTTTTACTGGGATGCCTATAATGTTGCAAATAGATATATCTGTAATGGATATATGACGTCCTAAAAGATAGGTAGACACACTTTCTTCTTCATCTATATATAGATTGTTATAAAACAACCTAACAAGTCTGGGGTAGATAGATTCACTTATTTGTAGGATTGGGAGAAAGTTTAGATTTGCAAACCATTGAATAGGTTCTAAATCACTTAGTTCATCTAAATCAATATATTTTCCATTATGAACATGCCTAGATTCTATGGATGCAAATTTTAGGACATGTTGATTAGAATCGAAAAGTGTAGAATCATAGTTTTCTTCTAATCTCATACTTAATCCTGCATACTTTTCTCAATATATAGATTAGATAAACAAATGACAATTGACTTCATTATCAAAATTCGAGATTCAACAATCTCTCCCTTTTTGATAGTGATAATCAATTGATGACGGAGTTAACCTTAACTCCCCTTATCTATATGTCATACTTGAGAAAAGTCATTCTTGAATTCAAAGCCTTTGAATTCAAGAGATATATTGATAAGTTAAGTTCATTTAAACTTATTAATACATCCATCATGATTCCTATCATGATGTAACTTTCTGAAAATGATGTCAAGACATGACATCCATTTTCAAGTCTTATATTTCAAATATGAAGTATAACAATCATAGCAATTCATTCTATGACAAGATATCAATTTGTAATATTTCAAATTAAGCTCTAGATATCTTATCATAATGCAAACATTTCAAATGTAAAATTACATACATTTATCATCAATTTACCATATATTTCTCCCCCTTTGTCATCAACAAAAAGAAGAACGATTCAATAATATATGTAATTATGGTAAAAATTATGTCATTTTTTAACTTGTAAAGAAATTCATACAAATTATTTTTTAAGCATTCATGACATGATATCATTCATTAACTTCTTTCCTTTTACTTATCATCAAAACTTTGTATGAAGAAGGAAAGAAGGAAGGTAAAAACCATTGAGAACCAACTTTAAATGAAGTTAAAAATGATAAGAGAGTTTCATTAAATTATGCTTTATTTTTCACAAGGATTAAGATATACATGTGAAATTAAATCCTTGCAAGTGTTCATCTCAAAAAAAATTCTTCCTTCATCAAGAAGGAATTCATGTGAAAGAATCATTATATCAAATCCATTTCTCAATTTAAAAATTTACAAGAGATATATCCATGAGAGATGCATTTGTCAATTAATTTCATGTATCAAAAATCATTAAGTGATGGAGCATGGATATGAAATAGCTTTGATATGGCATAGGCTCGTAAAAGCTCCATTCAAGAAATACATTAAGTCCGGAAGAGAAATACAACAAAATCATGTATTCGAACATGTTTTGTCATAGCTTTTCAATCACAATCATGAAGATAAACATGATATTGCATAATCATAGAAACTTTTTACAAACTTTCTAATGTGAATATATTATTGAAGCACACAATCAAGTAAAATTCTCATCAAAAAATTATAAGCACATAATTTAAATGAGTGATCAAAGAATCAAGAAAGTCTGAAAACGAAATTTAACAAATTCATGCATTCGGATAAATCAACATTCCTAATTCCGCAAATGCTCATCAAATAATACATTAAGTTATAGATACCAATAGTTAGACATATCAAGGATGTACAATTATCAAATTAAGTAGCATTGCAATCATGAAGGTGAGTAGCATATCATAGTATTACAACATGACAAGGAGGAATTGTGTCCACTTTTCCTACATACATACATATGCTTATTCAGGTGGTGGAAATTTAAAATGTCTAAATAATGTGTCAAACTATCGGTGAATCTGTTGCAGCTCAGATAAGATTTGATCTTGGCGTTATTCAAGTTGATATTGTCTTTGTTCAAAGCGATCAATCCGAATCCTTGTCTTCGATAGATGAAGAAGGTGCTTGTTCTATTGGAGGTGATTTCTCAAAGGGACTAGTTGGATGAGATAGATTACCCCTAAAGATTAGTATTTCCGATTCTGGTTCAAGTTGAGGGGGATCAGTTCTTCTAGACAGTCTAACCCACATACCATTTCTAAATATACATCTTATCCGTTGAAGTAGATTTTTATTTATGATACTAAATCTAAATCTTTCTAGCTTTATAACTTCTTCGTCGGGTGGAATGGCAATATCATAGGCATGGAGTATTCTAGTGATTAAGCCACCATATGGAAGCATCATGCCCTTTTTTGATATTTCTATCATGTTTTGTTGGATAAGGTAGCCAAAATAGTTGTTACATCCCTTCATGATCCAATACATGGTACCTAGTTCCATTTGACTTACTTCATCATGATGATATTGTTTAGGGAGAATAATACTAATCATGATGTGATGAAGTATTTTGGTACTTAATGGTAGTAAATGCTCACAGCTTTTTGGAAGTATCATTAAGTTGGGATTGCCAAAAATTATTCCTAAGGCATCAACGTAAGTGGTCCCAATTGTTTTATCATCCCATTGTTCTCTAAAATAACAACATCCTTCTTCTACTGGGATGCCTATAATGTTGCAAATTGATATATCTGTAATGGATATATGACGTCCTAAAAGATAGGTAGACACACTTTCTTCTTCATCTACATGTAGATTATTATAAAACAACCTAACAAGTCTGGGGTAGATAGGTTCACTTATTTGTAGGATTGGGAGAATGTTTAGATTTGCAAACCATTGAATAGGTTCTAAATCACTTAGTTCATCTAAATCAATATATTTTCCATTATAACATGTCTAGATTCTATGGATGCAAATTTTAGGACATGTTGATTAGAATCGAAAAGTGTAGAATCATAGTTTTCTTCTAATCTCCTCTTCCCTTTATCCCCAGAGGATCTTTTAGAACCCATAAATACTGCTATTATGAAGATAGATAATGAGCAAGAGTAGATAATACAAAATAGAAATCAAAGCCTTTTAGAGAATACCTTAGTTGAGATCTTCAAGAAGATGTAGGATTGATCCTTGATCTTGTAGGAAATAGGGATTATTGGGCAGCTAGAGGGAGAGAATTATGTTGAAAGAGGGTTTGGAGCTGCAAGGGAGAGTGGAAAATAAGTTGGGGTCAGTTCTATCATCGGCCCTAGTTCGGTTTTATAAGGGGGCAGGTTGCAGGCGGTGCAACTGCCTGCCACCTGTGATAGCTGGCGGTCTACCGCTAGCTGGACGGTGCCACCACCCACCTGTTCATGACTCATCATGCAAGCATCGTAAGCCTTGCAAGTTCATGATTTACATCATACAAAATTTGTATGCAAACTTGGCTTGCAAGCCATAAGCTCATGATCTTGTAAGATATAGTTGGATCCGAAAAAATTGAGGAAAGAATGTATCCGATAAATTCAGAAATCCGAAAGATGTGTGAAGGGGAATTCAAGTTTCAAAATTTGAGGGATCAAAATTAAGTGTTTGTCACACAAGATTACATCATTAATGTATGGAATATAAGTATCATTTTGTAATTTTTGTAATTGATAGTTTTAATTCTATTGATCCTCTTTTGTTATTATGGCCAGAGAGCTTTACGAGTTATTTTAGATCTATGGTCAGAAACCTTGAGCATCAACTATCAAGGTACCATCTCTTTCTCCTAGCTTGTGATGGTTTACGTTACTACAAAAGAGGATGATTTTTAGGTACCCATTTGACCTTGGGTGCCTCAAAAATCGATCTAAATTGCTTATCATATTACATGAAATTTTTTATGGTTCCTTCAGGAACTCATATCAATTTGTGTGGACTAACTTTTTTAAATGAATAATGATAAGCTTTATGTCCACGTTTGTAACAAAAGTTGCATTTGTTTTGGGGGCGAAATATGCAAGATAGGGCCTTTAACGAACTTGGTTGGATTATGGTGAGAGATACTCACAAATCCTATTCCGCTTTTTCTATGAACGTGATCCTTATTGGCAAGGATCATATTCAAGGACTTGCTACCTACCTTAAATTTCTTCAAGATATCTTTAAGTAGTAAGTTTTCCGTTTGAAGTATTTCTAAATCATGGTATTTCGTACATGGAGCTAAGATATTATTATGCTCAATTTTTAATTTATCGAAATTACTAACAAGAGAACCATGCTCCTTTTTTAATAATTTATATTTTTTACTAATTATTTTGTATTCATCAAATAAATCATCAAATAAATCATGAAAAATATTTAATAATTCATCAAATGATAAATTTACATCAATTGAACTTGATACCTCGTCTCCAATGACCATTAGTGCATAGTAAGCAACTTGCTCGGTGTTGGTAGACTCTTCTTCGAAGGCGCTTGAGTCATCCCATGTTGATTTTTAGTTCCTTCTTCTTTGGTGTCCTCTTCTTGGCTCGGGGGCATTCACTCTTGTAGTATCACAGTTTCTTGCATTCGTAGCAAATTACTTGATCTTTCTTGGGTTCAAGTTTATTTTTAGTGTTGTCATTTTTAAATTTGTTTCTTTTAATGAATTTTTTGAATTTCCTTATTAAAAGTGCCAAGTCATCATCAAAGTCCTCATCATTTGAGTTTTCTTTCAAGTAGTCTTCTTGTATTCTTAGTGCCATATCCTTCTTATTCTTTGAAAGGGTGTCCTCAAGCTCTTCATGAGCTTTGTATGTAATTTCATAGGTCATTAGTGACCCAATTAATTCTTTAAGAGGAAAGTTATTTAAATCTTTGGCCTCTTGAATGACCGTGACTTTAGGGTCCCAACTCTTTGGAAAGGATCTTAAAACTTTATTAATGAACTCAAAATCCAAAAAACCTTTATCAAGTCCTTTTAGACTATTAACGACATCCGTAAAATGGGTGTACATATCTCCAATGGTCTCACTCGGTTTCATCCGAAATAATTCATAAGAATGTACTAAAAGGTTGATTTTTGACTCTTTCACTTTACTAATGCCTTCGTGAGTCACTTCGAGTGTGTGCCAAATATCAAAAGCCATTTCACAAATTGAAACTCGATTGAACTCGTTTTTATCTAGTGCACAAAATAAGACATTCATAGCCTTGGCATTTAAAGTGAAAGTCTTCTTCTCCAACTCATTCCAATCGTTCATTGGAAGAGAAGACTTTCGAAAACCATTTTTGACAATATTCCAAAGCTCAAAATCCATAGAAATTAGGAAGATTCTCATTCTAGTCTTTCAATAGGTATAATCTATCCTATTGAACATGGGCGGACATGTAATTGAGTGACCCTCTTGGTTGCTGGCAAATGCCATCTCTCTTGGGTTTTAATCCAACTGAAAGTGAACCTCACTCTGATACCAATTGTTAGGATCAAGAGCACACTAAGAGTGGGGGGGTGAGTGGTTGGTGAATTAGTGTCGTGAAAAACTTTTACGATTTTAATAAACTTATTTTGATTAAAGCTGATTCAACAAGAATGGTTTCAACTCAATCCTTTTTGGAAGAACTTTGAACTTGAAACCTTTTGTGAAAGAGCAAGAAAAGACTAAGGTGATTTGCAGCAAAGTAAAGTGCACAAATGAAAAGCATCGGTTTTGTAAGGACTTCGTACGATTAAAGCTGATCTCGGAAAATGTTTACGTCAAAGCATAAGTAGACGTAGTTAAGGCACAGTAAGGAGGAGAGGCAGTTTGCTATAAAGGAAAGTTACTCAAAGTAAATATAAACTGAGTTTTTAGAGTGGTTCGGTCAACATGACCTACATCCACTATTGGCTTCCTCCTCTGACGAGGTCACCGGCATCCACTAGAGGCCTTCTTTCAATAGGCGAAGGCCAACCATCCTTTTATAGTTTTCTCCTTTTGCCGGGCTTAGGAGACAAACCTTACAAGTTTCACTTCTCTCTTAAATGATCTCAACACTTAGAAAGAAAGAGGAGAACTCTAGCCTTTACAATACTTTAAGGCCTCAAAGACTCAAGATAATGTCAAGTTTTCGTTGTCTTTTCATGTCGGAAAGGGTGGGGTTTTTATAGGCCCCAATGAGTTCAAAAACAAAGCCTAAAAGTGTCCATTCTTAGATTTTTGAGGTCTTGGCGGTACCACCGCCATTATTGGGTGGTACTACCACTTGTCATCGGGCATCGAGTGATACTATCGCTCAGTTTGGGCGGTACTACCGCTTGACAGTGCTCGAAGACCAAGCTCAGGCAGTACCACCGCTTGACATGGGCGGTACCACCGCCTAATAGTAATAACTGTCGGTGGTACTACCATCTAACAGGGGTGGTACCACCACCCAGAATTCCTAGGAGACCGAGTCTCCCAAGCGGTGTCACCGCCGGTCAGGAATTCAGGGGCCGAATGAGCTATTCCATTCGGCCCAATTTGGGTCTGTTAAGGGCCTAATTGGCTCCTAATTAAGTTAGTGGGATTACTTCCCAAACCTAACTTAATCTATACTCTAACTACGATAATTAAGATATCATTACTGTAATTCGTGTTCCAGTGAGTCAATCGCTTCTTCCGGCGAGCTTTCGACGTACCTCCGGCGAACATCCAACAAACTCTCCGTGATACTCCGGCCGACTCTCGGCAAGCTCCTGGACTTTGCGACAATCTTTTTGCTGAGTTCCGACAAGATTCTATAGCAAGCTCATGGACTTCTCGGTTGGTTCCTACCGAACTTTCGACGAATGTTCGGACTTCCGATGAACTCTCGAACTCCCAACGTGATCTTGATCTTGACTCTGGCATAATACCTGCTACATATCTTACTACCATCGTAGTTAATCCTGCACACTTTTCTCAATATATAGATTAGATAAACAAATGACAATCGACTTCATCATCAAAATCCGAGATTCAACAAATATCCCCAAGTGAATAAGAAACAACCAAAGAAGAAGAAGGCACTCAAAGCAACGTGGGATGACTCAAGCAATTCCAAAGATGAAGAACAAAGCTACAAAGAGGTTGCCAACTACGTACTAATGGCTATCAGAGATGAGGTAAGTAGTTTATTAGATATAAATTTATCTTTCAATGAGTTTTTAAGTGCTTTTCATGATTTGTTTGATGAATGTAGAATAATGAGCAAAAGGTTTAATTGTTTGAAAAAGGAGCATATCCTGTTAAATAATGAATTTGAAAAACTTAAGCATGATAATCCTTTATTATCTCAATGCACTAAGTGTGAACACTTAAAGGCACTTGAGAAGGAAAACTTGCTACTCAAAGAAACTCTAGAAAAGTTTAAGGTTGGTAGCAAGTCCTTGAACATGATCCTTGCCAATAAGGGTCACATTCATAGAAGAGGCGGAATCGGATTTGTGAGTAGCTCTCACCAAAATCTAACCACCTTTGTTAAAGGCCTTACCTTGCATGTATCACCCCCACCAAATACAACTTTTGTTGCAAACTTGGATATGTTGCTTATAAATGTCCGTTTAAGAGATATAGTCCACATAAATTGATTTAGAAGTCTAAAGGAACCATAAAGAACTCCATGCAAAATGATAAATTGGGTAGATCGATTTTGTAGGTACCTAAGGTTAAATGATTACATAAAAATCATCATTTTTTTAGAAATATTTACCATCACAAGCTAGGAGCAAGAGATGATACCTTAAAAATGGATGCTCAAGGCATATGACCGGAGATCCATCTAAATTCTCTAAGCTCACTAGCTTAGATGAAGGGTATGTCACATTCGGAGACAACAACAAGGGTAAAATCATTGGCAAAGGAACTATAGGAAACAAATTCAACTTTTTGATTGAAGATGTGTTATTGGTTGATGGCTTAAAGCATAATCTTTTGAGCATTAGTCAATTGTGTGATAAAGGATATATCATTAAATTTGAGTCCAATGCTTACATTATTGAAAAATCACACAAAAACCTATCTATGATTGCCCTAAAACAAAATAATGTATACAATATTGACATTGATGATCTTTGTAATGAAATATGTTTTTCGATTTTGAATGACGATGTTTGGCTTCGACATAGGAGATTAGGTTATGCTAGCATAAAACTAATCTCTCAAATCTTATCTAGAGAACTTGTAAGAGGTATTCCAAACATTAAGTTTGTTAAAGATAATGTATGATGCTTGTCAATTAGGAAAACAAATAAAAGATAGTTTCAAGTCAAATAATCAAATAAGCACCTCCAGACCATTGTAATTGATCCATATAGATTTGTTTGGACTAATTGATATAACACGCTTAGGAGATAGCAAATATGCCTTTATAATTGTAGACAATTATAGTAGATACATTTGGACATACTTCTTGACACACAAAGCTTTAGGTATTTTTCTAAGTTTTGTAAACTTGTTCAAAATAAAAAAGACTTTATGATTTCATTAATTCGGAGTGATCATGGTGGTGAATTTCAAATCTTTGATTTCCAAAATTTTTGTAAACCTAATGGATACAACCACAATTTCTCTACTCTGAGAAATCCTCAATAAAATGGAGTAGTAGAAAGAAAAAATAGGAGTTTATAAGAAATGACAAGAACCATGTTGAAAGAACATAGCCTACCTAAATATTTTTGGGCCGAAGCCATTAACACTACACGCTATGTCATGAATAGGATTCTAGTAAGACTATTACTTTTTAAAACTTCTTATAAATTATGGAATAACAAAAAACCCAACGTTTCATATTTTAAAGTTTTCGGTTGTAAATGTTTTATCTTGAATAAAAAAGATTCCATAGGAAAATTTGATGCAAAATCCGATGAAGGCATTTTTCTTAGTTATTCTTCTATTTCAAAAGTTTTTCGTATCTTTAATAAAAGAACTTTGGTCATAGAAAAGTCTATTTATATTATCTTTAATGAAGTCTCTGAATTTAAGAAAAATGATTTTGATGATAATCTTAATTTTGATGTTTTGAATTTAAATGAACCCTCTCCTTCAACTAGCAACTTAGATACATCTTCTTCTGAAACATCATTACCTAAGGAATGAAAGTATGTAGATACTTATCCTAAGGAGCTACTCATAGGAGATACATCAAAGGTTGTTTAAACTCGCTCTTCTTTTAAAAATTTTTGTACAAACGTCATTTTTCTTTCTCAAATTGAACCAAAATACTTTGGCGAAGCCTTGAACGATGATTTATGGGTTATTGCAATGCAATAAGAGTTGAACCAATTTGAGAGAAACGAGGTGTGGAAGTTTATTCTAAGACCTAGTGACCATTTAGTTATTGGTACTAAATGAGTATTTAGAAACAAGCAGGATGAATTTGGTATCGTGGTTAGAAACAAGGCTAGATTAGTGGCCAAGAGTTTCAACCAAGATGAAGGCATCAATTATGAAGAAACCTTTGCTCTTGTGGCAAGATTAGAAACCATAAGGATGCTCCATGCCTATACTAGTAGTAATAATTTTAAGCTATTTCAAATGGATGTTGAAAATATTTTCTTAGATGGCTTTATTTTCGAAGAAGTATATGTTGAACAACCACCTAGATTTGAGAACTCTCTTTTTCCTAATCATATGTTTAAGTTAACTAAAGCTCTATATGGTTTAAAACAAGCCCTAAGGGCTTGGTATGAGAGATTTAGCTCATTTCTTATCTAAAATAATTTATCTAAAGGTAAGGTCGATACTACATTGTCTATTAAAAATTTTGAAAATAATTTTTTTATTATTCAAATTTATGTTGATGATATTATTTTTGGTTCTACAAATGAATCTTTATACGAATCATTTTCCAAGAGTGTGAGCCAAGAGTTTGAAATGAGTTTAATGGGTGAACTAACTTTCATTTTAGGCTTACAAATAAAACAACTTAGTGATTGTATTTTTCTTAGTCAAACCAAATATACATTAGAATTGCTAAAATTGTTTAATATGGATGATTCAAAAGCTAGCAATACTCCTATGAGTACCTCTACTAAGTTAGACATAAACGAAAGTAGAGAAAGCTTTGATAAAAAAAATTATAGGGGTATGATAGGTAGTTTATTATACCTCACTGCAACTAAACCAGACATTATGTTTAGCATAGGACTTTATGCTAGAATTCAATCTAATCTTAAGCTATCTCATCTTAAAGTAGTTAAAAGAATTTTTAGATATCTTAAAGGAACCCCTAATATAGGATTAAAGTATCTAAAATCTGAAAACTTTGAATTAATTATCTATGCGGATGAGGATTTTGCTGGAATAGAGAAGATAAAAAAAGCATATCTGAAACATGTCAATTCTTACGTCATGCACTTGTTTCTTGGTCTTTCAAGAAACAAAACTTAGTTACATTATCTACAACTGAAGCGGAGTATATAACAGTTGGTGTATGTTGTTATATAATAAAAAAAATCTATTCAACACTTGTTATATAACAGTTGGTGTATATAACAGTTGTTATATACAACTGAAGCGGAGTACATTATCTTCAATATATTATCTATAATATGTTTAACAAAAAATCTTATTTAACACTTTAGAACTAAACATATTGACATTAGGTATCATTTCATAAAAGATCATGTTTATAACCATAACATATCTTTAGAGTTTATTGATACAAATTATCAATTAGCCGATTTTTTTTATAAAACCTTTAAATAAAGAATAATTTAATTTTATTAGAAGAGAATTAGAGATGTTAAATTGTCCGAATGCATGAGATTGTTGTATATCTTTTCCGGACTTTCTCGATTTTTTTTGTAAATAAAGCTTTCATGAAATCTAAAATATCAATTTACTTAGTATCAAATTCATTTCATACCCTTGCTCCATCATTTAATGAATTTTGATTTACTTAATCCCTTTACTCATGGATTTCATTGACAAATACATCTCTCATGGATTTCATTCGTGGATTTTCTATCCTTCATTTGATACTCCTTTCCTATGAATTCTTCCTTACTCTTCTCATGAAAGAAGAATTTTTATGGACTTTTAGTATATAATGATCACTTGTAAGAATAAGGATTTGATTTTGTATGGACATCTTGATCCTTTTAATGAATCATTTCTCTTTCTCAAAATAGAAGCGTGATTTGATGAAACTCATTTATTGTTTTGGATTTGACTTGATTCAAATCCTTTCATGAATTTGGTTCTTGATGAATTCCTCTCTTACTCTTCTTCCTCTTCTTCTTATGTTTTATGACAAAGGAAGAAAGAAACTTGCATATCTCAATAAGAATCAAAATGCTTTTGCACATCTAAAGTAAAAATGTTAGCCTATCCATTTTAAAAACCAAAAGTAGTTATGCAAAGTTTTTGCTTACCTTCCTTTTTGGCTTGGATAAATTGGAGTGGAATTTGCTTGAATTTTTTAAACACACTTGCATTGTTGAATCGTTCTACTTTTTGTTGATGACAAAGGGGGAGAAATATGACAAATTGATGATAAATTGGCATTATGAATAATGCATAAAATGTATCTTATCGTAAATGCTTGAATGTTTTACGAATGCTTGAAATACGATTGAAGTCGTCAAATACATTGCAACACATCATAAATACTTGAAATATATCAAAATGTATTACAAATATATCATATGTATCATAGATACTTGAAATGTTTCATGAATGCTTAATAAATGTCTATCATTATGATAAGGTATCATAAGCTTAATTTCCTACTTACGATTGATATCATGCCTCAGATTGATGAAATGTCATTTTTGAAATTTGAGTCTTGCTAAATTTCATATTTGAAATTCGTATCATTCTTGAAAATGATGATTGTTTGAAAATGATGATTGTTTATCATCATTCAATATTGAACTTAAAAATAGATGTCATGCCTTAACATCATTTGTATTGTGATTTGAGCTAGTAAATCATGATTAGTATCATGATATGCATGTCGATAAGTTTAAATAAATATAACTTATCAGTTTAATACTTGAATTCAAAGACCTTGAATTCAAGAGTGTCTTTTCTCAAGTATGACATATAAATAGAGGGAGTTAAGGTTAATTCTATCATTAATTGATTATCATCATAAAAAAGGAGGAGATTATTGAATCTCAGATTTTGATGATGAAATCAATTGATAAATTATTTGATTAAATCTATATGTTGAGAAAAGTATGCAAGATTAACTATGATAGCGATCAAGACATAAAGCAAAACAAAGTGCTAGAGTTAAGATCGAGATTTCGTTGGGAGTTTGAGAGTTCGTCGGAAGACCGGAGGTTCGTCATAAATGTTGCTAGAATTAACCTAGAAGAAGCTCATCGAAACTCACCAAGAAGATCATCGTAAAATCCAGGAGCTTACCGGAAGTCCATTGGAAGATTGTCGAGAGATCATCGGAAGCTCACCGAAAGAAACCAAGACTTACTGGGCTTGTTTTGTTTAGTGTATACTTTAAAAATCATAGTTAGCACATAATTAGGGTTGGGTTTGGGAGGTAATCCCATTAATCTTATTAAGGGCCAACTAGGCCAGTAATTGGATTGGTTTAGGCCAGATTCAAAGCCCAACTAGGTTGTTGGACCCTATCTGGCGATGGCACCGATAGGCCAGGGCGGTGGAACTGCCTAGGAAGCAGTCTCCTAGGTGGTCTAGGTGGTGGTACCGCCAGCAGTTATTACTATCGGGCGGTGGTATTGATAAAGCTCAATATCTGAGGCTCTATCAAGTGATGGTACCTCCATACTGGGTAGTGGTATTGCCTAGTATCAGAGTGTTATGCAGTGTTACTGTCTAATATTGGTAGTACCACTACTAGTACTCCAAAAATTCGGGATGAGACACTTTTTGGCTCCAATTTTGAAGCTATTGGGGCCTATAAATACCCTACCCTTTTTTGCATGAAAGAGCAACAAACTGATATCTAAGTGTAGAAAAATCTTTAAGTGTTGGAGTGTAAAAGTGTTATTAAAGTGCAAGAGTCTTTCTTCTCTCTTTCTTTAGTTTTGTAATTATCCAAGAAGAGGTGTGAGGCTTGTAAGGGTTATCTCCTAAACCCGTGAAAAGGAAAAAGTGCTGTAAAGAGATGGTTGGTCTTCGCATATTGAAGGAAGACCATTAGTAGACACCAGTGACCTCGACGGAGGAGGAATCGAAGATGGATGCAGGTCACAACAACTGAACCACTATAAATTCCAATATGTTCTTTCCTTACTAATTCTCTTTACTGTACTTTACTTTACTTCATTGTAAACTATCCAATCCTCTCTTCTCTACTCACTTACAAACTTATTTGAGTCTAACTAATGGTTTTCGTCGAACATAGAGTTTTATTGAACGAAGTTTTCTGAAATAATTGAAATTTGTTGTTTTTATCCGTTGCACTAATTCACCCCCCTCTCTTAGTGTCATTCTTGATCATAACAATTTGGAGTCAAAAAGTGTCTCCTCCTTGGTTTTCGGGATACTAGCAGTACCACCACCAATACTGGGTGGTGCTACCGTCTGACAGTCTGACACTATATGGTACCACTATTTGATAGGACAATACCACCGCTTGGCAGCATTAACTGCTGATGGTGCCACCACCCAGTCTGGGTGGTACCATCGCCTAGATGACCTGAGAGGTTGAGCCCCAAGCGGTTCCACCGCTTGGCATGGCTCCAAGTGGCCGAGTGGGCCATCCATCCAGCCCAACTCAACCTTAATTTAGGCCCAATGGCCCCCTAATTGAGTTGGCCTAATTTCAAATCAATTATAACTTAAAACTATTTCGATCTAAATAATTATTATAAAGAATTAATCATATATTTTTTTGTATGTCATTGGTTCATCGACGCTTCGTCCAATCCTTCAATGCATTGTCTTCTTTTGCAGTCTTTTGCCTAATCGGCATGTTGACCTTCGCAACTCCGATCTCCTTAATGCAATATCCGCTCTTAGAGGCTCGATGCCTGAACTCATGACATGAAACCTTCTGCCAACACATCAACTAATCCTTCAGCTTGACGTCCAATCTTCTGACATGTTCCACTCCGGCCAAATATTGATTCTTCCTGCTTTAATTGTTTCTTTATTATCGAAGCTAGTCCTGTGTCATTCAAAATACAGATTAGATCATAAATTCTATCAATTGGTTTTATCATCAAAATCCGAGATTCAATAATATCTCTCTTTTTTATGATGATAACTAATTGATGATGGAGTTTAAACCAAACTCCTCCTATCAATATGTCATATTAATAGAAACGTAAATTCAGAAATAAATTATGAATCAAAGTAACATATCATCTTAAAATTATACATAATCAAAATTTTAATACATCATTCTATATATGATCATTATTATAATTTCTCCTCCTTTGTCATCGATAAAAAGGATAAGTGCAACTATCAAGTTTTAGAGAAATGCAAGCTTTTGAACGTACAAGCTAGTGAATTCTTTCTTCTCTTTTGAGACGTGCAAGCTAACAATTTTTGTTTCCTTCACGTAAGCTAGCAAGTTATTTGAGAATGTGAAGTTTAACAAAGTTTTTGCTTCTCTTGAGATAGCAACATTTTGCTTCTTTTTACAATGTGCAAGCTATGCACAAGCTAGCAAGACATTCTCCTTTGAGATGTGTAAGCTTACAAGTTTTGCCTTTCTTTGCAAGCTAGCAATTTGCTTTTCTTGAGATGTGTAAGATAGCACTTTTAGCAAGTTTATATCATGCAAGCTAGTAAATTTTACTCCCCCTTTGTTATTGTAAAATAGAAGGGAAGAATATAATATTATAATTCTTTTCTTTTTACATCAATTTTTAAATCATGACAAAAAGTATACAACCATAGATATAAAGTTGTACAAAAAAAAAAAAAAAAAAGAAGTCAAGTGACATATCATGGTGTATTTGGATAGGTTAAATAGTGAAAAGAAAGAATCATAGTAATCAATCTTGATTCATATAAAAAAAATCTCAAGTTAAGATTATGAAAAATCAAGAAAAATAATGATTCATATGGATAATTCTCCTCTTTAGTAAATGGCAAAAAGAAACATAAGAGAATAAATACGAGATCTTGATTTACAAAAAAAAATCTCAAGTATCAAATATCGAGAAATCAAGATCATGATTAAGATAAAATAAATAAATCTCAATCCATAAAATTTTCCTGTAAGAAATGCCAAGTCATCATCATCATCACTTTGGGTATGATACCAAAACAATAAATTTTTAAATCATCATTACTTGGGTATGCATGATACTAAAACATGGTTTCAAATTTTCAAGGTATAACATGCACAATTTCAAACTATTATCAAGGTCATAGTTTGTTTACACAAGTCTCTTCTTTAATAAATGGTAAGAAGAAATAATCAAAGATAGAAAAGATTTTGATTCTCATAAAAGATACCTCAAGTAGAGAAATCAAAAGAAAGTTGATGATTCGATTAGAACTCATTCAAATTTAATTTGTAAAATCATCAAAATCCCTTTCTAGTTTAAGAGATTCATAAAATAGATTCATCACTTAGAATCACTTGTTGAAAAATTGAAAAGCTTTAGAGATATTTAAAAAAAAAATGCATTCTCCTTTTTTTTATGTATTTCAATTTATGTGATTTATTTCATACAAGCATGTCTTTGTCTTTTATCCCAAACAAAAACATGCAATTATCGTTTAAAAATGAAAATAAGATTTATCACAAGAGTTATGAAGATCAATAAACCATAAATCACAAAAAAATCATCATTACTACAAATTATCATGCATTACTAAATCATCAAGTATGATTTCATTAAACATAAAGTATTTTCAATCAAAATCATTTTGTTTATTGTAGTAACGCACTTTCCTTTTTTAGTGAATCTAACTTATTGCAATTAGTGTAAGGAGTTAACATGCAATTGCCACACTCATTTTTAATTTTTTAAATAACTTGAAAGAGAAGCATGGATTTTTTGTATATTTATTTTATTACTAATTTATAATCATCAAACAACTCAAGTAATTTCATTGTAAGGTAAAGAGGTTTCATATGAGTCATTTACCTCATCGTCAAGAGCCACCAAGGCATAGTTCACCACTTTGCCTTTATTGGTTTGCATCTCTTCTTTAGAGATACTCGATTTGTCCCAAGTCACTTTGAGTGTCCTTTTCTTCTTTGGTAATCTCTTCTTTTTAAGTTTATTTTTATTTTTTGATTCTTGTTTTATTAACTTTTTAAACTTTGTTGTTAGGAGATCAAGTTCATCATCACTTGAGCTCTTGCTCAAGTGGTCTTCTTTTATTCTAAGTGCAAAATCTTTCATGTCCTTTGGAAGGTTATTTTCAAGTTCATTATATGATACATAAGTCATTTCATATGTCATCAAAGACCCGATAAGTTCTTCAAGTGGAAACTTGTTTAAGTTTTTTGCCTCTTGTATTGTAGTTATTTTTGAATCCCAATTTTTAGAAAGATATAATAAAACTTTATTAACAAGTTCAAGATTTTAAAAACATTTGCCAAGAGCTTTTAAATTATTGACAAAATCTGTAAAATAAGTGTACATGTCAACAATAGTTTCACTTGGCTTCATTTGAAACACCTCAAAATCATATATCAAAAGATTTATTTTAGACTCTTTTACTCTATTCGTGCCTTCAAGAGTTACTTCCAATGTGTGTCAAATCTCATGTGCAGTTTCACAAAAAGAAATACGATTAAACTCATTATTATCTAAAGCATAAAATAAATCATTCATAGCTTTCGCATTTAAAGAAAATAATTTTTTCTCAAAGTTATTCCATTCATTCATAAGTTTATAAGGAGTTTAAAAACCAAGTTTAATGATATTCCATAAATCAAAGTTCAAATATAGTAAGAAAACTCTCATCCAAGTTTCCAATAAGTGTAGTCTCATTGAACATAGGAGGACGATTGATAGAAAGACCCTTTTGAAAGTCAAAAAAAGTCATCTCTCTTATGTGTTAATCCAATTGAGGAAAACTGGCTCTAATACCAACTATTTGGACTGTGTCGGCACTAAGAGGGGGGGTGAATTAGTGCTTTCGTAAAAATGACGGTTTAAAAATTCTCGTTTAATAAAAATCATATCGGAAAGATGTTAATTTGGAAACATGTTTGTAAGCATAGTAAAAGTAAGAAATCGGTTTGCAATAAAAATGAAAAGCTTAAAGTAAATGCAAACCAGATTTATAGTGGTTCGGTCGTCATGACCTACATCTACTCTCGATTCCTCTTCACTCGAGGCTACCGACTTCCACTATCGATCTTCTTTTAATTGGTGAAGATCAACTATCCTTACAACTCTTTCTCCTTTTGATAGCCTTAGGAGAGAACTTTTATAACCTCTCTTTCTGAGACCTCACTACTCCCTTTAGAGGAACTTCTAAATGCTAGGAAGAAGTGACCCTACATTTCAAGAGAGATTACAACCTTTCTTTCTCAATAATATTTTCTCCCTTTCTACTCAATTTTATGCCTTACCAAGCAAGAATGAATGGGGTATTTATAAGTCATAAATTGATTTCAATTTGGAGCCAAAAAGTGCCTCATCCTCAGTTTTCGAGGTACTAGCGATACCACCGCTAGTACTAGGCGGTACTATTGCCTGACACTCTAACACTAGGTAGTATCACCGTCTGGCAACATTAACTGCCGACGATACCACCGCCTAGACCACTTGGGAGGCTAAGCCTCAAGCGGTTCCACTACTTGGCATGGCTCTAAGTGGCCGAGTGGGCCATCCATCTGGTCTAACTCAACCCTAACTTAGGCCCAATGGTCACCTAATTGAGTTGGTCTAATTCCTACCCGATTATAACTTAAAACTATTTCGATCTAGATAATTATTATAAAGCATTAATCAAATATTTTTTGACATGTCATTGGTTCATCGACATTTCTTCCAATCCTTTGGCGCATTATCCTCTTTTGCGACATTTTTCCTAATCAGCATGTTGACCTCCACAACTCCGATCTCCTTAGTGCAATATCTGCTCTTCTAGGCCTGATGCCCAAACTCATGACACGAAGCCTTCTGTCGACACATCGACCGATCCTTTGGCTCGATGTCCAATCTTATGACATGTTCCACTCCGACCAAACATTGACTCTTCCTACTTTAATTATCTCTTCATGATCGAAGCTACTCTTGTGTCACTCAAAACGTAGATTAGATCATGAACTCTATTAATTGGTTTTATCATCAAAATATAAGATTCAACACCAAGCACTCAAGCCGCTTAGATTAGTGGATCTCTATCCAATAAACTCTCATTAGCTCTTATTGGATCTCATTCATAGGATCTAATAATTCAAGGGCTTATTAGATATCTAATAAGATATGGGCTCTGATGGATATCTTATATTCGAATCTCTACTCTCGCAATGCCTTCCAAATATGTGTGACCCTCTAGGCCTAATATCGAGCCGACCATGAGTCATACCTATCAGAACTCCTTCTGGCTTAGTGAATTATTATCTCCATAATAATTGTTATCTCTATAATAATTCATGTTGAATCTCGGATTTTGATGATAAAATCAATTGATGGGTTATTTGATCTAATCCATATTATTGAGTTAAGTGTGCAGGATTAACTACGATAAACAGAAAACACAAAGCAAGAATACCGGAGTCGAGTTCGATGAACGTTTAAGAGTTCGAAGAATCGTCGGAGATGCTACCGGAACCAACCGAGAAGAAATCGAGAACCTGTTGGAAGTTCGCCGAAGAGATCGTCGGAGGTTCACAGAGATCACCAAGAAGTCTCAGCTACTCTTTAAAGTCATCACAAGTTCGGGAGCGTGCTTGGACCCCGCGTCGGAAGTTCGTCATTGAAAGCTCGCGGAACAAGACTTGACGTTCATGGGTTAATAAATTGCTTAGGATGTGTTTTGTTATGTAGTTCACTTATAATTAGGATTAGGATTAAGAAGATAATCCTATATCCTGGTTAGGGGCCAATCTGGGGCCAAAGTCAGATTTGGTTTGGGCTAAAAGAAAGCCAAACCAAGTGAACCGGAGAGCCAAAGCAGGTGACACCTCTGGGGTCTGGGCGGTGGCACCTCCCAAGACTAAGCATTTGGCGGGTGGCACCGCCAAAGATCGGGAACCCAAAGAGGATTTGAATTTTGGAGCCCAAATTTTGGAGCCCAAATTTGAATCCTCTTGAGCCCTATAAATACCCCTCAAATATCTGCTGAGATAACAACCTTTTGAGCAGCAAGAGTTTGAGAGAAAGATCTTAGAAAAGTGTTAGCTTGCTTTCTTTTCAATTTGTTAGTGTTCACCTCATCTCTTCTCGAAAATCTGTAAGAGAGTGAACCGCTTGTAAAGAGTTGTAAGAGGGGTATTTACCCTTCCATTTCAAGAGACTTGCTAGTGGAAGGTGGGAGCCTCATCGAAGAGGGGCCTCGCAAGTGGAGTAGGTCATTTGACCGAGCCACTCTAAAATCGGCGTGATCCGTGGTTTGCGTTTCATTATTGTTATTTATATTATTGCAAACCTTCTTATATGCTTTAGTTCCTTATTACTGTTGCTTTATATTTAAGAATACGCTTTCAAGATTAAGCTTGTCAAGTTTTTAAGCTCTCTTATCTAAAGATTTTTTAGAAAACCGAAGTTTTAATCCGCTGCACTAATTCACCCCCCCTCTTAGTGCTGCTCGATCCTAACAATTGGTATCAGAGCAAGGTTATCTCTCATATTTGGTTTAATACCCAAGAGAGATGGCTTACTCCGCATGCAAGAGGGCCATTCTATCACTCGTCCACCTATGTTTAATGGGTCGGATTACACGTATTGGAAGACTTCGGATGAGGATCTTCCTCATTTCTATGGATTTCGAGCTTTGGACTATTGTTGAAAACGGTTTCAAAAATCTTCTCTTCCGATGAGCGAATGGAATGAATTGGAGAAGAAGGTTTTTTTTTTAAATGCAAAGGCTATGAATGCCTTGTTTTGTGCACTAGACAAAAAAAAATTTAATCGTGTTTCAATTTGTGATTCGACTTTTTTGATATTTGGAGAACTCTTGAGGTCACTCATGAAGGCACTACCAGTGAAAGAGTCCAAAATCAACATTCTTGTGCACTCTTATGAACTTTTCCCGAATGAAACCAAGTGAGTCCATCGGAGACATGTACACCCGGTTTACGGATGTCATCAATGGACTCAAAGCTCTTGGTAAAGATTTTACTAACTTTGAACTAGTAACTAAAATCTTAAGATCCCTCCCTAAAAGTTGGGATCCAAAAGTTCTGACCATTCAAGAGGCCAAAGACCTTAAAACATTCCCTCTTGAAGAACTCATTGGGTCTCTAATGACCTACTGAAATGACATGTCAAGCTCATGACGAAGCTCGAGAACCCCCTTCCAAAGAACAGGAAGGATATGGCACTCAAATCACAAGAAGACCACTTGAAAGGAACATCAAGTGATGAGGACAGTGACAATGACATTGCACTTTTGACTCAAAAATTCAAAAAATATTTAAGGAAGAACAAATTTAAAAATAATACAAAAAATAAATTTGAACAAAAGAAGGACCAAGTGATTTGCTATGAATGCAAAAAACCGGGACACTACAAGAACGATTGCCCTCAAGCCAAAAAGAGAACACCAAAGAAGAAGGCGCTCAAGGCAACATGGGATGACTCAAGCACATCCGAAGAAGAGGAGTCCAACACCGAGCAAGTTGCTCACTACGCTCTAATGGCCTTCGAAGAAGAGGTAACGAATTTAATTAATGTAGATTTACCTTATCATGATTTATTAAATGCCTTCCATGAGTTATTTAATGAATGTAAGACAATTAGTAGAAAATACAAATTGCTAAGAA
The DNA here is from genome assembly GCA_900464855.2 of Musa schizocarpa. Lineage (NCBI taxonomy): Eukaryota > Viridiplantae > Streptophyta > Magnoliopsida > Zingiberales > Musaceae > Musa > Musa schizocarpa. Next base: position 44,599,342 of record LS990923.1, on the reverse strand, counting down.
AGGAGCATGATAGTCTTACGTGTGCTTTGGATAAATTAAAAACTGAATATCATGATTGTCTAGCTCCATGTGTTAAATGCCATGATTTAGAAACTCTCCAAAATGAGAACTTAGTACTTAAGGACAACTTGAAGAAATTCGAGGTCGGTAGCAAGTCCTTAAACATGATCCTTACAAATAAGGGTCACATTCCTAAAAGGAGTGGAATCGGATTTGTGAGAAGTACTCACCAAAATCCAACCACCTTCGTTAAAGGTCCTATCTTACATGTTCAACATCAAAGCAATTGCAACTTTTGTTGCAAATATGGACATATAACTTACCAATGTCCATTCAAGAAAATTAGTCCAAACAAATTGATTTGGGTTCCTAAAGGAACCATGATCAAGTCTATGCAACATGATAAACAAGTTAGATTAGTTTTTGAGGCACCCAAAAGTAAATGGGTACCTAAAAATAATTCCTTCTTGTAGAAACATACACCATCACATGCTAGGAGCAAGAGATGGTATCTTGATAGTGGATGCTCAAGGCATATGACCGGAGATCCATCCCAATTCACCAAGATCACTAGCATGGATTTAAGGCTATGTCACCTTCGAGACAACAACAAAGGCAAAATCATTGGCAAGGGAACCATAGGTAACAAATCAAGTTTTTCCATTGATGATGTGTTACTAGTTGATGAATTAAAACATAATCTATTGAGCATTAGTCAATTATGCGATAAAGGTTATATCGTTAGATTTGAATCAAATATGTGCATTATTGAAAAACCAAATCATAACATGACTATGATTGCTTTAAAACAAAATAATGTCTATACCATCAATCTTGATGAACTAAGTAATGAAATGTGTTTCTCCGCCATAAATGATGATGCTTGGCTTTGGCATAGGTGATTAGGCCATGCAAGCATAAAAACAATATCTAAAATCTCATCTCAAGAATTAGTACGAGGGATTCCGAATATAAAGTTTATTAAAGATAAGGTATGCGATGCATGTCAACTAGGGAAACAAATAAAAACAAGCTTCAAACCAAAAAATCAAATTAGCACCACTAGACCGTTACAATTGATCCATTTGGACTTATTTGGACCAATTGATATAACAAGTCTAGGTGGAAGCAAATATGCTCTTGTGATTGTGGATGACTACTCTAGATACACTTGGACCTATTTCTTAGCTCACAAAAGTGATTGTTTCAAGTGTTTCTCTAAATTTTGTAAACTCACTCAAAAACGAAAAAAAGGTTCATGATTTCATCAATTGAAGTGATCATGGTGGCTTAATTTCAAAACCATGACTTTCAAAATTTTTTGTGAAGTTAATGGATACAATCATAACTTCTCCACTCCGAGAAATCCCCAACAAAATGGAGTAGTTGAAAGAAAAAAAGAAACCTACAAGAAATGGCAAGAACTATGTTAAATGAACATAGTTTACCTAAGTATTTTTGGGCGAAGTCAGAAATACGGCTTGCTACATCATGAATAGAGTCCTAATAAGACCTTCCTTATCAAAAACTCCCTATGAATTATGGAATAACAAAAACCAAATATTTCCTATTTTAAAGTTTTCGGTTGTAAATGCTTTATTTTCAATGAAAGGGATGCCTTAGGAAAATTTGATGCAAAATCCGATGAAGGCATCTTTCTTGGTTACTCTTCCGTTTTTCGAAAGCTTTTCGGTTTTTAATAAAAGAACCTTAGTAATTGAAGAGTCTATTCATGTAGTTTTTAATGAAGTCTCAAATTTTAAGAAAAATGATTTTGATGATGATCTTGGTTTTGATAATTTGAATTTAAATGAACCCCCTCCTCAAAATAGCAACTTGGATGCACCTTCTTCCCAAATTTCCTTACCTAAGGAATGGAAGTATATAGATGCTCATCCAAAGGAGCTAATTATAGGGGATACATCTAAAGGGGTTCAAACTCGTTCCTCTTTCAAGAATTTTTTTTGCTAATGCCGCCTTCCTCTCTCAAATTGAACCTAAGTGCATTGACGAGGCCATAAAAAAGATGATTTTTGGATTATTGCAATGCAAGAGGAACTGAATCAATTTGAAAGAAACAATGTGTGGGAGCTTGTTCCTAGACCTAGTGACCATTTAGTCATTGGTACTAAGTGGGTCTTTAGAAACAAGCAAGACGAAAATGGTATCGTGGTTAGAAACAAGGCTAGATTAGTGGCCAAAGGTTTCAACCAAGAAGAAGGTATCGACATTTAAAGAAACCTTCGCCCCGGTGGCTCGATTAGAAGCCATAAGGATGCTCCTTGCCTATGCTAGTAGTTATAATTTTAAACTATTTCAAATGGATGTCAAAAGTGCCTTTTGAATGGTTTTATTTCCGAAGAAGTATATGTCGAACAACCTCCCAGATTTGAAAATTCTTTTCTTCCTAATCATGTATTCAAATTGACTAAGGCTCTCTATGGCTTGAAACAAGCTCCTAGAGCTTGGTATGAAAGGCTTAGTTCCTTTCTTATTTTAAATAATTTTACCAAAGGCAAGGTTGATACTACATTGTTTATTAAACACTTTGAAAATAATTTTCTTATTGTACAAATTTATGTTGACGATATTATTTTTGGCTCTTCGGATGAATCACTATGTGAATCATTTGCCAAATCTATGAGTCATGAATTTGAAATGAGTTTGATGGGGGAATTAACCTTCTTTTTAGGATTACAAATCAAACAACTTAAGGATGGTATATTTCTTAACCAATCTAAATATACATTAGAATTGTTAAAACGATTTAACATGGATAATTCAAAAGCAATAAACACCCGTATGAGTACTTCGACTAAGTTAGATATGGATGAAAATGGTGAAAACTTCGATCAAAAAACATATAGGGGAATGATAGGTAGTCTACTCTACCTTACCGCTACTAGACCAGATATCATGTTTAGTGTAGGACTCTGTGCTAGGTTTCAATCAAATCCTAAACTATCTCATCTTAAAAGTGTTAAAAGAATATTTAGGTATCTTAAAGGAACTCCAAATTTAGGTTTATGGTATCCAAAATCTGAAAAATTTGATTTAATGGCTTACGCGGATGCCGATTTTTTGCGGGGCGTGGGATAGATAGAAAAGAGTACATCCGAACATGCCAATTTTTAGGACATGCACTCGTTTCTTGGACTTCAAAGAAACAAAATTCAATAGCACTATCTACGGCGAAGCCAATACATTGTCTTCTTGAGTGCATGCTGTGCACAAGTTGTTTGGATGAAAAAATACATTGGAAGACTATGGAATTCACTTTAAAAATATTCCCATAAAATGTGATAATACTAGTGCCATATGTCTTACTAAAAATCCAATTCAGCATTCTAGAACTAAGCACATCGACTTTAGGCATCATTTCATCTGCTGTGATCATGTTCTTAACAATAATGTTGTTCTAGAATTCATCGACAATAACGAAGCATCAATTAGCAGACATATTCACAAAAGCCTTGAATGAAGACCAATTTGAATTCATTAGAAGGGAATTAGGCATGTTAAATTGTCCCTAAAATGAGCTTCACGAAAAAAATGACTTCGTCCTTTTCCTTTCTTTTGTGGATTTGATTTCATCTTTCTTCTTCACTTCAAAATGATCCATTAAAGTATCACTTATTATCTTGAGGGAAGCAAACAAAAGGGGAGAGGAAGAAAAATTTTTTTTTCTTCCTCCTGATGGATGCCAGCGGTGGCACCGCCAGAATCTGGCCATTTGCACCACTGAAAGTGCTCTCGCACTGCACCGGTGACACCGCCGGTTTACGGTGGCACCGACCGAGCGACCCTTATTAACCTGAGGGGTTAGGGTCGGCGGTGACACCGCCCCCAACCCGAAGCAAGAGCTCTCAAAACTCTCTCCCATTTCCTCTAACCCTCATTCTACCTCTTAGAAGCATTGGAGAAGGATTCTTGGTGGTCCAAGCCTTCCATCTCTCAACATAATCTCCATAAGGTAACACTTGAAATCCCTCTTCTTTTTTTTTGGTATCTCATTCCCTCTTTTCCTTTCTCTTTCCCTTGCTTATTTTTCACAATTTCATCATCATCTTGTCTAGATAATGGCTCCTAAGAGATCAAAAGGAAAAAGGATTGAAGGAGATTCATTTGACCATGATCTTTTTAGATCAAAAGAGGTAGCCCTTAGTTTTCCAAAATTTGAAAGACGAGGTATCCATAAGGGAAAATATGTTGACTTGGATGAACTAGAAGACTTAGATCCCATTAGGTGTTTTGCACACCTAAAAGCTCTACCACTACTACAACTAGATGAACCAATCTATCCGCGATTAGTTAGATTGTTCTATGCCAACCTATATGAGGACAATAATAGCCTAAGCACTTACCTTCTAGGAACACCCATTAGAATATTTGACAACACCATTTGTGAGCTAATTGGCATAACTGAAAAAGATAGAGGATGCTATTTTAAAGGTAAATGGGACGTCAACTCAATAGGAGCAACCTATACCGAAGCCGTAGAAACAATCTTTGCAAATCCAAACCTTGACTTCCTACCCAAGAGCTGTGAACACTTACTGCCTTTCAACTCTAAAATTCTTCATCACATTATCACAAGCATCATATTCCCCAAACAATTTCATCTTGACGAAATAAGTCAAATTGAAATGAGTACCATGTATTGGATTATGACCGGTCAGGATAATTGTTTTGGGTACTCAATTCGGCAACACATGCAGGATATTATGGCTAAAGATACTATGCTGCCATATGGGAGGTTAATCACTAGATTTCTTCATGCCTATGACATTTGCATCCCACCCGATGAAGAATCTATTCAAAATGATAGATATAACATAATAAATAAAAACCTACTGAAAGACTTAGGTGCACCTTTAGCAATGGCATATGGGTTAGGCAGCCTAGAAGGACGGATCCAATTCCTCCACAAATAGAACACCCCAAAACACCAATTCTTATGGGAAATGAATCTCCTCCTCCTAGTCCTTTTTTTAGCAGCAAGACCTTCAGACTCCTATTTCCTCCTCCTAAGATCGCATTATGGCAGAACTGTCTCGAGATCAAATCACAAGAAGAACATATTCAAAATCAACAAGTTGAAATTTTGAAGACACTACGACAACTGAATGAAAAAATAGATATCATGTATCAGCATTGTGGATTATCTCCTAAGGATTAAACTGATGTATCTTTTTATTCTGTTTGCTTTTAACGACAAGTTCAAAGTTTGTCATCGATTAAACGATAACTAATCCTTCCTTTTAGATAACTACTGTTTTGATCTGCATGATTTCTTTTGGATAAACTATTTCTGGCAAATTTGAATGATAAACCTTGTTAAATGCTATTTTTTTTTATCATCAATTCGATGGCTTGTCTCTTTTTGTTGATGACAAAGGGGGAGAAGTGATGACCTACACCATAATGATAGCATGACTTATATGGGTTACAAAAACTTGTGTGATATGAATGACTTATATGCCTTGCAAAATCCTTGAAAATATCACAAGATTGATTGATCATATTGATAGCATGAAAATCTTTATCTTCTGTCGTAGTAAAATTCGTCCCTTTTCATTTAACTTATGATTTTCATAGAAGTTTTATATTCACTATTGTTTAAAGAGGATCACGATAAGCTCTACGGTTAGAACTTATCGGGTTATGCTTGAATCCAATGGGATGGAATTCAAGTGGTTTTTATCTTCTCATAATATGGCATATAGATAGGGGGAGTTATGTTTAACTTCGTCATCAATTGATTGTCATCATCAAAAAGGGGGAGATTGTTGAATCTCGGATTTTGATGATAAAATCAATTGATGGGTTATTTGATCTAATCCATATTATTGAGTTAAGTGTGCAGGATTAACTACGATAAACAGAAAACACAAAGCAAGAATACGGTCGAAGTTCGATGAACGTTTAAGAGTTCAAGAATCGGCCGAGAGATGCTACCGAACCAACCGAGAAGAAATCGGGAACTCATTGGAAGTTCGCAAGAAGAGATCGTCGGAGGTTCGCAGAGATCACCAAGAAGTCTCAGCTACTCTTTAAAGTCATCACAAGTTCGAGGGCGTGCTTGGACCCCGTCGAAGAAAGTTCGTTTGGAAAGCTCACCGAACAAGACTTGACGTTCAAGGGTTAATAAATTGCTTAGGATGTGTTTTGTTATGTAGTTCACTTATAATTAGGATTAGGATTAAGAAGATAATCCTATATCCTGGTTAGGGGCCAACCCAGGCCAAAGTCATTTGGTTTGGGCTAAAAGAAAGCCAAACCAAGTGAACCGGAGAGCCAAAGCGGTGGCACCTCCCAAGACTGAACGCAGGCGGTGGCACGCCAAAGATCGGAACCCAAAGAGGATTTGAATTTTGGAGCCCAAATTTTGGAGCCCAAATTTGAATCCTCTTGAGCCCTATAAATACCCCTCAAATCTCAGCTGAGATAACAACCTTTTGAGCAGCAAGAGTTTGAGAGAAAGATCTTAGAAAAGTGTTAGCTTGCTTTCTTTTCAATTTGTTAGTGTTCACCTCATCTCTTCTCGAAAATCTGTAAGAGAGTGAACCACTTGTAAAGAGTTGTAAGAGGGGTATTTACCCTTCCATTTCAAGAGACTTGCTAGTGGAAGGTGGGAGCCTCATCGAAGAGGGGCCTTGCAAGTGGAGTAGGTCATTTGACCGAACCACTCTAAAATCGGTGTGATCCGTGGTTTGCGTTTCATTATTGTTATTTATATTATTACAAACTTTCTTATATGCTTTAGTTCCTTATTACTGTTACTGCGCATATTTAAGAATACGCTTTCAAGTTAAGTTTGTCAAGTTCCGCTCTCTTCATACGAAAGATTTTTTAGAAAACCGAAGTTTTAATCCGCTGCACTAATTCACCCCCCCCTCTTAGTGCTGCTCCGATCCTAACAATTCACTCGACTCATCGACTGCGGACATACTAGGCTACTACGCCACAGTCCCTAGATGATACAAGGGAATCTAATCCATTGGACTTATCTGTCCTTAGTTACTATGTATTTATAGTCCCTCATCCATCTAATATCCTAGAGACCGTATACCAGGTATGGTACTATCAGGCTCATATAGTTTCTACTTGAGACTCGCTCTAATCAGATTCTCCCGGAGAACTCTTTCTCTCTCAATCCGAATGACCCTAGCCATAGATTTGTTTGAGTAAGAACATATGGGATATTCCTCTCATGACACTAAGAGTAAATGATTCTCTATCGACACTCAATATTACTCGTAAGGTTGGTTACCACTCATGATGACCGGTTATACTAAATCTGGAACCTCTAGACCTATAAGTCTGGTATCAAAGAGTGGAGTACTCATACAGGATATCCTTGGTGTCTTAAGTTTAAGGACCAGATACATCACTAGGACTACGAAATTGTTATATAACAACATAACATCATCAACCATCTAGCATTCCGTGAGCGGATCAATCAGTGAACTCATTCTCCAATAAGCAACTACACTATAGCCCTAGTATTCCCATATGAGTAGTTATAAGACTAGCCACCTTCATTATATGTATGGGTATACAAGATACCAGTCTGTCTAGTTATCTCGATGTCCCTCTTTAGTAACCTATGACCGGGATTGTTTAGGATATATATGTAAAGGCGAATTAGTCTCATTATTATGATCTCATCATAATCTGATTCCCATTGCATAGATCCATGGCATATATGCAATAAGAAATATAAAGTGATAAAATGCTAAATAATATAATCAGCAAAAAGAATGTGTATCATGTCACACATGTCATCACTTATATGATTGGCTTGTAGGACACCTATGACTAACAATCTCCCACTTGACCTAAAGCCAATCACATATGTGTTTGATCCCCATCAGACTCTTATGACTTTCAAAGACAATCTGAGACAACGGTTTTGTTAGTGGATTTACGATGTTATCTTCGGATGAAATTCTTTCCACTACTACATCTCCTCGGACCACAATCTCTCTGATTAGATAGAACCTCCTCAAAACACTTCTGATATGACCTGAGTTCCTTCACTTGAGCAATCGTTCTATTATTGTCGCAATATGAGGGAATCGGCTCCTCGTTGCTTGACACAACTCCCAGATCTGTGACGAACTTCTTCATCCAAACTCCCTCCTTTGCTGCTTCTACTACAGCAATATACTCTGTCTCTGTAGTCGAGTCAGTAGTAGTATCTTACTTGGAACTTTTTCAGTATACTGTTCCTTCATTCAGGGTGTACACATACACCGAATTTGACTTACCATTGACATTAGACTAGAAACTCGAGTCCGTGTAGCCTTCAACCCTAAGGTTACTACCTCCATATACTAGTAAAAGATCCTTAATCCTTCTCAAGTACTTAAGGATATACTTTACTACTTTCTAATACTCCAAACCTGGATTCGCTAGATACCTGCTTGTGACACTCAAAGCATGCTCTATATTTAGCCTAGTACATAGCATGACATACATGATAGACCCTATCACTAAGGCATAGGATATCCTATATATGTCTGCCCTTTCTTCAAGAGTCTTTAGGGACATACTTCTAGAAAGCGATATCCCAAGTCTCATCGATATAAGACATCTCTTAGAATTTTTCATATAAACCTTTTGACAATGGTGTTTACTAGGACAAGCCAAGCATCATCTTGGATCTATCCCTATAGATCCGAATTCCCAAGATATAGGATGCTTCTCCTAAGTCTTTAATGGAGAAGTGTCTAGATAACTAAGTCTTTACTGTATATAGCATTCTTACATCATTCCCAATGATCAAGATGTCATCCACATATAACACCAAGAAGGTGATAGCGCTCCCACTTACCTTCGTGTACACATAAGACTTATATTCGTTTTTAACGAAGTCATAAAATCTGATCGTCTCATCAAATCTTATGTTTCAACTTTAGGAAACTTACTTTAGTCCATAAATGGACCTAAGCAACCTACACACCCTATTTGGGTAGTCCTTGGACATGAATCCCTCACGTTGTATCATGTACACCTCCTCCTAGAGGTTGCCATTGAGGAACGTGGTTTTCACATCCATTTGTCAGATCTCATAATCATAGTGTGCTGCAATAGCCAGTAGAATTCGGATAGATTTTAGCATGGCTACGGGTGAGAAGGTTTCATCATAGTCAACACTTTGCCTTTGATGATACCCCTTAGCCACTAGCCTTACTTTATAGGTCTCTATCTTTTCATTTACTCTGATCTTCTTCTTAAAGATCCACTTACAACCTATGGGTATAATACCCTCGGGTGCATCAACTAGATTCTAAACCTTGTTGGAGTATATGGAACCAATCTTAGAATTCATAGCTTCTTGCTACTTCTCGAAGTCTATACTCATAATAGCCTCCTCGTAGGTTTGAGGATCAGTATCCTCAACATCCTCTCCTCTAATATGTCTCACATATCTCTCAAGAGGATGGGGATACTCTACCGGACCTATGTAAAGTTAGAACTTATGTGCTAGGTACCTGAAAAGACTCAGGTTGTGGAGTGGTGCTTAAGCTAAGTTCTCCAACCTCTCTTAACTCTATCACGCTCCCACTATCTCTATCAAGAATGTGTTCCTTCTTAAGGAACATCGCTCTCTTAGCTATAAAGACCTTTTGGTCCTTAGGATGATAGAAATAATACCTACAAGTTTCCTTGTGGTATCTCATAAACTTACACTGCTCGGTTCTATCAGGGTTGTGTCTTTTAATATGGGCAGGGCAGCCCAAATCTTAACAACCTTAAGATTGGGCTACTTCCCTTTCCATATCTCATATGGTGTAGATAATACTGACTTCGTTGGAATTCTGTTTAGAAGGCAAGTTGTGGTCTCTATGACGTATCCTTATAATGAGATGAGTAGGTCGGCGAAGCTCATCATGGACTGCACCATGTCTAATAGTGTACGATTCCTCCTTTCCGATATACCATTGAGCTAAGGTGTATAAGGAGATATCCATTGGAATAGAATCATATGGTCCTTAAGGAACTGGGTGAACTCTGTACTCGAGTACTCACCTCTTCGATATAATTGAAGAGTCTTGATACTATTTCCAATTTGGTTTTTTACTTTATTCTTATACTTTCTAAATTTCTCAAAGGCATCAAACTTGTACTTCATCAAGTATATATGTCCATATATTGAGAAATCATCAGTAAAAATAATAAAGTATGAGTAACTACCTATAGCATGAGTTAACACGGGTCCATATACATTACTACGTATGAGTTCCAGCAACATAGTGGCTCTCTTTTCAGTTCCCCTAAAAGAAGAGTTGGCTAGTTTTCCATGAAGGCAAGACTCGTAAGTTGCATATGATTCATAATCGAATAGATCTAGATATCCATTATTTAGCAACTTTTGAATCCTTTCCTCATGGATGTGACCTAGCCTACAATGTCATAGGTATACATTGTTCACCTTATCTCATTTTCTTTTGGACACACTTATATTTATGGTATGTAAAGCAATGTCTAGCATAAATAAACCATTATACAATGTTCCTCTCGTGATGATCTCATCATCTAATAGTGTTGAACAACTATTGTTCTAAAAAACTAATTTATATTCACTAACTTTCAAATATAAAATAGAAATAATATTTTTGATAATAGAAGGAACAATATAGCATGCATCCAATGTAATAATAGCTTCACTAAGCAGATATAGGGTACCCTCGCCAACAGCTACTATAGTAACTTTTGCTCCATTGCCCATCTTGAGGTCCATCTCACCTCTCATTAGTCTCCTAGGTCTTGCCAGAACTTACAATGAATTACAAATATGATAAGCACTATCGGTATCTATTACCCATATGTTATCATATGAGTTTGACAAATGGAGAGTGATCATGAATGTACTTGAAGCTTCTCCAAGCTTCTATTTTGCCTTCTCTACAAGGTACTCTTTGTAGTTCCTCTTCCAGTGCCCATCTTTGCTACAGTGGAAGCACTAGCCTTTATCCTTTGCCGGGTCCTTTTTAGCAACCTTTGTTTTACTCGATCTGCCTTTGCCGTTCTTAAGGGATTTTTCTGTTTTCCTTTTCTTTCTAGTCTCACTAGTATAGAGAACTGACTTCTCTTTCTTAATAGTGCTCTCTACCTCTCTCAACATATTGAGGAGCTCAGGGAGAGTCACCTCAAACTTGTTCATATTAAAATTCATTATGAACTGTAAAAAGGAATCTGGTAGGGACTAAAGCACAAGATCTATATAGATTTTCCTCTAGGACCATTCTTAGACCTATAAGTTTCTCTATCTACTCAATCAACTTTAGGATATGGTTCTGAACTAGTGTCTCTTTAGTTATCCTAGCGCAGAAGATGCTCTTGGATATCTCATATCAGTAAGTCCTTCCTTGTTCCTCAAACAATTTGCAGACATGTAGAAGAATGGATCTGACATCAATCTTTTCATGCTGCCTCTATAACTCAGGAGTCATGGAGCCCAACATATAATACTGAGCAAGAGTGGAATCATCTATGTACTTCACTTAACAAGCGATCTCATTCTCGCTTGCCTTATCCTCGGGCGTAGGCATCACTATATCATAGATGTACGCGATTTTCTCTGCCATGAGAATAATTCTCAAGTTATGGGGCCAATTCATATAATTCAGACTAGTGAGGAGGTTAACATCAAGTATACCATATAAGAAATTTGAAAGCGATAATTTCTGAAAATAAAGATGTAGCAAAAATAAATAATATGCAGATTTTGTAGAAAAATAAACAATCAAGATATGGACTTCTTTCTTGATTTACTCCCACTATTTTTCTAGAGAGTCATACGACACCCTCAGCACGTGAAACAGAAGTCTCCAGTAGACTTCTAGTGGGGATCGGGATCCAATCAGCATCTTAGTGTAACCTCGAGGGACTCAACAAATCACACTAAGCCCAAAAGGTAGGCAACTCTTGCCAATCATAACTCCTTATGATTCCCATCATGTTTAGCCTCTGAATCACCATGGTCTCGAGGGACTCGATCAAACATGATGTTCAGTTAAGCCAACACTATCGTTATAATATAAGTCTGATTCGATGATATATCCTCGAGAGACTTGACCAAGCATACTATGTCCTCAAGTCACCGGTTATATCTCTATGTCGTAGGTAAGATAGCGAATCATGATATAGGTGAGCCTTAAGGGACTCGACCAACTCAACCTACATTGAGAATCGATCCCTACCTATAACGATGGAAGGTCACATGAGTTAATCTAATTGTCTTACGTTTACCTACTTAATATTATCAAGAGAGGGGATTTTGATTTAGACTCCTATTATGAAATATCACACATATACATGTAAATATATATACATATCTAGTAGGTGTACAAACAATCACACATCTTATGAGTAATCACACCAGATGATCATGGACCACACCTAATATGATCAAGCCCGAGCTGTTGAATCTCAGATTTTGATGATAAAATTAATTGATGGGTTAAATGATCTAATCCATATTATTGAGTTAAGTATGCAGGATTAACTACGATAACAAGAAAACACAAAGCAAGGATATCGGAGTCAAGTTCGATGGACGTTTAAGAGTCCGAAGAATCGTCGGAGATGCTGCTGGAACCAACTGAGAAGAAATCGGGAACCTATCGAAATTTTTGGAAGTTCGCCGAAGAGATCGTTGGACGTTCACAGAGATCACTGAGAAGGCTCGGCTACTCATTAAAGTTATCACAAGTTCGGGAGCTAGCTGGGAGCCCATCGGAAGAAGTTCGTCGGAAAGCTCGTCGGAACAAGACTCGACTTTCGCGGTTGAAAACTTGCTTAGGATGTGTTTTTGTTATGTAGTTCACTTGTAATTAGGATTAGGATTAAGAGATAATCCTATATCCTGGTTAGGGGCCAACTGGGCCCAAAATTAGACTTGGTTTGGGCTAAATTTGAGGCCCAACAAGTGAACCAAAGGGTATGGCGGTGGCACTGCCAGACTGGGCGGTTGCACCACCCAGCACCTGAGAGCTGGGCGGTGGCACCGCCCAGCACTGTCAGTGTCTGACACTGACAGGCGGTGGCACCGCCAGCATCGGGAACTCAAAGAGAATTCAAATTTTGGAGCCCAAATTTGAATCCTCTTGAGGCCTATAAATACCCCTCAAATCTCAGCTGAGATTACAACTTTTTGAGCAGCAAGTGTTTGAGAGAAAGGCCTTAGAAAAGTCTTAGCTAGCCTTGTTTTCAATTTGCTAGTGTTCACCTCCTTCTTTCTTGCTGAAAATCTGTAAGAGAGTGAACTGCTTGTAAAAAGTTGTAAGAGGGGTATTCACCCTTCCCTTTCAAGAGATTTGCTAGTGGAAGGTGGGAGCCTTATCGAAGAGGGGCCTCGCAAGTGGATGTAGGTTATTTGATCGAACCACTATAAAATCAGCGTGATCTCTGGTTTGCATTTACTTATTGTCATTTACATTACTGCAAACCATTTTCACTTTAATGCTATACTGCTTTGTCTCCGTCTTACTTATCCCTTTAAGTTAAAACGCAATCGAAACGGTTTCAAACGAAAACGTTACTTTTATCGTACGAAGTTTCCGAAAAGTGTTTAAATCGTGAAAAGTTTATCGCACTTTACCGCTGCACTAATTCACCCCCCCCCTCTTAGTGCCGCTCCGATCCTAACAATTGGTATCAGAGCAAGGCTCACTCTCATATTTGGTTTAATACCCAAGAGAGATGACTTACTCCAGCATGCGTGAGGGACACTCTATCACACGTCCACCTATGTTTAATGGGTCGAATTACACGTATTGGAAGACCCGTATGAGGATCTTCCTCATTTCCATGGATTTCGAGCTTTGGACTATTGTTGAAAACGGATTTCAAAAATCTTCTCTTCCGATGAGCGAATGGAATGAATCGAAGAAGAAGGTTTTTGCTTTAAACACAAAGGCTATGAATGCCTTGTTTTGTGCACTAGATAAAAATGAATTTAATCGTGTTTCAATTTGTGATTCGGATTTTGATATTTGGAGAACTCTTGAGGTCACTCATGAAGGCACTAGCCGAGTGAAAGAGTCCAAAATCAACATCCTTGTGCACTCTTACGAACTTTTCCGAATGAAACCAAGTGAGTCCATCGGAGACATGTACACCCGGTTCACGGATGTCATCAATGGACTCGAAGCTCTTGGTAAAGATTTCACTAACTTTGAACTAGTAACTAAAATCTTAAGATCACTCCCTAAAAGTTGGGATCCAAAAGTTACGGCAATTCAAGAGGCCAAAGACCTTAAAACATTCCATCTTGAAGAACTTATTGGGTCTCTAATGACCTATGAAATGACATGTCAAGCTCATGATGAGCTCGAGAACCCCCTTCCAAAGAACAGGAAGGATATGGCACTCACATCACAAAAAGACCACTTAAAAGGAACATCAAGTGATGAGGACAGTGACAATGACATTGCACTTTTGACTCAAAAATTTAACAAATATTTAAGAAAGAACAAATTTAAAAATAATACAAAAAATAAGTTCGAATACAAGAAGGACCAAGTGATTTGCTATGAATGCAAAAAATCGGGACACTACAAGAACGATTACCCTCAAGCCAAAAAGAGAACATCAAAGAAGAAGGCGCTCAAGGCAACGTGGGATGATTCAAGTGCGTCCAAAGAAGAGGAGTCCAACACCGAGCAAGTTGCTCATTATACCCTAATGGCCATCGGAGAAGAGGTAATAGATTTAATTGATGCAGATTTACCTTATCATGAATTATTAAATGCTTTCCATGAGTTATTTGACGAATGTAAGACAATTAGTAGAAAATACAAATTGCTAAAAAAGAACATGATAGTCTCACTTGTGATATCGATAAATTAAAAACTGAATATCATGATAGTTTAGCTTCATATATAAAATGTCATGATCTAAAATCTTTCCAAAAGGAGAACTTGCTACTTAAGGACACCTTGAAGAAATTAGAGGTTGGTAGCAAATCTTTGAATATAATCCTTATAAATAAGGGTCACGTTCCTAAAAGAAGTGGAATCGGATTTATGAGAAATTCTCACCAAAATCCAACCACCTTCATTAAAGGCCCCGTCTTACATGTTCAGCACCAAAGCATTTGTAACTTTTGTTGCAAATATGGACATAAAACTTATAAATGTCCATTCAAGAAAATTAGTCCGAACAAACTAATTTGGGTTCCTAAAGGAACCATGATCAACTCTATGCAATATGATGAACAAGTTAAATCAGTTTTTAAGGCACCCAAAAGAAAATGGGTACCTAAAAATAATCCCTTCTTGTAGAAACATACACCATCACAAGTTAGGAGCAAGAGATGGTATCTAGATAGTGGATGCTCAAGACATATGATTGGAGATCCATCTCATTTCTCTATGCTCACTAGCAAAGAAGAAGGGTACGTCACCTTCGGAGACAACAACCAAGGGAAAATCATTGGTAAGGGAACCATAGGTAACAAATTAAAATTTTCTATTGATGATGTCTTACTAGTTGATGGATTGAAACATAATCTCTTGAGTGTTATTTAATTATGCGATAAAGGTTATATCGTTAGATTTGAATCAAATGTATGTATTATTGAAAAACGAAACCATAACATGACTATGATTGCATTAAAACAAAATAATGTCTACACCATCAACCTTGATGAACTAAGTAATGAAATGTGCTTCTCTGCTTTAAATGATGATGCTTGGCTTTAGCATAGGAGACTAGGCCATGCAAGCATGAAACTAATATCTAAAATCTCATTTAGAGAATTAGTGCGAGGAATTCCAAATATAAAGTTTATTAAGGACAAAGTATGCGATGCATGTCAACTAGGTAAACAAATAAAAACTAGTTTCAAATCAAAATCTCAAATTAGCACCACTAGACCATTACAATTGATTCATTTGGACTTATTTGGACCAATTGATACGACAAGTCTAGGAGGAAGCAAATATGCATTTGTAATTGTGGATGACTATACTAGATACGCTTGGACCTATTTCTTAGCTCACAAAAGTGATTGTTTCAAGTGTTTCTCTAAATTTTGTAAACTCACTCAAAACGAAAAAGGTTTCATGATTTCATCAATTCGGAGTGATCACGGTGGCGAATTTCAAAACCGTGACTTTCAAAATTTTTGTGAAGTTAATGGATACAATCACAACTTCTCCACTCTGAGAAATCCCTAACAAAATGGAGTAGTTGAAAGAAAAAATAGAAACCTACAAGAAATGACAAGAACTATGTTAAATGAACATAGTTTACCTAAGTATTTTTGGGCCGAAGCCGTAAATACGGCTTGCTACATCATGAATAGGGTCCTAATAAGACCATCCCTATCAAAAACTCCCTATGAATTATGGAATAACAAAAAACCAAATATTTTCTATTTTAAAGTTTTCGGTTCTAAATACTTCATTTTGAATGAAAAGGATGCCTTAGAAAAATTTGATGCTAAATCTGATGAAGGCATCTTTCTTGGTTACTCTTCCGTTTCTAAGGCTTTTCGGGTTTTTAACAAAAGAACCTTAGTAATAGAAGAGTCTATTCATGTAGTTTTTAATGAAATTTCTAATTTAAAGAAAAATGATTTTGATGATAATCTTGGTTTTGATAATTTGAATTTAAATGAACCCCCTCCTCAAAATAGCAACTTGGATGCACCTTCTTCCGAAATTTCCTTACCCAAGGAATGAAAGTATATAGATGCTCATCCAAAGGAGCTAATTATAGGAGATACCTCAAAAGGGGTTCAAACTCGTTCCTCCTTCAAGAATTTTTGTGCTAATGTCGCCTTCCTTTCTCAAATCGAACCTAAATGTATTGACGAGGCCATAAAAGATGATTTTTGGGTTATTGCAATGCAAGAGGAATTGAATCAATTTGAGAGGAATAAGGTGTGGAAGCTTGTTCCTAGACGTAGTGACCATTTAGTCATTGGTACTAAATGAGTCTTTAGAAACAAACAAGACGAAAATGGTATCGTGGTTAGAAACAAGGCTAGATTTGTGGCCAAAGGTTTCAACCAAGAAGAAGGTATCGATTACGAAGAAACTTTCGCTCCTGTGGCTCGATTAGAAGCCATAAGGATGCTCCTTGCCTATGCTAGTAGTAATAATTTTAAACTATTTCAAATGGATGTCAAAAGTGCCTTCTTGAATGGTTTTATTTCCGAAGAAGTATATGTCGAACAACCTCTCGGATTTGAAAATTCTCTTCTTCCTAATCATGTATTCAAATTGACTAAGGCTCTCTATGGTTTGAAACAAGCTCCTAGAGCTTGGTATGAAAGGCTTAGTTCCTTTCTTATTTTAAATAATTTTACCAAAGGCAAGGTTGATATTACATTGTTTATTAAATATTTTGAAAATAATTTTCTTATTGTGCAAATTTATGTTGACGATATTATTTTTGGCTCTTCGGATGAATCACTATGTGAATCATTTGCCAAATGTATGAGTCATGAATTTGAAATGAGTTTAATGGGTGAATTAACTTTCTTTTTAGGATTACAAATCAAACAACTTAAGGATGGTATATTTCTTAACCAATCTAAATACACATTAGAATTGTTAAACGATTTAACATGGATAATTCAAAAGCAATAAACACCCCTATGAGTACTGCGACTAAGTTAGATATGGATGAAAATAGTGAAAATTTTGATCAAAAAACATATAGGGGAATGATAGGTAGTCTACTCTACCTTACCGCGACTAGACCGGATATTATGTTTAGTGTAGGAGTTTACGCTAGGTTTCAATCAAATCCTAAATTATCTCATCTTAAAAGTGTTAAAAGAATATTTAGGTATCTTAAAGGAACTCCAAATCTAGGACTATGGTATCCAAAATCTGAAAAATTCGATTTAATAGCTTATGTAGATGCTGATTTTGGCGGATGTAGGATAGATAGAAAAAGTACATCCGGAACATGTCAATTTTTAGTACATACACTTGTTTCTTGGACTTCCAAGAAACAAAATTCAGTTGCACTATCTACGGCGGAAGCCGAATACATTGCTGCAAGTGCATGCTGTGCACAAGTTGTTTGGATGAAAAATACATTAGAAGACTATGGAATTCACTTTAAAAATATTCCCATAAAATGTGATAATACTAGTGTCATATGTCTTACTAAAAATCCAATTCAGCACTCTAGAACTAAGCACATCGACGTTAGGCATCATTTCATACGCGATCATGTCCTTAACAATGATGTTGTTCTAGAATTCATTGACACAAAGCATCAATTAGCAGATATATTTACAAAAGCCTTGAATGAAGACCAATTTGAATTCATTAGAAGGGAATTAGGTATGTTAAATTGTCCCTAAGCAATAAACTTGTTTGAATGGATTTTCTGTAAAGTTTTTCATCTTCTCTCCGTTCCTCGGTAAATCTAATCCTTCTCCTTCAATTCTAAATGACATGTTAAATTATCTTATCCTATCGCTCCAATCTACTCAAGATTAATGACTTTATGACATTTTATGAATCTCGAAATTGATTTTTCTATTATTATGAGTTTCAAGTTGACAATTTGAATTTAAATGAGTTTGTATTCGAATTATGATCTTGACTTATTGAAGTTACTACTTGAAAATTTTTTTTCCAATCTCTTCCTTGTACATCTACAATTTCTGTTATTAATAGAAAGAAGATATTAGATAATATGGATGCATGCTGAATTTTCTTTTAAGATGAACTCTGCGAAAATATTTTTGCATACTTAATTTTGAATGATAAAATCTTTGTATGACAAAATATGTGCTTCAGGTCTCATTTCCCTTTTTGTTGATGACAAAGGGGGAGAAAAGTGATGACTTGTATCATTTTAATAGCATGACTTATATGAATTGCAAAAGCTTTTCAAAATCTTTGAGAATATGCCTTGTAAAATCTTTGAGAAAAGTGATCGATCGATGAATGTCTTATATGCCTTGCAAAATCCTTGAGAATATCGCAAGATCGATTGATCATATTGAAAGCATGTCTAACATGTATATCATGAAATTCATGTTGAAAATCTTTATCTCCTATCGTAGTAAAAATTGTTTCTTATCATTCGACTTGAAAAGGATTTTCATCGAAGTTTTGCATTTACATATGCTTAATGAGAATAACGATAAGTTCTAACAGTAGAACTTATCGGTTTGTGCTTGAATTCAATGGGATGGAATTCAAGTGTTTTTATCTTCTCATAATATGGCATATAGATAGGGGGAGTTATGTTTAACTCCGTCATCAATTGATTGTCATCATCAAAAAGGGGGAGATTATTGAATCTCGGATTTTGATGATAAAATCAATTGATAGGTTAAATGATCTAATCCATATTATTGAGTTAAGTATGCAGGATTAACTATGATAACCAGAAAACACAAAGCAAGGATACCGGAGTCAAGTTCGATGGACGTTTAAGAGTCCGAAGAATCGTCGGAGATGCTGCTGGAACCAACCGAGAAGAAATCGGGAACCTGTCGGAATTTTCGGAAGTTTGCCGAAGAGATCGTCGGAGGTTCATAGAGATCACCGAGAAGGCTCGGCTACTCATTAAAGTCATCACAAGTTCGGGAGCTAGCTGGGAGCCCGTCGGAAGAAGTTCGTCGGAAAGCTCGCCGGAACAAGACTCGACGTTCGCGGTTGAAA
This sequence comes from Musa schizocarpa, assembly GCA_900464855.2. Lineage (NCBI taxonomy): Eukaryota > Viridiplantae > Streptophyta > Magnoliopsida > Zingiberales > Musaceae > Musa > Musa schizocarpa. Next base: position 44,579,687 of record LS990923.1, on the reverse strand, counting down.
ACTTGCTTAGGATGTGTTTTTGTTATGTAGTTCACTTATAATTAGGATTAGGATTAAGAGATAATCCTATATCCTGGTTAGAGCCAACTGGGCCCAAAATTAGACTTGGTTTGGGCTAAATTTGAGGCCCAACAAGTGAACCGAAGGGTCTGGCGGTGGCACCGCCAGACTAGGCGGTTGCACCACCCAGCACCCGAGAGCTGGGCGATAGCACCGCCTGGGCTGGGCGGTGGCACCGCCCAGCATTGTCAATGTCTGACACTGATAGGCGGTGGCACCGCTAGCATCGGGAACTCAAAGAGAATTCAAATTTTGGAGCCCAAATTTGAATCCTCTTGAGGCCTATAAATACCCCTCAAATCTCAACTGAGATTACAACTTTTTGAGCAGCAAGTGTTTGAGAGAAAGGCCTTAGAAAAGTCTTAGCTAGCCTTATTTTCAATTTGCTAGTGTTCACCTCCTTCTTTCTTGCTGAAAATCTGTAAGAGAGTGAACTGCTTGTAAAAAGTTGTAAGAGGGGTATTCACCCTTCCCTTTCAAGAGATTTGCTAGTGGAAGGTGGGAGCCTCATCGAAGAGGGGCCTCGCAAGTGGATGTAGGTCATTTGACCGAGCCACTGTAAAATCGGCGTGATCTCTGGTTTGCATTTACTTATTGTCATTTACATTACTGCAAACCATTTGCACTTTAATGCTATACTGCTTTGTCTCCGTCTTACTTATCCCTTTAAGTTAAAATGCAATCGAAACGGTTTCAAACGAAAATGTTACTTTTGTCGTACGAAGTTTTCGAAAAGTGTTTAAATCGTGAAAAGTTTATCGCACTTTACCGCTGCACTAATTCACCCCCCCCCCCCCTCTTAGTGCCACTCCGATCCTAACACGAGCTAGTGGGCCTAATCATTCATATTAAGATCTGTGTGCATCAATGCATCTCCATGCACTGTGATCGTCTATCTCATCATCATCAGTTCTGTCAGCATCTCGACGTATCTTCATGCATCGTGATCATCCGTCTTTGCCTCATGAGTCCCACTATTGTTTTCATGCTCCCACTACGCCTCCTTATGTGATTACAACTTAATTATAGATATGTAGGCTCGATAATAAACGAGAAATAAAGTGGTGGCTCGCAAGCCCCAATAATAATAATAATCACATCACATGTACACACATCACACAATCCATGATCATCCGTCTACATCATACATCACATGTACACATCATCATCATGTAGGATTACTAGATAATAATAACAATAGTTAATTAAACTATTTAATTAATTAATATTTTTTGAATTTAGGGACATATAATAAATTTTTTGAATTGTGAGGAGTATTTTGGTAATTCGAACAAAAAGAACAAACTTAAAATTTCTGAAATTCTAAGGAGCAAATCTATCATTTTTTCAAAAAAAACCCTAATTCCCCTTTCTCCTTCTCCCCTGCTGCCTTGCGGTTGATGCCACCCTACCGATGGCGGCCATTGAAGGGGGGCAGGGTGCCACCTCTATCGCTCTTGAGCGTTGTGCCTGCAAGCAGCACCGCCCCTATGGTTGGGCACCCCTACGGGCACTGTTGCCTCTACAGGCGATTCTACCTACGGACACCTCTACCCACGGGCGCAACTCCCGCAAGTACTGCTAGTGCGGGCGGTTGCCCCTACGGGCACCATTGTAGGCGGCGATCGCCCTTGCGAGTCGCTAGCCTGCGAATGACCGCCGCTGGGGGTGCTATGTCCATAGGCAGTGCTCGCAGGTATCGTCGCTTGCATTATTAGCGTAGTGCATACGCGTAGGCGGCTCTACCTATGGCTGGTCGGTTGCTTGTGGCTAGAACTACATGCACGCGGCCTACCTGTCGATGTCGCCCTTACAGCCATCTCTACAAGTGGCCTGCCTGCGAGCATCGCCCTTGTGACTGTCGCTGCAGGAGGCTTTCCTGTACGCAGATGATAGTAAGGTTGTCATTTCGAGGGCAACAAGGGCAGCAACAGTTGTTGCCCTTTCTTGCTTTTGCGTTAATGATTTTGACGTCAAAAGTTTTTCTAAAACAGAACACACGTGATTTAAAACTAATCTTTCGCATGAACAACCAAGCTCTGATACCATTGTAGGGAATTCTAGGTGCGACATCATATGTGTAGCGGAAGAACATAAAACAAAATCTCTAAATTTCTCATAAATTATGTTTGTCGTCGTGCTAAGACTAGTATGCAAAATCTGCAAAATTGAAAACTACATATATGAAAGATTGTGTTACCTAGAGAGATCGTATATTCCTGAATCCCTGTAGATCTGTAGGAGAGGGTGAAGGAGGTCCAGCGTCCTCCTCTCTAGTGGTAATCCACACAATAGGGCTACAATGATGCTTCTCAAATCTCCAAGCTTGCTATCTGAGAAGAAGGGGAGAGGAGAATAGGAAATAACAACCAAGAGAAGCTCTAGTCTATGAACCTTTGGTTCTCTCCTATTTATAGAGGCTCCTTATCAACTTAACCCTAATGGATCTTACCCTATTGGACATTGGATCTCTATCTAACTGTTAGGAATGAGTAGACACTAAGAAGGGAGGGGGGGGGTAAATTAGTGTTGCGGTAAAAATCACATTAGTTTAAAAAATCTCGTTATGATTAAACCTGTTTCGAAAGATGTTAACTTGAAAGCATACAAAAGAGTGTAGTGGATGTAAAGCAAGGAGAGTAAATAAGGGCAGTTTGTAGTTAATGTAAATTGCAAGAATTAAATGCAAACTGAGTTATTGGTTTGATCATCGTGACCTACATCTACTCCACCGATTTCTCTTCCATCGAGGCCACCAGTATCCACTAACGATCTTCCTTTAATAGGCAAATATCAACATCCTTCTTACAACTATATTCTCCTTTTGCAAGCTCAATAGAGAACCTTTATACTCCCTTTTTATAAAGCTTCCCTCACACTCTCCCTTAGAATGATCTCTAAACTTTAGAAGGAGGGACTCTATACTTTACAAGGGTTTTCAACTCTAGAAATATAGAGCTTTTATTCACTTTTCATCCTTCTCCAAGCAGGAATAGTTAGGGTATTTATAGACCAAAAATGACTTAAAAAATGGAGCCAAAATTCAAATCCCCGAAATTTTAGGGTCCAGGCGGTACTACTGCCTGCCGCCTGACACTGGGCGGTACCACTGCTCAGTCTAACTGTACCACTACCTAGATGTATGAGTGGTATCACTACCCAAAATGGTGGTGCCACCGCCTGACACAATCTCGGAAATTGTGCCATAACGGTTTCACTTGTTTGGTCATTGTTTGGGTCTTTCTCTTGGCCCAACACAACCCAAACTTAGGCTCAACTGTCCTCTAATTGGGTTGGCCTAATTATAATCCCAATTATATGCTAAATATAAATTTTAAGATATTTACTAAGCTAAATAAAGTCCATAAGTCTAAGTTTTTTCCGACGAGCTTTCGGCGATCTTGCAAACTTTCGACGATCTCTCGAAAAGCTCCTGAGCTTCATGATGATCTTCTTAGAGAGTTCGTATGAGCTTCTTTGGCAAGCTCTTGGAATTTTTGGTCAATTCCGGTAGAACTTCCGATGAACATCCAAACTTCCGACGAACTCTTGAACTCCCAATGAAATCGTGTTCTTGACTCCGGGACTTTATTTTGCTTTATGCCTTACTATTATAGTTAATCCTGCATACATAAAATACACTTTGATCTAAACAATTATTATTAAGCATGAATTATGTTGTTCGGCATATCATTGGTCCATCGACGCTTCGTCCAATTCTTCAATGCATCGTCCTCTCTTGCGGCCTATTACCCAATCGACCAATTGACCTCCGCAACTCCGATATCCTTGGAGTAATATCCGATCTTCTTGGTCCGATGCCTAAAACCATGGCCTGAAGCCTTTTGTCGATACATCGATCGATCCTCCAGCGCTACATCCAATCTTCTAACGTGTTTTTCTTCGGCCCAACATGATTCTTCCTTCTTTAATTGTCTCTCCCTGATTGAAGCTTTCTATGCCACTCAAGACATAGATTAAATCATAAATACTATCAATTGGTTTTATCATCAAAATATGAGATTTAACAATCTCCCCCTTTTTTATGATGATAACCAATTGATTATGGAGTTTAAACAAACTCCCGAAGTTTAATTAAACTCTCCCTAACGATATGTCATATTGATAGAACTCTTGGATTCAAAAATCCAAGCAACATGTTATCATAAACTTATGCATAATATCATACTTCTCCCCCTTTGTTATGAACAAAAAGGAGAAGTCCAACTATCAAGTGTTTGAGATATTACAGTTTAAATCATTGCATAATAAATCTTAATCATCATGCAAGCTAGCAAATTTAGCAAGTGCCACATCATGTTAGAACATGTAAGCTATCAAGTTGTAGATATGCAAGATAGTAAGTTAGCAAGTTAACAACATACAAGCTAGCAAATTTTAAGTTTTGCAAGTTTGTAATTTTTTCTAGATGCACAAGTTAGCATGTTTTGCTTCTTGAGATAGGCAAGATAACACTTCTTGGTGATGTTCAAGATAGCAAGTTCTACATCATGCAAGCTAGCAAATTTATATCATTTTAGAGTATGCAAGCTAGCAATTTTACACATATGAAAGTTAGCAAAATTTTACATCATTTGATATGTGCAAGACAGACTATTTTTGCATCTTCTTGAAATGTGTAACTTAGCAAACATTGCTTCTCTTGAGATTTGCAAGATAGCACTTTTTGCTTCTCTTTTGAGATGAGCAAGCTAGCAAGTTTGCCTCTTCTCGTGATGTGCATGCTGTTGAATCTCAAATTTTGATTATGAAGTCAATTGTAATTTGTTTGATCTAATCTATATGTTGAGAAAAGTGTGAAGGATTAACTACGATGGCAGTAAGACTTGAAGCAGGTGTTGTGCTGGAGTCAAGATCGAGATCACATTAGGAGTTCGAGAGTTCGTCAAAAGTCCGGACGTTCGTCGAAAGTTCTGCAAGAACCAACCAAGAAGTCCAAAAGCTTACCACAGAAGCTCGTTAGAACTCACCAAAAAGATCGTCGCAAAGTCTAGGAGCTCGCCGGGAGTCCACCAGAGCATTGCCGAGAGTTCATCGGATATTCGCCGGAAGTATGCCGGAAGCTCGCCGGAAGTGCGATTGACGTACCAGAACATTAATTACAGTAATCATATCTTAATTATCATAGTTAGAGTGTAAATTGAGTTAGGATTGGGAGATAATCCCACTAACTTAATTAGGGGCTAATTGGGCCCTAAGTTAGGCTGGTTTGAGCTGGATTCAAGGCTAACCATGACCTAGAATTCTCGGCCGACGGTGGTACCACCAGGGCCAGTGGTGGCACCGCTTAGGAGACTCGATCTCCCAAGAATTCTGAGCGGTGGTACCGCCCCTGTCAGGCAATAGTACCGCCAACAATTATTGCTACCAACGGTAGTACCGCCCTTATCAAGCCATGGTACCACCCAGACTGAACGGTAGTACCACCCAGTGTCAGATGTCAAGCGGTAGTACTGCCCAGTAATGGCGATGGTACCACCAGGATCCGAGAAATCTAGGATGAGACACTTTTTGGCTCCATTTTTTAAAGCCATTGGGGTCTATAAATACCCCACCCTTTTCTGTATGAAAGGGCAATGAAAAACTTGATACATTCTTGAGTCTTTAAAGTGTCAAAGAGTTGTAAAAGTGCTAGAGTTCTCCTCCTCCTATAAGGGTTGTCTCCTAAACCCAACAAAAGGAGAAAAGCTGTAAAAGGTGGTTGGCCTTCACCTATTGAAGGAAGACCTCTAGTGGACGCTAATGACCTCATCGGAGGAGGAAGCCGAAAGTGGATATAGGTCATGATTGACCGAACCACTCTAAATCTGGTTTACATTTCATTTTGAGCAATCTTCTTTAACTACAAATCATTTTATAACAAAGTACTTCTCCTCATCTTGCTTTCACTATATTTACGTCCTCTTACATTTTAAAGTAATTATCTTTCCGAATCGATTTTCTTCGAACGTACGAAATATTTTCTGAAATTCACCCCCCCCCCTCTCCTCTCTTAGTGCACTGTTGATCCTAACAATTGGTATCAGAGCAAGGTTCACTCTCATTTGGTTTAAAACCCAAGAGGGTCATTCAATTACATGTCCGCCCATGTTCAATGAGACGGATTACATATATTGAAAGACAAGAATGAGGATCTTCTTGATTTCAATGGATTTTGAGCTTTGGAATATTGTAGAAAATGGATTTCAAAAGTCTTCTCTTCCAATGAATGATTGGAATGAGTTGGAGAAGAAGACTTTTGCTTTAAACGCAAAGGCTATGAATACCTTGTTTTGTGCATTATATAAAAACAAATTTAATCAAGTGTCGATTTGTGAAACAACTTTTGATATTTGGCACACACTCGAAGTGAATCATGAAGGCAGTAGTAGAGTGAAAGAGTTAAAAATTAACCTTTTAGTGTATTCTTATGAATTGTTTCAAATGAAACCGAGTGAGACCATCAGAGACATATACACTCGATTTATGGATGTCGTCAATGGTCTAAAAGAACTTGGTAAAGGTTTCTTAGATTTTGAACTCGTCAATAAAGTTTTAAGATCCTTTCCAAAGAGTTGGGACCCTAAAGTAACGACTATTCAAGAGACCAAAGATCTAAATAATTTTTCTCTTGAAAAACTAATTGGGTTACTAATGACCTATGAAATGACATGTAAAGCTCATGAAGAGCTTGAGGACACCCTTCCAAAGAACAGGAAGGATATGGTACTGAGAACACAAGAAGACCACTCGAGAGAAAACTCAAGTGATGAGGACTTTGATGATGACTTGACACTTTTAACAAGGAAATTCAAAAAAATTATTAAAAGAAACAAATTTAAAAATGATACTAAAAATAAATTTGAACCCAAGAAAGATCAAGTAATTTGCTACCAATGAAAAAAACGGAGACAATACAAGAATGAATGTCACTAAGCCAAGAAGAAGGCGCTCAAAGCAACATGGGACGATTCAAGCGCATCCGAAGAAGAGGAGCTAGCCAACACCGAGCAAGTTGCTAACTATTTGCTAATGGCCATTGGAGATGAGGTAACAAGTTCATTAGACGCAAATTTATCATTTGATGAACTATTAAATGCTTTTCATAATTTATTTGATGAATGCAAATCAATTAGTAAAAATATAAATTGTTAAAAAAGGAGTATGATTCTCTTGTTAGTAATTTTGATAAATTAAAAATTGAGTATAATGATAGTTTAGCTCCATGTACGAAATACTATGATTTAGAAATACTTCAAAAGGAAAATATGCTACTTATGAAATCCTTAGAGAAGTTTGAGGTTGGTAGTAAATCCTTGAACATGATCCTTGCCAACAATGATCACGTTCATAGAAAAGGCGGAATTGGATTTGTGAGTAGCTCTTATCATAATCCAACCACCTTTGTTAAAGGCCCTACCTTGCATGTTTCACCCAAAAAAAAATGTAACTTTTGTTGCAAATTTGGGTATGTAACTTATTATTGTCCATTCAAGAAATGTAGTTCACATAAATTGATTTGGGTTCCTAAAAGAACCTCAAATAACTCAATGCAATATGATAAGCAATTTAGATCAATTTTTTAGGCATCCAAGGTCAAATGGGTCCCTAAAAATCATCTTTTTTTGTAAAAACGTTTATCATCACAAGCTAGGAGCAAGAGATGGTACCTTAATAGTGGATGCTCAAGGCATATGACTGGAGATCCATCTTAATTCTCTAAGCTCACTAGCATAGACGAAGGATATGTCACCTTCAGAGATAACAATAAGGGTAAAATCATTGGCAAAGGAATCATAGGTAATAAAGATGTACTATTAGTTGATGGCTTAAAATAGAACCTTTTGAGCATTAGTCAATTGTATATAAAGGATATATTGTTAAATTTGAATCTAATGCTTGCATTATTGAAAAACCATACAAAAACACATCTATGATTGCATTAAAACAAAATAACATATACACCATTGAAATCAATGATCTTTGCAATGAAATATGTTTTTCGATTTTAAATGATGATGCTTGGCTTTGGCATAAGAGATTAGGTCATGCTAGCATGAAACTAATCTCTCAAATTTCATCTAAAGAACTTGTAAGAGGAATTCCTCATATCAAGTTCATCAAAGATAATATGTGTGATGCATGTCAACTAGGAAAACAAATAAAAGGTATATTCAAAATAAAGAACCAAATAAGTACCTCTAGACCTTTGCAATTAATCCATATGGACTTGTTCGGACCAATTTCTACATCAAGCCTAGGAGGTAGCAAATACATATTTGTCATTGTGGATTATTATAGTAGATACACATGGACTTATTTTTTGGCACACAAAAGTGAATGCTTTAGGTATTTCTCTAAGTTTTGTAAACTTGTTCAAAATGAAAAGGGTTTTATGATTTCGTCAATTCGAAGTGATCACAGTGGTGAATTTTAAAACCATGATTTCCAAGAATTTTGTGAATCTAATGGATACAACCATAACTTCTCTACTCTAAGAAATCCTCAACAAAATGGAATAGTAGAAAGGAAGAATAAAAATTTATAAGAAATGGCAAGAACCATGTTGAATGAACATAGCCTACCCAAATATTTTTGGGTGTAAGTGTTTTATCTTGAATGAAAAAGATGCCTTAGGAAAATTTAATGCTAAATCCGATGAAGAATTTTTTCTTGGCTATTCTTCTATTTCTAAAGTATTTCATATATTTAATAAAAGAACTTTGATTATAGAAGAATCCATTCATGTTGTTTTCATTGAGGTTTCCAAAATTAAAAAAAATGATTTTGATAATGATGTTAATTTTGATGCTTTGAATTTAAATGAAACCCTTTCTCCATCTAGCAACTTGGATGCATCTACTTCCGAAATATCCTTACCTAAGGATTGGAAGTATGTAAATGCTCATCCTAAGGAGCTAATCATAGAAGACACATCTAAAGGGGTTCAAACATGTTCTTCTCTTAAAAAATTTTGTGCCAATGTCCCTTTTCTCTCCAAAATTGAACCTAAATGCATTGATGAGGCTATGAAAGATGATTCATGGATCATCGCAATGTAAGATTAGTTAAATCAATTTGAGAGAAATGAGGTATGGAAGCTTATTCCTAGGCCAAGTGACCATTTAGTTATTGGTACTAAATGGGTCTTTAGAAACAAGCAAGATGAATCTAGTATCGTGGTTACAAACAAGGCTAGATTAGTGGCCAAAGGTTTCAACTAAGAAAAAGGTATCGATTACGAAGAAACATTCGCTCTTGTGGCTCGATTAGAAGCCATAAGGATGCTCCTTGCCTATGCTAGTAGTAATAATATAAAGTTATTTCAAATGGATGTTAAAAGTGCTTTTCTTAATGGTTTTATTTCCAAAGAAGTTTATGTTGAACAACCTCCGGGATTTGAAAATGATAGTTTTCCTAATCATGTGTTTAAATTGACTAAAGCTCTCTATGGTTTAAAACAAGCCCTGAGGGTTTGGTATGAGAGACTTAGTTCATTTCTTATTGAAAATAATTTCTCTAAAGGCAAGGTTGATACTACATTGTTAATCAAAAATTTTAAAAATAATTTTTTTATTGTTCAAATTTATGTTGATGATATCATTTTCGGTTCTACGAATGAATCTCTATACGAGTCATTTGCTAAAAGTATTAGTCTTGAATTTGAAACGAGTTTGATGTGGGAATTAACTTTCTTTTTGGGCTTACAAATCAAACAACTAAGTAATGGTATATTTCTTAGTCAAATAAAATATGCTTTAGATTTGCTAAAAAGGTTCAATATGAATAGCTCAAAAGCTATCAACACTCCTATGAGCACCTCTACTAAGTTAGAGATTGATGAAAGTGGAGAAAGCTTTGATCAAAAAGCTTATAGGGGTATGATAGGAAGTTTACTTTACCTCACTACAATTAGACCGGACATCATGTTTAGTTTATGGTATCCAAAATCTGAGAACTTTGAACTAATTGCATATGCTGATGTGGATTTTGCTGGATATAGATTAGATAGAAAAAGCACATCCGAAACATGTCCGTTTTTAAGACATGCACTAGTTTCTTAGTCATCCAAGAAACAAAACTCGATTGCACAATCTACAACCGAAGCAGAGTACATTGTAGCTAGTGCATATTGTGCACAAGTTGTGTGGATGAAAAATACTTTAGAGAATTATAAGATTCATCTTAAAAATATTCCCATAAAATGTGATAACACTAGTACAATATGTTTAACCAAAAATCTTATTTAACACTCTAAAATAAAAATATATTGACATTAGGCATCACTTTATATGAGATCATATCACTAATCATGATGTAATCCTAGAGTTTATTAATACAAAACATCAATTAGCCGATATTTTTACAAAACTTTTAAGTGAAGAACAATTTGATTTTATTAGAAGAGAGTTAGAAATGTTAATCTGTCCGAATGCATGAATTTGTTAAATTTCATTTTCGGACTTTCTTGATTCTTTGATCAATCACTTAAATTCTATACTACGAATTTTACATGATGATAAAATTGTGTGCCTCGATATCATGTTTACTTTCATGATTATGATTTTTATTGAATATTGAGAAGTTTTAATCATGCATCTGATTCTTAATCTTTGAGTACTACAAAGCACTAATGATTTTGCCTCATGCAAGTAGTAATGAAAAGCTATGACAAAACACTATATAAATGCATGAATTTGATGCATATTTTCTTCCCGGACTATTTTTCACTTAATGTATTTCTTGAATGGAGCTTTTATGAGTCTATACCATATCAAGTTTATTTCAGATCCTTGCTCCATCACTTAATGATTTTTTATACATAAAAGTAATTGACAAATGCATCTCTCATGGATTTATCTCTTGTAAATTTTTATTGAGAAATAGATTTGAAATGATGATTCTTTCACATGAATTCTTTCTTAATAAAGGAAGAATTTTTTTTGAGATGAACACTTGCAAGAATGAGGATTTAATTTCACATGAATATCTTGATCCTTGTGAAAAATGAAACATGATTTAATGACACTCTTTTATCATTTTTAACTTCATGTCATGAATGCTTGAAATATGATAATTTGAAATATGACATGAATTTTTACTACTCTTGTATTTATTGTTGAATCGTTCTCCTTTTTGTCGATGACAATGGGGAAAAATAATACCAAAATATGGTAAATTAATGATAAATGTATGCAATTTATTAATGATAAATGTATGTAATTTTACACTTGAAAAGGTTGCGTGTTAATTTTTCTTCATTATGATAAGATATCTAGAGCTTAACTTATAATTTTACAAATTGATATCTTAGAATGATGAATTGCTATGTTTGTCTTCCTTCATAATTTGAAATATAAGACTTGAAAATGGATATCATTCCTCGATATCCTGTTAGATCATGATAGGAATCATGATGATGTGAGTATTGATAAGTTTAAATGAACTTAACTTATAAATATGTCTCTTGAATTCAAAGGTTTTGAATTCAAGAATGACTTTTCAAGTATGGCATATAGATAGGGGGAGTTAAGGTTAACTCTATCATCAATTGATTGTCATCATAAAAAAGGGGGAGATTATTGAATCTTGGATTTTGATAATGAAGTCAATTATAATTTGTTTGATCTAATCTATATGTTGAGAAAAGTGTGCAGGATTAACTACGATGGCAGTAAGACTTGAAGCAAATGTTGTGCCGGAGTCAAGATCGAGATCATGTTGGGAGTTCGAGAGTTCATCGGAAGTCCGAACATTCGTCGAAAGTTCTACGAGAACCACCTGAGAAGTCCAGAAGCTTGCCATAGAAGCTCGTCGAAACTCACCAAAAAGATCGTCGCAAAGTCCAGGAGCTCGCTAGGAGTCCGCCGGAGCATTGCTGGGAGTTCGTCGGATGTTCGCCGGAAGTGCGATTGACATACCCGAACATGAATTGCAGTAATCATATCTTAATTATTATAGTTAGAGTGTAAATTAAGTTAGGATTGGGAGATAATCCCACTAACTTAATTAGGGGTCAACTGGGCCCTAAGTTGGGCTGCTTTGGGCCGGATTCAAGGCCTAATAAGGACCCAAAATTCCCGATCGACGGTGATACCACCAGGGCCGGTGATGGCACCACTTGGGCGATGGTACCACCCCTGTCAAGCGATAGTACCATCGACAGTTATTGCTGCCAACGGTGGTACCACCCCTGTTAGGCGGTAGTACCGCCAGAGCTCAGTCTCTGAGCTCTATTAGGCGGTGGTACCACCCAGACTGAGCAATAGTACCACCCAGTGTCAGATGTCAGGTGATAGTATTGCCCAGTAATGACAGTGGTACCGCTAGGACCCCGAAAATCCGGGATGAGACACTTCTTGGCTCTATTTTTTAAAGTCATTGGGGTCCATAAATACCCCACCCTTTACTACATAAAAGGGCAACGAAAAGCTTAATACATTCTTAAGTCTTTGAAGTTTCAAACAGTTTTAAAAGTGCTAGAGTTCTCCTCCTTTTCTAAGTGTTGAGATCATTCAAGAGAGGTAGTGAGACTTGTAAGGGTTGTCTTCTAAACCCGACAAAAGGAGAAAAGCTATAAAAGGTGGCTGGCCTTCGCCTATTGAAGGAAGGCCTCTAGTGGACGCCAATGACCTCTTCGTAGGAGGAAGCCGAAAGTGGATGGAGGTCACAATTGACCGAACCCTCTAAATCTGGTTTGCATTTTATTTTGAGCAATCTTCTTTAACTGCAAATCATTTTATAGCAAAGAACTTTTTCTTCTCATCTTGCTTTCACTACATTTACGCTCTCTTATGTTTTCAAGTAATTATCTTTCCGAATCGATTTCCTTCGAACGTACGAAATATTTTCTGAAATCGCATAAGTTTTTCGCTGTACTAATTCACCCCCCCTCTTAGTGCGCTCTTGATCCTAACACACGCTAGCAATTCTTTCTCCCCCTTTGTCATTGGCAAAAAGAGAAGAATAACAATACAATAGTATAATTTATTTCCCTTTATTATAATCTTCAAATCATGAAAAGGATAAATAATAAAAATGAAAAATCAAGTCATGAATGTCAAAATAATTTTTCATCATGGATATTTTATCATTGCATGTACCATTATCATAAGTTGAAGTATTGTATGCATAATACCAAATCATCATTCATAATTATATCAATATTTCAATCATAAAAAATGAAAGATCAAGTCTAAAATTCGAGAATTCAATATCATGATCTGAAAAATGTATAAGAAGAATTTATGTATTTGGGAGCTCTAACATATCTAAGTTTATCATTCAAGCTAACAAAACTAGTTCTCTTGAGATGTTAGCTATTTTCTTTCCCTCTTTTGTCATTGTAACAATAAAGAATAAGGGAAGAACATAATAGTATAAAATATTTCAATCATTTCAAGACATACAAGCCATAAATATAAAGAAATCATGTCATGAAAGATATGACCACTTGAATACCAAAAGACATGATTTATATAGTAAATCTATTCTTTAAATAAAATACCAAGAATAAAAATCGTAGGAGTACAAAGAAGAGATCTTGATTAAAAAAAAATCTCAAATAATAAATCCAAAAACTCACAACAAAAATCATGATTCATTTAGAAAATTTCCTCTTAAGAAAATACATTTTTATTGAAAAGTAGAATCATAGGAGAACGATTAATGAAAAATCTTGATTCATAATAAATCTTAATTTGTAAATATCAAGGAATCAAGATCATGATTTGGATAAAAAAAATTTATTCAAATTCAAATCATTAAAATCACTTTCATAATTCAAGAGATTCAAAATAATATAAATAGATTTATTAATCTTTATTCGAAACTCAATAAGATTAAGAAAAATTTGAGAAAAATATTTTTCTCTTTATAGTTGTTTCAATTCATGTGATTTATCTCATACAAACATGCCTTTGTCATTTATACCAAACAAAAATATGCATCATGTTTAAAACTAAAAAAGTCACTTTCGTTATGGTAAAAATCGATAATCCATAAATCGCAAGAATCATCATGCATAATTTTGAAAGATAAACTCATTAAGCATGATATCAAATCATTACTTCAGATCATCATGCATAATTTAAATATAAAATCATCAAGCATGATACTTATATTATTTCATATAAGCATACCTTTTTCTTTTATACCATATCAAAAAATATATCATTTTTTAAACCGAAAACTTAACTTTCATTATGGTACAAAGATCGATAACCCATAAATCACTAGAATCATCATGCATAATTTGGAAAGACAAACTCATTAAGCATGATCTCAAATCATCATTACATTATTTTATTAAAATATTAAGCATGATTTCAAAATATTTAATATTTTCATTACATTATTAAACATGTAGTTTTCATAATCATTTTCAAAATTAGCTTAGAAAAGAAAAAGCATGATCCCCAATTTTTTAGCATTTTCATTACACTATTAAACATGCAATTTTCAAGAAAAATATTTTTAAAAAAATTAAATTAAAAATAACTCATGAAAAGCATCATTTAATTTCGAAATAAACTAAGGAGATTTTGATTACCTCAACATCAAAAGTCGTTGAGGCATAGTTTGCCACATCGCCATTATTGATTTTCTTCTCATCTTCCAATAAGCTCGATTCGTCCCAAGGTAGTTCCCTCTTCTTGCGTTCATAGTTGCATTCTTTTTAAGTTTACTTTTATTCTTTGATTCTTTGATTCTTGTTGCATTCTATTGTTTAAAGTGTCAAATTCTTCCTGTTCTTTTGAAAGTGGTTCTCATGTTCGTCAAGTGCATCATGAGTCATTTCATAGGTCATTAAGGATCCGATAAGTTCTTCAAGTAAAAATTTATTTAAATCCTTTGTTTCTTGTATTGCCATTATTTTTTATTCTTAATTTTTAGAAAGAGATCTTAAGATCTTATTAACGAGTTTAAAATTAGAAAAGCATTTACCAATAGCTTTTAAACCATTGATGACATTCATAAAACGGGTATACATGTCAACAATGGTTTCGCTTGACTTCATTCGAAAAAGTTTAAAATCATGTATTAAAAGATTTATCTTAGAATCTTTTACTCTACTAGTACCTTCGTATGTGATTTCAAGAGTATGTCATATATCGAAAGCTGTTTCACAAGTA
>LS990923.1:43006993-43329493 GCA_900464855.2 Musa schizocarpa | reverse complement strand
GTTGTCTCAAGGTTGAGGGCTATATGAACTTAAGTTTCAAATCCATTGTTCATAATCAAGTCAAACTCTGGGTATATGTTCACCCTGAATAGAGGAGCAATAAGTTGGAAGAGTTTCAAACAAGATACTATTGTTGAGTCAACCACTAAGATGAAGTATATTGTTGTGGCAGAAGCAACAAAGGAGACAATCTGAATAAAGAAGTTTATCGTAGATCTGAGAGTTGTGCTAGACAATAAGGAATTGATTCCCATATATTACGACAACAACGAGGTAATTACTCAAGTGAAGGAACCTAGGTCTCATTAGAAATATAAACATGTTCTGAGGAGGTTCCACTTGTTCAAAGAGATCGTAACCCATGGTGATGTAGTAGTAGAAAGAGTTCCATTTGAATATAACATTGCAGATTAACTAACAAAGATGTTGTCTCATATTATGTTAAAGCGTCATTAGGACCTAATAGGAATCAAGCATGTATGTGATTGACTTTAAGTCAAATAGGAGATTGCTAGTTACAAGTGCCCTGCAATCCAATCACGTGAGTTATGACACGTGTGATATGCTGCATAATTTCTTTTCATTATTATTATTATGATATTTTCTCACTTTATATTGGATGATGAATATATTATAATATCCTTGGATTTATGCAATGAGAATTGGATCATGATACGATTATAATAATGAGACCAATTCACCTTTAAATGCATACCCTAAATATTTCTGATCATAGGTTATTTAATAAGGACATCAAGATAACCGGACAGACTAGTATGCTATACACCCATCTAGATGATGGAGGTAACTAGTCTCATAGCCGCTTATATGGGGATACTAGGGATATAGTACAAGTGCTCATTGGAGAATAAGTTCAATGAATGATCTACTTACGGAATATTGGATAGTTAATGATACATCATCATTAGATAGTGATTTCGTAGTTCCAATTGTATATATGATTTTTAGACTTGAGACACTAAGAATGTCTTGTTTGAGTACTCCATTCTTTGATATCGAAGTTATAGGTTTAGAAGTTTTGAATATAGTATAAACAATCATTAGGAATAGGAGCTAACTTTACGAAGGTAATTAAGTGTCAATAGAGGATTATGCACTCTCGATATCATGAGAGGAATATCTCGTGTGCTCTCACTCAGAAAAATCTTTAGTTAAGGCCAATCAGATTGTGATAAATCTGATAAGAGCGAGACTCGAATTAAGAGTGAATGAGTTCTCCGAGAGAATCCGATTAGAGTGAGACTATGATGAATTCCGTGTGGGCCTGACAACATCATGTCTGGTATACGATCTTTAGAATATTAGATCAATGAAGGACTATAGATACACAATAATTAAGGGCAGATAAGTCTAATGGATTAAATCCTCTTATATTGTCTAAGGACTATGGCATAGTACGTCTATAGTCGATGAGTTGAGTGAATTATTATAAGGATAATAATTCACTAAGTCAGAAGGAGTTATAACATGTGTAACTCACGGCCAGTTCAGTATTGGACCTAAAGGGTCATATATATGATGGACAATTCAATGAATATAGGATTGGATATAGGATATATGATAAAAACTCAGTAGAGCTTAGAGTGGTTATTGGATGGGGATCTAATATTCATTAAGCCAATGATTATTTGATTAGAATCCAATACCCACTAAGAAGGATCCATTAAGGCTAGTTATAAGAAGCTCTCTATAAATAGGAGTTGGAACTAAAAGGGTCATAGGTTAGACCCCTATTGTTGCCACCGTCCTTATCTCCTCCCCCATTCTTCCTTCAGTCGATTGCCTCCTCTCTGGTGTGAGAGGACAACTAGAGGGACCAATCCCTCCTTGTGTGTTGTTGCATGGTGGTGCGCGATCATGAGGAAAGAATGTTTTGCGCAAGGAAGTGCATCGTTGCTGCATCCATCGTGTGGGTCACCGCTAAAAGGGGGTTTATGAGAGTTCATTCATCCACAGACTAGGATATGTGATATTATGGGATATACGAGTTCTCCTATGTGAAAACGTCTCACGCCCTTTATATAGTTTTCTATTTCTCAAGTTTTACGCTCTAAATCTTCGCATGACGATTTGATAAAATTATTTTGGAAAACCAATTTTTATTTTTACTTTTCGCTGCGTATGTAATGCTTCCCCAAGTTTTCTAAGAATGACTTAGCTCCTCTATTAGAGAGCACTGGTAAGCATGCTTAGTTTCACATAGATTGAAGAGTATAGGAATAAAGGTTTTATAAGTGTTTCACCTTGTACTCTTAGTAGCATCTTACGGAACTCATCCGAAAGGACAAAATCATGTGGGTTCACCCAAAATAGATAATTCCTCACGAACCTTTCTATTTGTGTCGATGACAAATAGTGATGTAGGTCTTAATGTAGTAACTATTGGTAATATCAAATTTTGATACGAGACGGATAAAACCAATTTGAATCTTTTATTTCTTGTTCGTTGATATTGTAAATTTTGGAATACCAAAAGCCAAGCCATGCTAGAAGTTTTCAGGTTATGGTCAGATTGTCACGAAGAGTACAAACATCACTTGCGGTATGCCCTTGATTTATAAAACAAAGAGTACAAAGGGTTTGTCGAATGGAAACTCCTCTGATGCTTAAATCATATTATCTTTGAAGAGATAAAGGGTTTACAAGCTAGTTGAGGACAGTTGAAGAGAGATTAAGATTTAGATGCGGAGATGTAGTCTCAGAATGTTATGAGTATTACATCTTCGATCCATATAGTGCCTTAATCCTTTACCTCTTTATACAAGTTTTTGACAAGCAACCTTCTTCTGTATGATGGTTCGACAATCTCCTTACAACTTTTGACAAAATCTTTCCAAAACTATAGCATCGACACATGAGAAAAGGGATCAGATCAACTCCATTCTTTCATATCAGATAGAGTACCGTTGTAATCTGGCCTCATCAAGTATGATACAAGAACATTGTTGGGCATGTCTCCATGTTAGACGAGAGTACAATTCCTCTCTCTCTCACTCTCTCTTTCTCTCTTCACTGTTTCTTTTGATGTCTCTATATGCCTTGTAGAACTGGGTCTAAGGAGGCCTCAAGATTTGTTGGACATGCCCTACTCTTCCAAGCGTATTCCAATCTATGGAATAGATCCCATAATGATGGACAGGTGATCCAGATTCCTGCCTTGAACAGCAAACCAGTAAACGATGGAGCTTCTCTTTCAACTTTGAAGTCATTGATGGGCCATCCTCTCCACATGCAGCAGCATGTTAACATGTCTTTTCTTATCTTCTCAGGACCAAAACATCCGACAAGTGCTAATGACAACAGTTTCAACATCTATTTGAATGGGACAGTGAAGGCAGCTGCTGGTGCAGGCTTCATATACTTGGGTACGAAATAGGTGAGCGGTATGCTATGCATGTTGCTACGTAGAAAGCCATGCATGCTACTCAAATTCTAGTATAATAGGAATCCTAATTCTAATTGTTTCTCGAAAATAGAGCCTTAGAAACCTAATACTGAGATTTTTAGTTCAGCATCGTAGAATAAATTTAGATAAATATTAGAGCCTTAGAAACCTGACAATGTTCCGCTTGCCGGCTTTATATACACCATTCATATCACTGCAGGTTTTGCATGGCCTTAATAATGCGGTCTCAACAATTCTCATTGCTCTCTAGATCTATATATGTTGAATATTATCTGAGTGCAGATTGGTGAGGATCATTAAAAACGAAAGGTGGTGAAAGGCTCATGTTGAAGTGGATAGGCACGGAGTCACGGATTTGCATGTTGCGATGGTCCATGAGAAGGCAAATGGCAGTGGCCTGGACCTGCAACTGGAGAGAACATGACACTGGGTGAGGAACGTGAGGCACGTAGAGAGAGAGAGAGAGAGAGAGAGAGAGAGAGAGAGAGAGAGAGATGAATGGTCCCAAATTTTAGCTAGTTGGGAAAAATTGGGTGGACAAGTGAATACCTGTCTCTCCATATAGGAAAAAAAAAAGGAAAAAATATATATATATATATATATATATATATATATATATATATATATATATATATATATATATATATATATATATATATATATATGTATGTATAATTTGATTGTATCCTATCGATTCATCTCCATGATCATCTTTTATCCTACTGATGTTAATACCCTTTAAAGAGTGCTGAGTGAACCTATAGTTGATTGTAATAAAAATAATGAGTATAATATATTTTTTTTTATTATGTATAGAAATTCAAATAGCATATATGAGTAACTTGAGATTTTAGGATGAATGTTGATGAGAACATATATATATATATATATATATATATATATATATATATATATATATATATATATATATATATATATATATATATATATATATATATATATATGTGAATGAATGATATTAATATTTAGAAATATATTATTTGTAGAACATGTGAGTGTATATCTGAAGAACAATAAAGGTCAAAGCAATAACTTACTGATGGAGGGAAAAATACTAGAGCTATATATGGGCACAAGTCACTAATATGATTTATGTGATGAAGTTGCAACGCTCAAGTCCATAAAATACCCAAAAGTTGGCAAAACCATTAATTTTTGATCTGATGGGAAGTTTAGTCTTACTAATTAATAATATTTGTTAGTGACTTTTGCTCATGTCTTTGATATTTTCCCAACAATAAATAGTCACAAAAATTATATATAAAAAAAGAAAGAAGTTAAGTCAAATAAGTCATTCTTAATTTGGACTCACCAGTCTCATAATACTTTTAGGCTCAATCAAATTTTGATTAAATTAAACCAAAAAAATAAACATATCTGATAAATCATAATTGTTTAAAAAATTTGTATGTTTATATTAATAGCAAAAAAAAAAAAACCACATACCTCTATTTCAAGAAAATAAAAATGTTTCTTTTTGTAATTAAGGATTTATATGCATTTTCTAACTCCTATTTTTCTTATTGTTGAAGCTCTTGATTTTCTTTTTCTTTTTCTTTTTTTTCTGGGTTTCCTTATGTTTCTTTTTTTTTTTATGCTATTTACATGATGACATTATTATATGTGTAACAATCTTTTGTTTTCTTTTAACTGAACAATAGGTATAATAAGACGGACTCTGCTCAGCCACTTCCTCCGAGGAAACTTCCCCACAGAGCTTTTTGAATTCATCATAGATGATGCACTGGCCACACATTATGGTCCTCTCAAAGAAAACTTCTCTCTTTCAAACGGCAGCAATAATTGTTTCAGGGATTCAAAAGATGATATCATAGAAAATGGCAATAAATTCAAAGATAGATGCAGTCGGCTTTCCACTTGGCTTGAGTTGAGTAAGCTTTTCTGCCATTAAACCTTGCCTTGAGGAAATTGGTGAGGGCTTGTTTTTAGGTTATGGTGATCTGAGGGGAGGGGAGTTGGTCGCTGACCGACTCAAACCACAACGCCTTCTTCAGCGAAAGCTTCGGTCCAATATGGCTTCTCTTTAAACAGATGTCTCACAGCTGCAATGATTCCAATGGCTGAGATTGTGTGCCATGGAACCTCTTCCTTTTTCAACATCCACACCACCCCACACCTCACCTTCCCTGGAAGCAATTCCCTCCCCTTTCTCCTCTTCAAAAGTGCATGTGCATGCATGCATGCATTTACCTCCACTCTGCTCTGGAGAGGAAGTCCATCATAACCCCAAAAAGATTTCTAAATCTGCTGCCTAACTAATAGCATCTGCAAGAAATACTCGAAATACAACTGTGCAAAACATATCTAGATTAACACAAGATAAAACTAATCGGCAAAATCCCTGGATGTGCTGCAAGAAGTATCGGTGGGCCCAGGACTGATCACCAATCATGACCGAGGTAAGAACAGCGGAGGTGGGAAAGGGTAACGAGGCGTGGGGGTAAGGAAAGTATTCGTCCCCCCGACGCGCGTAAATGATGACGTCGTTCGCCAGGAAAGAAAGGCGAAGAACGCGTTAATATTGGAAAGAGATGGGTAGCGGAAACCCCGTGGCGCCATCACGGCCGTCCGTGGATACGGTGCTTGGACTCCTTCCTCCCCTGGATAAGATCTATCTCGCTCACCCTTATCTACGACACCCACGATGTACCGCGATGTTCTCGCGAGACGACCGCCTCAGCGTGATTGTAGAGTCGCAGGGCCCCACGCGCCGCCACGCGGCAACTCGACGCGGATAGGCGCGGATCCGAGCGCCCCGAGAAAAAACGATATATTCTCCCGATAGATCGACGATTATATCGTTGGATATTCTTCCTTTTCGTCACCGTTTTTTTGGGCCAGAATAAAAAGGAAATCACAACATATCGTATGCCTCCTCCTATATAAACACCCCCGTCCTCGCCTCCGACTCTCGCCCGGTTCCCCTCCCTCTTACTCTTATTTATAACTCTGCCCCGTTAGGTTTCTCGTTAGGGTTCCGTCACCCTCCGCCGTCTCCTTCTATTGCTCCGCCTCCCTCGGTCCATTCATCTGAGGTTGTGGCTGGGCCGGCCGTGGTTGGTTTCGCGGATACCCAGCGACCTCTGCTGCTTGCGTTGCGCGTGGGCGTTTGATCGATTTCTTAGTCTCCCCCGTGTTCTGACGGACCGGCGTGGGGATTCCGTGGTCGTCTGAGGTCGCGCCAGGGTTCTTCTTCTTTATAACAGACCCTTCCTGCTTCGTTTGGGGGGGTGGCCGGGGCTCCGGCCTCGGCGGCTTGCAAAGCCCCCATCTTGACATCGAGATCTGAAGGCGTAGCGTTCTTTTTATCTTTGGTTGCGGCTGCGAACGGGAAGAGATGCCGGCCCTCGCGTGCGTAGATGCTGCAGTGCCGCCTCCTGGCTACGGCTTCGCGTGGGGCGGCGCTCTTCCCGCGCCGGGGGCATTCCCCGGCGGCGCTCCGACGACGGCGGGCGGTGCCACCTCCGACTGGACCTCCCCGTGGTCCACCGACCACTCTGCGGCGCTCTACCGGATCAACGGGTGGGGCGCTCCCTACTTCTGCGTCAACGCCGCCGGCGACATCGCCGTCCGGCCACACGGCGCCGCCACCCTCCCCCACCAGGAGATCGACCTGATGAAGGTGGTGAAGAAGGCCTCCGACCCCAAGTCTGCTGGCGGGATCGGTCTTCGCCTACCGCTTCTCGTGCGCCTTCCTGACGTCCTCAAGCACCGGCTCCAGTCCCTGCACGCCGCCTTCGACTTCGCCATCCGATCCAACGGCTACGGCTCCCGCTACCAGGGTGTCTACCCTGTCAAGTGCAACCAGGATCGGTACATAGTGGAGGACATCGTGGAGTTCGGGTCGCCGTTCGGGTTCGGCCTCGAGGCCGGATCGAAGGCAGAGCTCCTCCTCGCCATGAACTGCCTCACGAGGGCGAGCCCGGAGGCGTTCCTCATCTGCAACGGGTACAAGGACGAGGAGTATATCGCCCTCGCCCTCGTCGCCCGTAGCATGGATCTCAACACGGTCATCGTTCTGGAGCAGGAGGAGGAGCTCGACACGGTGGTCGAGACCAGCCATAGGCTCGGCGTTCGGCCGGTGATTGGCCTCCGGGCCAAGCTCCGCACCAAGCATTCTGGTCATTTCGGATCCACCTCCGGAGAGAAGGGCAAGTTCGGGCTAACCACCACGCAGATTCTCTCCGTAGCCCAGAAGCTCCAGCGTCTCGAGATGCTTGATTGTCTCCAGCTCCTGCATTTCCACATCGGCTCGCAGATTCCGTCCACGACGCTCCTAGCCGATGGCGTCGGCGAGGCAGCCCAAATCTATTGCGAGCTCGCGAGGCTTGGGGCGGCGATGCGCGTGATCGACATCGGCGGTGGTCTCGGCATCGACTATGATGGCTCTCACTCTTGTGGTTCCGACATGTCAGTGGGTTACGGACTCGAGGAATACGCCGGTGCTGTGGTCCGGGCGGTGATGTCCGCCTGCGACCGGAAGCATGTGCGCCACCCCATCATCTGTAGCGAGAGTGGCCGGGCTCTGGTGTCCCACCACTCGGTGCTTATCTTTGAAGCGGTCTCATCCAGCACCACGAAGGCTGAGCCATTGCCGTCCATTGGTTCCAACCTCGCTTACTTCCTGGATGAGCTTGCGGATGATGCTCGTTCTGATTACCACAATTTAATGGCCGCTGCCTTGGACGGCGAGTACGAGACCTGCGCTTTGTACGCCGATCAGCTGAAACGGAGGTGCATCGACCACTTTAAAGACGGTGTTCTCGGCCTCGAGCACCTGGCGGCCGTTGATGGTCTATGCGACCTCGTGTCGAAGGAGTTGGGGGTGGCTGATCCGGTGAAGACTTACCATGTCAATCTGTCGCTTTTCACCTCGATGCCTGATTTCTGGGCCATCGGGCAGCTCTTCCCCATCGTTCCAATTCATCGTCTCGACCAGCGGCCGGCGATCAAGGGGATTCTATCCGATCTGACATGCGACAGCGATGGTAAGGTCGACCGGTTCATCGGCGGGCAGTCGAGCCTGCCGCTTCACGAGCTCGGGGGAGGAGATGGCTTGGGAGGCGGATACTACCTGGGAATGTTTCTTGGAGGGGCTTACCAGGAGGCGCTCGGAGGGCTGCACAACCTGTTCGGGGGGCCGAGCGTTGTGCGGGTCTCGCAGGCCGACGGGTCGCATTGCTTTGCGGTGACGCTGGCGGTGCCCGGCCCGTCGTGCGCGGACGTCCTGCGAGCGATGCAGCATGAGCCCGAGGTGATGTTCGAGGCGCTCAAGCACCGGGCGGCGGAGTGCGCGGCCGGGGATGCCGTGCCCCGCGCTCTCGCCCTCGCCTTCCACTCCATGCCGTACCTCGTCTGTGCCGCCACCGCCGCCGGCGTCTCCGCCAGCGACGGGGAGGGCACGGACGGGATGAGCAGCGACTCGGACGGGTGCGCCGGGTGCGGCGAGGAGGAGGAGGAGTGGGAGTTCATGCGCTGCTTGCACGTGTGAATGGGCGGTCTGTTGCTGCCGCTCCATTCAAACATGTCAAGGCAAGTCGTGGTGGTGGTCGTCGTCGGAGTGTTTCGCGTTTTGGTGCTGTCAGCTTTTTCTTCTTCTCTCTCGTCGTAGTCGCTGTGTTAGATTCCAAATCTACTTTGATTTTGGTGATGGTGATGCGCTCCGACCTCCTCTTGAGAAAGGGGGGGCGGTACGTGTCCTGCTTTGCTTTCTATTCAAGTTGCTTTGCTTGTGTTATGCTTCCATGGTATGTGAATATACCGGCGGAGGAATAAGAGGCATCTCGCGCTAGGGAATCTGTCAGGGACCCACCAGCTGACCGGCGAATCATGTGGGAGCGGACTGTGGGGGCGGTGCAGCACGCATTTGGATGTATGCCACGCTCCAACCCAAACGAATACCGTCGCAGCTTTATCTGGCTGACCAACCGCACCAACGAGAATTCGAAACGTGGACGATGGAACGTGTCAGGCGTTGGAAATACGATCAGATGGTGCAGCATGCGGTCACCAAAATCAAAACGATAGAACGGACGAATGATCCGTTCAAGACATTCGGATTTTCTCGGACTCGAGATTTCGTTTCGATCCGAGTCGACTTCCTTGATCGATTCTACCTATCTCGCTTGGTAAAAAACATAACTTAAATCCTTTTTATCAAGTCGGTTCACTAATTAAATTGTTTCCGTATTTAAATTAAATCGTATATCATAATAACATAAGACAAAAGAATTCTATTATGTTTGTTAAATCTTTCACCCCTTCAATATATTCCATTTATACTATTATTTTTCTACTCAATACAAAAAAAAAAATTTAGTATAATAATATTTGGATGAAATAAAATTACCTTTATGAGTTTTTCATAATGTACAATATATATTATCATAATTGTCTGTTTTTTTATAGATTGATCTATAGAGTGAATTGATACAATTACAGTATCATTACATTATGTTATAATGATTTTAGTAATAACCATAGAAATAAAGTGTTCTCAATTATGTCAAGTGTTGTATTTCAGATATTAGAAAAACAAAGAATGTTATCAAGGAATTTCCAGTGACGAACGTTACTTCCTGGAAAAAGCTTAAAATGAGAGTTTTTTAAAAAAAGAATTTACTCATAATATATATATATATATATATATATATATATATATATTTTATTTAATAAAAAAATGATTTCAATCATTAATTAATTAATTTAATCAATACCTCACTAATTAACTTTAAGCACGAATTGAGTTCACCCTCCATGTATAGTATTTCTTTTCATTATTGTCATTTTTTTGTTTACTTGCCATTTTTTAATAAAAAAATAAAAGGTAAAAATAAGATTCAAAATAAATATCTTTTGATAATATATTAAAATCTTTACAAACTAAGTTAGTTAAGCATATATATATATATATATATATATATATATATATATATATATATGCAAAGGTTTAGTTGCCGACAGTTTTGAATCATTTTACGCGGCCGGAGCTCAATTGTCCCAAGGCAGAAGATGACAGGACTTCGTTGCTGAGATCGGACAATTTGTATACGTGGAGCAACTCCGTTAGTCCAAAGCTACAAGTTAATTAGAGGCAAAGCCTCGACGAGTGTTTGTTTCGGCAAAAAGGTTACAAAGTCGTCGACGGCCATACCACTTGATGGAATCCTTTTCAAAGTCTGTCAACTGCTGTGATAACGATTTATGTGGTCAGGAATATCGTTGACCGTCAAAGGAGTCACAATCGATCAATATGAATATATTGTTTCCAGTCAACTATTCAACTTGTTTCTAGTCAATAGAGTTACGCAATCAAACTATTCACATTAAATTACTTGAATTGTCGTGTATGGAGTTGTAACGTCTGATGATATCACGTTAACCATGGTACTACTATATAAAAGCCATGGTAACATCTTTCGTAACGCATAAGGTATTCATCTTATATTGGCAAATCAGATTATACTACGATTCGATCAAACTCGATCAGATTTAAGCTAAATTAGCCAACCCCACTCACTCGGATCAGATTGGGATGACTCGGATTCCTAACGTCGGTTGACACAAAATCCAATTTAGCTTGGGATGTTAGCCAACCCCACTCACTCGGATCAGATTGGGATGACTCGGATTCCTAACGTCGGTTGACACAAAAGCCAAATCAGATTATATGGGCCGTTCGATCTATCCAAATGTGACAGCTCATCGATCTCGGTCTGAAGCACGATTGCCAATCACAGCGAATCACGCGGATCCTGTGTTTCCTGTAACCCATCACTGGCCGTCGGATCCCCATCCGCCTCGCCGAAGGTCAAAGCGAACGGACCTTCTCTCTCCATAAATATACATCCTAATCCTATTAGTGTCCTACTCGACGTATTATTCTGCTTGATCTGTGGTTTGGGATCGTCAAACCCTAGTTCTCGTCTTCTCCTCCGTTCCGGCGCTCGATGGCTCGTACGAAGCAGACCGCTCGTAAGTCCACCGGTGGCAAGGCTCCCCGGAAGCAGCTCGCGACCAAGGTGCGCATCCTCATATCGCGGGCCGATCCGCCTCTCGATTTCGTTTATCTTGAAGGCGTCTTTCGTTAACTTGTTTTTCTTGGACGAAGGCTGCGAGGAAGTCGGCGCCGACGACGGGCGGCGTGAAGAAGCCCCACAGGTATCGGCCCGGGACGGTGGCGCTGCGTGAGATTAGGAAGTACCAGAAGAGCACGGAGCTGCTGATCAGGAAACTGCCGTTCCAGCGGCTGGTGAGGGAGATCGCGCAGGACTTCAAGACGGACCTGCGGTTCCAGAGCCACGCGGTGCTGGCGCTGCAGGAGGCGGCGGAGGCGTACCTGGTGGGGCTCTTCGAGGACACCAACCTCTGCGCCATCCACGCCAAGCGGGTCACCATCATGCCCAAGGACATCCAGCTCGCCCGCCGCATCCGTGGCGAACGCGCCTAATTCCGGCGTGGATTCTCGCTTGGTTAATCTTATCATATCTTTGTTCAAGAGATTTGACCTGTTAAATTAGAGGAGATCATATAGGACTGCCGATCGAATGGTATATGTGTCCATCTTTATTTTATCGGTAACTATTTTAATTGAATTGTGCATGTGTAGATGATTCTTGAATCAAGGATTAGGGTTTTCCGATCGACGACTCTAAATCATGCGCCGCCTCTCGTTTTGAAATAGAAGCCTTATTGGATTATTAAGAGAAGGGAGCATGCGGATATCACTATAGAGATGGCATTGGAGCCATGGGAAGCAAATCAAGAGCGATCTTGGTGGAGACTCGTGATTGTTTCCGCTGTTTAGATGCCTGCATTTGATCCCTTTTCTCGTTCCAATGCCTGCCAGGTGCTCGATGAAACGACGCCTGCCACCCTTGGCGCATGCCTAACATATACAACATCGTGGGTTTCCGCGTCTCGTATTGCTATTGGCACCCGCTTGGACGAGAGCCAAGTTGTTCCTCCTATTGCGTATCCACAGAGTCAAAGTTAGCATTAATTATTTTTATTCTAATTAATTATTTTATTTTATTTTATTTTTCCATCTTTACCTGATATTTTATATATAAAAAAACTGACATTGCACTCGTGAACTTTTCATGTTCAACAAAAGAAAAACACCGTTGAATTAATTTTGGGTTTTGAAATCCTCCGAACGTTAGCGTCGATAAGAATTTTGATGTTGCATTTCTGCAATTTTCATCTCATCTCCACCGGTGGTTTAAAATCTGAAGTCTTTGTAACCATTCAACTTCCATGGCTATCAACCCCCCAATCTTTACATCGTTCACGAAAAAATATGTTAGCATAACTCAAACGTCATCTCCGTAAGATATTGCCGTTACTTTGTCCATCAGCTAAGTAGACAGACAGACGTTACGGCTTGCATGAGGAAGGAGCGAGGTCAAGCTTCCATGTGACGTTGAGCCAAGCCCACCATCGTAAAGGGAACACGTACTCCCACCATACTAAATTTTGATCTTCCCATGACGATCGACGGAAGGCCGGTGCCTTGCTGTTCCGTCGAAGGCTTTACCGATACCAAATATGACGGTAACAGTCTCAAATTGACTTCCAATGCCGGCAATCTCACCACCGGTGGCACCAATGTTGACTCAAAATTCGACTGGCCCCGAGAATGGATCGATCACATTGCTCAAGAATTTATAGAAAATGATGGCTATGGTAGATATTGTTGGGTAAACTGCAACGATTCCAGCAATAATATTTCTTAACCTCAACTTCTCTAATGTGTAAAATCCCATACCGCCGGAGGATTTCATTCACCGTAAAGCAATGCTGCGAGTGCTCGTCACTAAATAGGCTCCAAAGCCAATGGCTTGTGTTGGCCCATCTGTCATGGGAGGAGCTCTATAGTGTAGCTTGTCAACATCTCTCACATGTATACATAAAAAAAAAGTGCAACCAGCCAAGATTCATGTGAGCTTGTAATTTATTGATGCAAATAGTAGTACATACCCTTTGTCATAAATTTTAGTAGGCTCACTCAGAGAGGAAATCTCAACTCTCTTGTGGGTGATGATGATGCAATATAAGAATAATCATTTTCTTTCTATGATTGAGCTCTATGTTAATTAAACAGAATGTCAGCTCAATATTTATGAGATCTGTAAAGTTCCTTTGCTGATTGCTGGTGATCTAACATAAAGTTAGGGATTATGTATGAGGAGGGTCAAAAGAAGAGTTCCAACAAGTGAGACTATGATCACCAATAAAAACAAGTAATATTCTCTGCATTATCGATGAGCAAACAATATGGCAACTGACATTTTAGCTATTCACAGCTGTATCTAAAGTACAAGCAAACAAAACATCTGATACTTTCACTGCCTTCCCAAAACTCATCCTTGTTTCCTTGCAAAAGCTCCTTGTTGTTCAATCCTCACAGCTCCACCTTGACGTTGGCACACAATTCAAGTAGCGGCACCAGTGGCAATGGTCGTTTCCATTAACTCCGCTGAAGAGCATGACCAAGCTAATTGCAAATCTGCAGAACAAACATGCGGTGAGAATTGCGAGTACCGGAGAAACTAAGACTACGGTTGGAATAGCAGCAGTGCCAAATTCAAGCTTCCAACATGGTCACCGTATTTATTTTGACAAACAGTTGGTCGTCAATCGGTAATTGTCAAAGAAGAGTGACAGTTAGTGCATAGTGAAATGAACTTCTAAAAAATATAGCAAAATTTGTCAACTGCTACTATCTTTCAAAACTGTGAAGCAGCTAACATTAACACAAGGACGTTGCCGATTGTAAATGCAATGCTAGATGATGCAATTTTATGCATAAAATGGGATCCTTGGAAGAAACTTGTGAAGGATTCTTACCCAGCTATCAGCAAAAGCAACGCAATCACCCATAAGACGCACTGGTATGCTTTGTACTTGGACGTAACCTGAGCTGAAGGGGGCAGATCATCGCGTTCCATCCATCCAACCCGAGGCTGGATTAATAAGACAAAACCCAGGAGGAAACCTGATACGAACCCTCCAATATGCGCAATGTTATCAACATGAGGAAATAGGCCGATACCCAAGTTGATAATAATGATGACCAAAAGCGTTAATAGGGCTGCAACCTACAGAAGAGATAACTTTAGTCTGTCTGTGGTGCTAAACTAAGCTGAAATATTTAAGGATACAAGCCCGATAATCACCCTATTGGAATAGATTGTCCAATTTATAATGAGTTCTGAAAACATTGCTCCAAGAAGTCCAAACAAAGCCCCAGAAGCACCGACAGAGATGCTATTCATCAAGAGAAGAGCTGAGAGAACAGAGCCACCGAAGCCTGACAGCAGATATATCACCCCAATGCGCACTGCATGGCATAAAATTTGTCATGCTAAGAACAACTAAACGAACATTCACAAAATACAGAGAATTAGATGTTTCAGAGACAGCATAGTATCATCATCTTCCATTTCCAACGTCAAATTTTGAGTTATTTTCTGAGAAGCAAACGGTGGTAGCTGCATTTTCTTGCTTACAGTGACCAAAACAACAAGAGGCTACTAAGGTAATCAATCCACAAACATGCGCTGATCCAATGAATTAAATACCAACACTCACCGAATCCAAATTGCTGCTCCAGACGAACTCCGATGAAGAGCAAGCTGAACAAATTTGCAAGCAAATGGATGAGACCTGCGTGTAACCAAATACACGTAACAAGCCTCCAGCCTTGATTCTGATAGACTACATTGTTCCATTGAAGAGCCCCCATTTTTTCCAAGCTGAAAAGGACGAGTATATAAGAGGGAAAGAACAAGTTCGCACCAGAAGAAGTAGAGACAGCAGCTACACACATATAAGCAAAGAACTTCAAAAGTACTAGACAAGTTAGCCAAAAGCAGAAAAATCCACAATATGGAAAAGAAACTAAACATTAAAAACCAGAGCATGAAGTGTAGAAAGCAATCCAACTTTTCATACCTGAACTAAACAACTTAAAAAGGAAAAAGTGGTACACCTACACACATTCAAGTAAAGAACTTCAAGAGTGCTATAAGCTAGCCAAGCATAAAAATCCAAATCATGTTTATAGACAAGGAAAAGAAACTAAAAGTCAACAAGCAAACATAAGGTGCAGTAGAAAGCAATCAACTTTCCATACTTGAACTAAAGAACTTGGAAGGAAAAAGGTGGTACGAAAATTCGAAGTCCACCGAGAAATTTAAAGTTCCAAAAGCGAAGGAAAAGGATAGAGGACACTGGACGGGGAGAGCAAGAGAAGGATTTACTAGGAGGATCACCAAGAATAACATCACCATGTCCAAGTATTATTAGCATATGAGTATGAGAAATTTTGAAGACTAACATGTAAACCCGATCAACAAGGGAGAGAGAGAGAGAGAGAGAGAGAGAGGAATCGAACATTTCGTCCGTTCAGACGGCAAAAATGTCGCCCGCAAGCGAATAAAAATCCAAACTTTAATCAAAATACCAAGGAGGCAGCAACAGGTAGGTGAGGTTTACGTGGAGGAGGAGGGCCCGAGGAGAGGGTTCTGGCGGATGGGCTGGAAGGAGAAGCGGTGGAGGAAGCGGGCGACGCAGCGGCCAAAGGGTTGGGGGTGATCGGGGCAGTTGTTGACGTACATCTCCACCACGAACACCGCCACGAACGCCACCAAGAGGACCGGCACCAGCCACGGCGTCCAGGCCCTCTCGGCCGCCTCCGCCGGCCCATGACCGTAGGCTCTGCCGCCCCGCGGCCGCTTCCCGGCGCCGCCCCTGTCCGTCTCTACGTCAGCCATACCGTCACGCTCTCTCTCTCTCTCTCTTTCTCCGGCGCTCAAAGGTGGAGCCTTTAAGGCCGCACGGTGTGGGTGGCTGACCGCGGGGGTCGCTCGGCTTGCAAGGATGTGAGCTGGTGGAGGTTAAGAACTCACGAAGCAGTGTGAGGAGGCGGAGGACGTAATCGTAATTTTGTTTTCTGCTCTTTTACGGTTTGCCCCTTCCATCTCTATTTTATTGTTGTTTCATCCATCTGTTGAAGCACAATCCGCACTCGATCAAAGGACGTAAGATTAAAACTTTCTTTGCTTCTTTTGTTTTGCGGTTTGGCCCCTTCCCATTTCTCTTTCTCTCTCTCTCTCTGCTTTTAGCATCTTTTTAGTTTCATTATTTCTTTATACAACAATCATAATAAAATCAAACCCTTTGTTCATTTTATTGTATAAATAATATGCTAATCACTATTATTAAATCTCTAAACCTCGATTTAGTTTTGGAATAAATAGTTAGAAATTCCTGCATTTGGTGGAGGATTAAATATATCAATTTTGTTTTAATATTATACACCTCTTTCTTTTGTTATTGTCTATATTGTGTACTAAAACTTCGATCATTTAACTGTGTGTATAATATATATGTTAATCACTAAAATAATTTGGTTGCGATCAAATATTAGCATATTACACCAACACAATGACCCTAAAGTTTCAACAAATATTAATAGATTATTGTAATTCTTATATAAATCTGTGATCATTACAACTGCTCAACTGTAACTCCAACTCCCATATAAATTATATATGGGGCTTTTTACATATCTATCCTTTAGAAATCCAAAAGTTATATATACATTTGATTCTTCATAATCTAATATGATATTTACATATCTCTCTAAATATTTAGATCTTTCATGCACATCCTTCAAACATTTAAATCCCGCAAATATATTGCTCACATTAACATCCGTTGAATAAACTTAGATTAATAATCACTATCAGCATCCATTTTTTTAAAAATAATATTAATATATAATTTATTTTTTTAATTTTCACCAAAGAATAAATTTAAAGGGATAGATATATATATATATATATATATATATATATATATATATATATATATATATATATATATATATATATATATATATATATATATATATATGATAAATCTGAAGGAATATTTTAGATTTACAGGCTAAAAAGGTTACTACTGTCTTATGACCTTTCTATACTAACAATTTTTTTTCAAAAATAATTGATCAACATGAATCAATAATGTTTTTATCCATTCCACTAAAAGGATCCCAAGTACACATACTAAAAAATCAAAACATCAAAACATTTGGAAGATTAATGGGCCCCATAGACAAAATATATCTTCATTTCATCTTTTGTTATTTATTTATTGTGATAAAAATGGCATCAGCTGTTCTTGTGATTCACTATAGATCTCCAACAAACAAAAGATATCTTCATTTCATCCCTTCTTTTGTCGTTTATTGTGATAAAAATGACATTAGCTGATCTTGTGATTTTAGCTCAAGATTTCCAAGATATCTTCACTTTTCCATGCAGACATCTTTAATTTCCATGTACTACTTGCATACATCCTCCACCCATCCCCATCTTGCGGAACATATCTATCCCACTAACCACGCGGCCGACCAAGAGACACTCCCAAGATATTTTTACCTGCCCGCCATCTCTATAACCGAAGTCGGAGCTCGTAGCTCTCCTCCCTGCACGTACAGCTCGAAGCTGTTGGCCTCGTGGCATCGATGGATGCGGAGGAGGTGATGAGGATGGTGACGAGAGGCTCCTGCGGCTGGGCTTGGACGGAGGAGCGGCACGCCTCCTTCCTCAACTGGCTGGAGGAGTCCTTTGTATGGGGCCTCCCGTGCGGCTGCGGCGGCGACCGGATCCTCCCTGACAGCGCCACCGAGTCGACCCGTGACCTCCGCCGCCGCCATGGGCTCGTCGGAGTTTCTCGTCCTGAGTTCAGCGAGAGAGTGGCGAGCAGCTAACTGTTTGATTCTTTGTCTGTGGACTGTTCCGAGTCTGCTTCCTCTTGTGTCTACTGTGGTTGGCTTTGAAATAGAGGCCATGGGATCAAATTAATCATTTTTATTGTTTTGTATTTAATTGGTGAACTAATAATCCATCTCAGATCATCTGGGTTGATGAAGAAGATGAAAGAAAACAATTGTTCTAACAACACTCTTGAGGGGTATGTTAACATCAATTGCATGACATAAACCACTTATTAGGATTTTAAGGATTTCAAGGATCCAATCTCCAATCAACTCTCTATTCCTTTTTCTTCAGGGAAAATGTTTAATCCTATTAAAAAGGAATATTTGCATATGAGTTCCCTATAAAGATAGTGATTTTTTATTTGATTCTTTAAATTTAAGTTAGTATGTATTCCTATATAGAACTTAAAAACTAACATATTCCCCCTTGTACTTACTAATACCCTTCTACTATTTTTATTAATATATTTTTCATGCTTAACAACTGAACATTAAATGTAGTTTAGGTTCTTTGAATATATATATATATATATATATATATATATATATATCCTATTCTTTCAATAAGTAAAACACATTAGCTGTCTCTCTTTGATTAGGCAATAAAGGTTAGAGAATGACAATTACTTGTCCTTAAAATGAGTATTCTTAAGCGAAAAAAAGTGTGAGAGCTCTCTGTTCTTGATTCTCCTGTAGTTGGATTTAGATTTTCCATAATCACAAGAATATGAGATTCCAACTTAGTACTTTTGAGATTTTGAGATATTTAGAAGAGTTGCTAATTGGATAATACAGTAGGATGAAAGTGATAGAATAAGACTAAAAAAGACAAAGACTTGTTAAGTTTCAGTTACATAAACTCTATTTATACATGTCAGAGGAAAAAAAAAGTTCTCTATCAATATAGTTACTTTGGAGAGATTTGTTTTTAAAATCTTATCTTCTATCATGCCACTATAATATTGAGCTCCTGTCAAGAATCTCGATCTTGGACCAATGAAATAAAAATATTTTACGGACGAGAGACTGTGTGAGAGAGTCTGATAATTAATTAGCCATATGTACGTGAGAAACATGTAGTTAATTTCGAACAACTTGATCTCGAACGAAGTGAAAGTCGATGATAATGTGTTTCATGCATGAGTGAAACACTGGATTGACGCATAAGTAGGTGACTCTGATATTATCACAATATATTATAAGAGTGAGCGTGGAGTTTATGTTAAGTTCTTTTAGCAGCAATAACGATAGCCCAGTATTCAACCTTATGACTATCTTCTACTACTTTAAACTCCAACTTATTAGATTTACTTCAAGAAAGACAATATACCATAACGTAGATGTTTTATTATTGATATTTCTTACTTAATTAGCAACGACAAAGGTATAAAGATAAAATGATGACTATTTATAGAGAGAATTTATGATTTAGAGTTCCTTTTAGATATTATAGGACTCGTTTTATTGTAAACAAATAGTGGATGGCTAATGCATGAATTATGATAATTTATTGATTGCAAATGAAATATTTGAATGTGAAAGAGATAAGTACTATAAGGAGCCAAGTACTTGACGATTTGTGTAGGACCCATAGTAGTATTGTCATTATATAATTTAAGTGATTCAGTAGTCTGCATATTCATCTTTGATAATAGATATTGAATGTACTTTCCTTGATATTGAAATAGTCCTAAAAATATGCATATTGTTTTCACTCCCAGAAAGTAGCTCAAGATTCCTAGAATTGATTTATCAATTGCTTAAGGAATTCCTTAATCTATATAAAGTTACTGGCTATCACGATAATGTCATCCGTATACACCAATAAATATATTATACCTCCATTTTGTCATCGTAAAAATAATGAAATGTCAGACTTAGAGTTGATGAAGCCAATTGATGACAAAAATGAGCCAAGTTCGATGTACCAAGTTTTTAGAGCCGGACAAAGTCCATAAATAGTTTTTTGTAGTTTAGTCTTGGATATTAAGGATGGATGGGCCAATTATAGGTGTCTTGCAAGTCAATTAAGTAAGTGATGACACATAGTCTTTTTGCTTATTATTAGTGTTACGGTAAGTAACTTTTTAAGCCGTGGCCTTGGGGCCGACGCGGCTGGTTCTGGGGTCCAGATGTCGGGGATCTCAGGCGACGTCCCTCGGGATCTCCCTGCGGTCGGCACCGTGGTTCGGGATCGGTCGTTCGGGTCGACAGGTCGGCGGCTCGGGTCGGCAGATCGGCAGTTCGGGTCGGGGGGAAGCTCCGGGAAGAGGCGACACCGTCTTCGCACCTGCACACTGGTCGGGTCGGGGTGCTCGACCCGACCCCTCCGACGATCAAGTTAGAGAAAGATGTGGAGGGGGTTTCGGAGGAAGAGAAGAGGAAGTGCTTTCTAGTGTGTCTGTCCCCTTTTGTTTGGGACTTAGGGGTATTTATAGATGAGCTTGGGTGTTACCTGACGTGCCCGTTTGCAGGACAGGACTGTACCTTCGGTGGCGTCTGACATTGCCACTGGGGCTGCGTGGGAGGCCGAGCTGCTGCAGGGTATGGCGAGCCTCGGTCGATGTGCTCCTGTGCCTCGACCGAGCGCACGAGGTCAAAGCTGAGGTGGTTGGCTGAGGGCTGGTGACGTCGGCAAATGTCGAGTCTGCATCAGTGCTTGCCTCCTCGGGCAGTGTGTCTACCTGGCGTGCTGACGTGGCGCGTTGCCATTTTTACCCCTATCAATTAGTATGGTATTTTCTCACTTTATATTGCTTATTGTATACATATATTGTGATGTCATTGTATATGTGCAATAGGAATCAAATCATGATGAGATCACGATAATGAGACTGATTCACCTTTAAACACAAACCCTAAATCATCACAGTCATAAGTTACTCGAGAAGGACATTGAGATAGCCGGATAAACCGGTGCATTGTATACTCGTTCATATGATGAAGGCGACTGATCTCATAATCGCTCGTGTGGGGACACTAGAGGTATAGTGCAGGTGCTCATTGGAGAATGAGTTCACTGATTGATTCACTTACAAAATGCTGGATGGTTAATGATACCTAACGTCAGACAACGATTTCGTAGTCTCAATTGTGTGTCTGATCCTTAGACTTGATACGCCAAAGGTGTCTTGTATGAGTACTCTATTCTTTGACGTCGAACTTACAGGTTTGGAAGTTCCAAATCTTGTATTGTTGATTCTCGAAAATGATAACCAGCCTTACAAAAGCAATTGAGTGTCGATAAAAGATCATTTGCTCTTAGTGTCGTGAGAGGAATATCTCATGTGTTTTTGCTCAAACAAATTCTTGGTCAGGATCATTCAGATTGAGAGAGAAAGAATTCTCAAGGAGAATCCAATTAGAGCAAGACTCGAGTAGAAACTGTATGGGCCTAACAACATCATGTCTGATATACGATATTTGAGGTATTAGATGAATGATAGACTATAAGCACACGATAACTAAGGACAGACATATCTAATGGATTGGATTCCCCTGTATCATCTATGAACTATAGCTTAGTGATCTAGTATGTCCATAGTCGATGAGTCGAGTGAATTATTATAGAGATAATAATTCACTATACTAGAAGGAGTTCTGGTAGGTATAACTCATGACCAGCTCGATATTGGGCCTAGAGAGTCACACACATATGATAGTATTACGACGAATAGAGGTTCAAACATGAGATATCCGTCAGAGCCCATATCTTATTAGATATCCAATAAACCCATGAATTATTTGATCGTACGGATGAGATCCAATACGATCCACTAATATAATAACTTTAAGTAATTAGATGAAGATCTAGTACCCAATAGAGCAAGATCCATTAGAGTTGAGTTAACAAAGACACCACAAAACGAGAGATATCATGTTGATATTCATCTAGCCAACTCAGAGTTGGGAAGAACGACCACGAATGTTGCAATCAATGATGAAATCAGAATAATTACTATTATTGGATAACAAGAAAGAGGTAATATTAAGGCAAGAGATGACTCTAATACCAGACATGGTAAAAATAAGCTTGTTAAATTTCATTAACATAAACATTATTTATACAAGTTAGAAAATTTTTCTCAAATGAGTTAGTTATTAGAGATTTTCCAATTGTGAAAATCTTATCTTCTATTAAAAAATAACCCAGAGCAACTTGATGTTGGCTAGGGATCTCCAAACCCCAATTTAACACCAGTTCCATGGATTGTTGTTCCTTAGGCTGATATTTTAGCCATGGAAAACAGTAGGTCAACATTGAGTCAACCTTTGCAAGGTTGACTTACACAGTAACAGGGCTTCCATCTCCGGACACTGAATCCAAATTGAGGAAACATAAGCATGGATTAAACTTTTTTTTTTTCTTTCTATTTTAACCTTGTGCTAGTTCTAAATATGCAAGCCATAATCTATGGTGAACAGCACAAACCAGAATAGTAGACTAACAGCTAAAAAATACACCACTTTGCTTATATTCATAAAAATAGATGTATAAGAGCTCATAGATAGAATACAGATAGCAAAAAGCAACACAACAACAGCTTCTACATTCTTTAGTAGTTCTGTACACAATCACAAACCATGACTTTGGCACCATGCATCGATGCAGGATTAGGTTTTATCTACTAGGTGTATAACGTCTACTTATCGATCCAGCGATCAATGAAAAGAGATCACTTCCAAGTAATCTTTCATGTGAGGTGCTGCTTACCCGTTGATTCCGAAAATGCGAACCTTGTGCATGTTTGGGAACTTGGCAATCACCAAAACAGCTACTGAAACTGTATTCAGGAAAAGCATAGGGTGTTGGTAGTCGGTTGTGTGCGAGGCTATCAAGTACCTGCCAGAAAACAAAATACACTAAGTAGAAAAATAGAAAAACCATTTTATATGGATGCAAGAAATTGAAGCAGACTTCAGCAATTTACCTTAAAATACTAAAACATAAAGATGCTTATTTAGAACAATTACAGATATGCTGAATAGCATTACTGTATCGGTATAAGTCACAATGAGAAGATAAAATAAAAAAAAGGAAAGTCATGCATTAAGCATACAATATGCCACAAAACAAAATGTATTGTACTAGACTACTGGAGAAACATCGGTATATGCTGATACAATTAATTTGTCATGTACATATGAAGCTTCAATTGAGCCCACAAAATAACTGCCAGAAATCCAGCATGTTTTATACATGTTTCACAGAGTACCTACTGATTTTTACATAAAAAATATGAAAGTGACAAAAAAAATATTTCATCATGTCAAAAAAGTACACATATCTCAAAGGAACAACTGTTAGTTTTAGCCTTAGTGTAAAGTCAGCAATAATTACCTTTTAGTTATCTATACCATCCATTACAGAAATTGTAACCTGTCCGTTATTCGTACCAGACCGTGGTATTGGGCTTCAATACTTTGTCAACACTATGTATAAAATGTTCTCTCCAACTCTCAGAGATGTGAGGCTGGCTTTACGGATGTTCAACCATGGTTTTAAATCTTGTAATATTTTGGGGGTCCCCTGGTCTGATCAGGGATTGGTTTGCCAAAACACCACATTATCAACTATAAACTTACATTTCAATACTATTTTTTTAGTAGTGGATGTTTAACCATTTCTAGTTTTTACTACAAGCTCAGTTTAACATTCTACAGCCTAATATTTTACCAGGTTAAGCATCAGATACGCATGACTTGGACCCAATGAAGTTCTGAAAGAGAGTATAAATTTGGAAACAGAAGCTGAGTGAAGGCCTTATCAAGATAATTATCACCTGAATCACTTAATCTCCTAGTAGTGTTGACTCTAATTGCATCTGGATGAATAACCAAGTAGCTGTTTTAGCAATAAGAAAGTGCATACATGTTTGTCATATCAAATCATTTCTAATGTATCTCAAGGCTCTCCATGGCAACAGAACATGACTAATCCCAAGGCAGTGATTGAACACATCCCATGTAACATCTAGATCACCCGAGTATCCATATCACAGTTTTATGCTAGGTATTGGTCCAAAAGCTAACAGGTAAAGGCAGAGTCTCCTGATCACTGGGACTTGGCAGAGCCAGAGTAAATATTTCTTTTTATACTTTTTTTTTTTAAGTTTTTGACCTATATTTTAATACACTTGAGATTTGTGGTGGAACAAAAAAGGAATATCAAAATTTTCTATTTATATGTATCCTAAACACTTAAGCATACAACCATTTTCTGAAAAAACATTGGATCTTCTTTTAATCCTTTTAAAAATATAAATGGAAAAGTGAAGCAAATGTGAATTCCTATGTTTCAACTTACTTTTTTTTCAAGTTTTTTATTTAGAATGAATATGCATAACTTCAAAATTCTAGAACGAGCAATTAGTGCTTTTAAAATATTAGAGTTACCCAGATGTTAAGGGCCATCAAGTTCTTTCAAACTATTGCAAAGAACTCATGGTAAAAGGCTGAGCATCTA
Organism: Musa schizocarpa; assembly: GCA_900464855.2. Taxonomy (NCBI): domain Eukaryota; kingdom Viridiplantae; phylum Streptophyta; class Magnoliopsida; order Zingiberales; family Musaceae; genus Musa; species Musa schizocarpa. The sequence goes on along the minus strand of LS990923.1, from coordinate 43,304,764 downwards.
AGTCTCAGCAGTTTCTAACTGCAATCTCACCAAAAGTATCTAGACACTTCTTGGTTGTAAATTCATGACATTATAATAAATAATGGTCTCAGGTGACTAGCTCCTCAGGCTCTAGACTCATCCTAGATCTAGGAGGATTTTGTACTGTTGCTTGAGCTTAAACCCTGATCCATAAAGTAGATCTTTCTATCCACCAACTAGCCTTTTAAACCCCACAGCAAGTCCTTGACTTATTTGCCTGTGTTGGAACTTCAGCATCAACTTAGCAAGTTGCCGTTAGATTGACAATAGGTCAAAAACTTATCAAATAAGTGTTTTCATTTTCAAGTTATGCTCTATTCTGAATCTGTATTAATATGAAATATGCAAGATGATAATTACTATAAGTGATCCTTGATCAAAAAAATTCTTAAATGCTAGATTCTAAAGTAGATGTCGAACCTGTATGGATGCTAAATTCATGTGGATACAGACGGAGTTTGATCACATGGGTATTGCTAACTCTTAACTAAAACCTTTGATCCGACAATTATGTGAAAACTCAGCATTAAGTTTCATGCCAAGAAAAAAAATTACAAGGATCACAAAACCATTGCCAAAATTTTTTAGATATGAGAATTCTAAACAAACAAGTGAATCTCGAAAGCTCCATTATGTGCCATCTTACTCTTTCAAATTAAATATATAAACATCACATAAAATCTGGACTATATCAGTAAAACATGATTATAATGACAACAAAAACAAACTCCTGATTCTTGAAGTGAAAAAGCATTCACATATTTGTAAAATTTATAAATGAAATGCAAGAGAAATCATGATCTGAGTGATATAACAACAAGTTCCTCATAGCACAGGGTGAAATAGAAAAAGAAAATTGCAGTGTGACTAAAACCTTGTTTGGAGAATAGGTAAATTGAAGAATGCATGAATAGAGATAAGTCAAGAAAATAATCTTAAGAAGATGACAAGACTAAAACCTTTTGGTGGGAACAGGCTCAACCAAATCCAATTAAATTTCAAATTGAACAGAATGATGGCATGCTCAAGTCTCAGCAACGTGGGTAAGGTAAAAAAAATTAATTATGATAACCAGTGGCACAAGTATAACAAATTAATTAAAGCATAAATTCCTGAATCAAGAGCAACACCAAATGCTCTAAAGCAGTATACGTAAGTGTTGCTAGAAAGATCATGGGTATTATTGTGCACATATTTTGGATACATAGGTGATGGGAGAAAACTCACCCCCCCAATTGTAGCTCGTCATGTTGTCATGGACAAAGCTGTAAACGGGGTATTTGATGTAATGCTCATGTATGTCTGTGCCTTTTGATTTTGTTCATGTTTTGCACAGCATGTAAAGGGCTGGAAATAGGCTTAGCAGCCTCATTTTCTTTGGTTTTGGTGGCCGTCCTAGATTTGCAAACAAAGATTATGTCATGTGGGCACTTGTGGGGATTTCGTGTTAGGAGTCTAGCTAGGAGAGTCCTAATTGAGAGGGACATTCATGTAAAACCTACCTAAGCCGACCCCTATTAAAGAGGTGAAGAGGCCGACTAGGGTTAGGAGATTATTTCTTAGAGAAGAATTAAGAGTTGGTAAAGGAATAGGAGTCTTGAGTATGAGTCATATTAGGAGTTGGTTAGAAGTAGGAGTCTTATTAGGAGTTAGGGTTTAGAAGCCCTATAAATAGTCATGTATTCCTCCTCTTTTGATAAGCAATAGATGAATATTTTCTACGACCTTTGAGCAGCAACTTGGAGGGAGGAACTCCTATAGAGTTCCAAGGAGGCCGATCCCCTAAAGAGATCAACCCCAAGTTTAGAATCTGCAAGGATTCTAACATTTCGATATGTAGTGGATCATTTTGGACCCTTTGTTATACGACCATTCAGAGCTTGTGAAGTTTGTTTGTAATTTTCATTGGCTATGAAATGTTTACTGAAATGATTACTTATGGATCCCGAGTGAGACGCTTTCTTTAACCCATTTTCTCTTTTGTAGGTCCTAAGGGACCATAGAAGGTTTCGGGGAGGCTGACTTTTGTGGACGGACATGCAAAGGTGCCGCATAACTTAGGCAAAACCAGCTAAAGCATGACATATGATATCAAAGCGAGACAAACACTCATAAAAACATTTGGCATGCAAACGTAGGGAACCTAAAGGGGCTACGTTGAAATATAGGGAAAAAAAATCGCTCGGAGAAGCGGGCATATGAGATTGGCATTCAGAGAAATGACTAACCCTTCGCGCAAGAGGCACCACGAAGACAAGCAAGTTGGGAAGAATACGTAGCACACAAAGGTTGGGATGGCTGAGTTAGCTCGACATTAGCAATCGTACTTGATGGTGCTCAAGGCAAGCAAGGCGCTTGGTAAAGGATGAGATCATGCAAGGTGGAATGGGTTGTTCAATAACCAAAAGAGTTATGCAAAGCTTACAGAGGTGAGGGGAATTGCTAACTTGAAGAATTCGGTACTCATGCAAGGGCTTGTATACGAACGATGGAATGTTCGTTGCCATCCCAAGACGACCGAAACTCGACGCCATGGAGCATTGAAACTTTCTCTTCGGTATGAGAAGGATACGTTCGTATGAGGCTGAAGTGTGTAGCGAATTCAGCATGTTGCTAGGCCTTGAGGGGTGCAATAGAGGTTGTATTGGCAAGGAGTCCCAATCTAGCAAGTGCATTTGTGGGGGCAGAACAATACATAGTTTGTTCAGCAAGGCGGAGTAGTCTAAGGGGATGGTGATCTCCGAAAATTCTAGATGGAAGAATGTGAAGAGAGAAGTTGCTTTAACGGGACAAAAACCTTTGGAGGGATAAGTCTCGGTTTTCCAAATGGAGAATCATATGCAACGGACCGCACATGTTGAAGAGGAGTACCTCAAAACAACAACCCCATAAAAAATGAGTGGATGAGGTAATGCAATATCTCATGACAACCTCAAGACAACGGACCGCACATGTTGATTGAGCAAGTGGCGAGAAGTTATCAACAAGGAGTTATCGCATGATCTCGCATAAGGTAATGCATTAATGGATGCATTGCAAGATCAAGGGGGGGGGAGTGACTCGAGGCAACAAAAAATGAAGGCACATATATGGAGATCAGACTCGATGGAGGGCTAACCCGTGGAATGGTGAGTGCGAGGGCCACCATCAACTCAATACAAATCGAGGAGCGAAGCAACTTGGGTGTAATCTAATGAAGGACCCTAGCTGCATGAAGGGAGTTGGCATAGAAGATTAAACATGAAACGGAGGCATGAAGCTTTTCTTGGACAAAGGTCAAGGACATAAACTCTTGCAGAGGCAAGAGTGGGATCATGTTGTTCCATGGGTCCCTCATTCTGATGGAACAAACTCATTCTACATGGTGCCAAAGACGAGGGAGCTTTGAGGCATATACACATTATCTTGGAGAAGCATTTGACAAAAGAACCAAGGCGACTCAACTTGCGGAGGCGAAGTTGGGTTCAAAAGGCCTTGGCACGGGGCAAAAGGACATAGAGACGAGTACTATTAAAGAATATGCTATAGTGCAGCCATTCAAGTTGCCATAAAGAAAGTGGTGCGTAGCGGAGATTGTGCTGGTGGGGGCAAAGGCCCAAGATCCAAACAATGGTGCACCATTTTTAGCAAAGTTGGTGGACTTCGGGAGCTACTAGGCGACGGACTATCCTAGAGTGGTGCTTCGTCTGGGTGTGACCCGAGAGTGGGTGAACGAAGGTCGATTGCTAAAGGAGCGAACACATTCGAATGTGGAAGAAGCCCTACGATGTGTTGGCAGAGGCCACACATGGAGGGATCAAAATTTGAGTTCATCCCACAATGATCAAAATGCAATGGAGATGTCACTAAGAGGCGACGTGGTACAACGGATCATGGTGGAACAATTCGTGACAGTGCGATACACACAAAACTAGTCCTGCGAGGGACTAGATCATACGAAGGTATGATCGAGAGCTACTGGGAGCTCCACTTCGGTGAACAACACGACGGCAAGAAAGACTATGGATTCAAGGAGCGAATGTCATAGTATCACAGAGGCGAGTCTTCTGTGCGTGCATCGAATTTTGCATCAGATAAAAGCCTTGGTAATCAGCATATAGGGGTTGTGTATTACCGAGGGAATATATCGAATGCAAGTACTAGTAAGTCCCATGGTCGAAGCGGTTGGAGAGTTGGACTGTTCCAGAGCATATATTCGTTTAAGGGAGCCCGACAAGTCAAAAGACAAGACCGAGTAAGCGAACGTTGCTACCAAGGAAGCTAAGAAGAACAAAATTGGTGTAAACCTTACAACATGACGGCGGAGGCCATGCATGGGAGTTGCACTATGTCTTTCCATCAACCAAGGGGAACTGTTCAGAAAACACAAAGGTGTTGAAGAAGGGGGTCGAAAAGGGCGAGGAAGCGACGACGAGTCCGGAGGGACTTAACTACCCAAAAACTAGTGAGTCCCATGGGGGGGACTTGATCATGTAGAGATATGATCGGAACGACTAGAGATTTGGACTGCTCCAGAGCTCATATTCGCTTAAGAGAGCTCGGTAAGTTAGATGACAAGGCCAAGTAAGCGAACATTGCTACTAAGGAAGCTAGTGAGAACAGAATCAGCGTGAACCCCGCAACATGATGGCGGAGGCCATGCATAGGAGTCGCAATCTGTCTTTCCATCGACCAAAGGGAACTGCTCGGAGAACACATGAGTGTTGAAGTAGGGGGTCGAAAAGGACGAGAAAGCGACAAAAAGTCCAGAGAAACTTAGCTATCCAAAATCAAGTAACGATTAGAATGGAGGTGGACTCGAAGGAGTGCCACAGAGGCATATCTACCGATCATGAAGAAAGGGACACAGATACGAGGCGACGTATAGTAGGGCCATGGGCATGACAACGCCATGGTACGACAAAGGCAGGACTTATATGAAGTCATCGATCCCTTGCTCTCATGGAGGGAGAGCGCTTGGTCGTGAAAAGGATCGAGAGAGTAGAGAATGCAAAGGCAAACTCCAAGTACCAAGACAAGGCTGAAGGGTAGAGGCCAGGGAACTTCGTAAGACCGATGTCAACGAACTTCTCATCAAGATAGCCGAAAGTGAAGGACTTTGGGTCAATGTAAGAGTGCTTGACCAAGGAACAAAGTAGACAGTACGCGATGTTGTACCTTTGCAACTTAGAGTAGACGGTAAAGATGATGGAGAAGACGGTACAATCCCAAAGGCGACCAAAACTACTAAAGACTTGCTCCAAGTTGGGGTGAAAACTTCTTACATTCCAAAAGTTTGATGGTATTGAGAAGGTGAATCACAGTAACTAACTCAACGCAAGGAGTGCAAACACTTTGAATGCTTTAGAAGTGTGAGCAAAGAGCAGGCAAAGGCTAGTAACTAGCTCGATGCATGGAGTACAACCCTCGAGGAGGCGGGTGAAGTCAAGTAACCTTTGCCTTCTCAACTCTTAAGAGAATGAGCGAACCGAGTACATCAATTCTCTTATCTATCCAGTAGAGGAGCTCTGCACAAGTTCAAAAATCCTTCGAAGAAACCGAATGGAAAACAATAGTTGTTAAATCCTCATCAATAGTGATCAGTGCTACTGAGAGTAAATTATCTGCTTCATTTCCCAACAGAATGTCAATCGAAAGCGGAAGTGATGTGAACCTACTTGGAAGTGACAACCAAGTGAAAGAAAAATCGATTGACAAATTGTATGGAGGAAGAACCAAAAAACTTTGAAGTCTGCGAGACAATGCTCGTTAAAGCTCCAACAAGCATCCACCTAGTTCAAGCGGCACGAGACATTTGAGAGACGGGCACATACTAAGGGTGATCTTTTCTTTCATCTGAGAGATCCACAAGAAACAACAGGGATTAGCACAACTCAGCCGACCCCACACCAAAGTCGGAGTCATTGGCGAGTTGAAGCAACATGGCGGATCAAAGTTCGACTACTCAACAACAACGACGAAGTCCAACTGGGAGCCAAGGGGCGCATTGCAACTAGAGCAGAAGATTGAAGACTCAGCAAAGACAAGAATATATAGCATTTGCAAAGACTTCGACAAGAACGTCAAAGGAATAAGTGGAAGAATGTCACAGACAAAACTGTAAACGAAGTGTTTGATATAATGTTCATATATGTCCGTGTCTTTCAGTTTTGTTCATGCTTTACAAAACATGTAAAGGGCTGGCAGTAGGATTAGCAGCCCTATTTTCTTTTGTTTTGGTGGCCGTCCTAGGCTTGCAAACAAAGGTTGTGTCATATGGGCACTTGTGAGGATTTCGGTCTGTAGTGGACTATTTTAGACCTTTTGTTGTGCGACCGTTTAAAGCTTGTGAAGTCTGGTTGTAATTTACATTGGCTATGAAGTGTTTACTGAAATGATTGCTTGTGGATCCTGAGTGAGACACTATCTTTAACCCGTTTTCTCTTTTGTAGGTCTTAAGGGACCATAGGAGGTTTCGAGGAGGTTGGCCTTTACGAACGGACATGCAAAAGTGTTGCACGATTTAGGCAAAACCAGCTAAGTGCGTGACAACGTGGCTACCAACTTGGTATGGAGAGTAGGACCCAGATGACCTGACAGTCACCCAGACCCAACAATAACAGTTTACCCAGAAGGGAATATTTTGTCCATACTATAGAATATTCCTTTGGGCCCAACCAGCTATAAAGGCTGACTAATTTACTATTACCCAAGTCAGTTATTGTTCACCTATGGCTTCACTTTTTATCTCGGACCTAACTTAAGCATCGGAGGAACCAGTGATTGAAAGAGGCGCTCGGGCGCCGCCTAGCGCCGGCGAGGCGCGAGGCCGAGGCCCGAGCGCCAATCGTCCCAAGGCGTGCTTTCAAACAAAAGCCGCTGGGCACTTCGCGCCGAAACCCAGGCGCGGCGCTTAAGGCGCGCTGGGTAAAACCAAGTGACCGAACTAGGATTTTAGGTCTGGTTCGGTCCTGGTACGGTTGTTAGTTGGTTCAATCGAACCAACTAAACCGATATAACCCTTAACCAACCCTAACCCGTTGCCGCTGCCGCTCCCGCTCCCGATCTCACTGCTTGTCGCCTCCCGCCCCGTTCTTGCATTGCCTTTCGCCCCCCCTCCCTTTCCCTTCCCTTGCCACATTGCTTCCTCGTTTTTTTCCGGCAGCTCGGTATCTGATATACTCTTAATATTAAGTTTATTTGAATTATGAAATGATTAATTTTTAATACTATTAATAGATTAATAATATATTATTTTGATTTTAATGTTGTTAATTTTTATTTATTTGAAATTATTGCTAGGTTTCAACATAAATGGCAAGTGTAGAGAGCAACTCAATAAAGTCTCCAATGGTATCAAAAAAAGATCATGCATGGAAGTATAATTATTTGAAGGATTCGAAAGATCATAATGCAAAACTTTTGCATATTCTCATGATAAGACTACCGTGAGGTGGTATTTTTTAAGCAAAACAACATCTAGTAGGAAATTTCAAGAATACTGAAATTACAAAAAAATGTCCACTGAGGTAAAAAGAATAGTTGTTGAAGTTATATGAATGAAAAAGAAGACACAAAAGAATGAATCTTACGGAATTTACCGGGAAGACAATGTTGAACATCTCGGGGATGAAGAAGAATATTATTCTATGAGTATTAACCCAAGTGAAAAAAGAGAGTATCACGACAAAAAGGGAAAAGAAGTTATGAGTACTAAGAAAGGTAAAAAAAGGATCATGGATCTATATATATGCCTAAAGGATTCCATAAACAACAAGGGCAAGCAGAGGCTCAAAATTTAGACAAAACAAATATAAGTGATGCTTGTGATAAAGAAATAAGAGGAAGAACAATTCAAAGACATTGCTTCGCTTCTTCTATCAGTCGGTCTTCCCCTTTAGTACAACCTCGCTTAAACAGTTTTTTAAGGATATGATTGAAGCTTATTGGAAGATTTAGTGCGCAGGATTAAAACCTCCAAGTTATTATGAGACGCGAGTTCCATTCTTTTTAAAAAAAAGAGTGAATTATACAAAATGACTTACTAAAGGGTCATAAAAAAATCACGGGTAACACGTGGTTGTTTCTATTATGTCGAATGTTTGGACCGACGGGGAGGTGCGAGTATAATTAATTTTCCGATTAATTGTTCTTTAGGACTATGTTTGTGAAGTCAATAGATGCTTCATCTTTTTGAAAATCCGAGACAAGATATATGATTTACTTGACAACTTCATTGGAAGAAATTGGAGAACAAAATATCGTTCAAATCATAACCGATAAAAACTTGCAACTATGTTTTTAATTTGGTAATATTCATATTTTGATTTTGTTAATTATTTTATCTTCAATTAAGTGTGTTAAACTATTAAGTCTTATCATTTTTGTTATCCTTTGTCTTAGGTAAATTGCTTGAATAAAAAAGACAACACTTGTATTGGACTCAATGTACAGCACATTGTATTGATTTAATGTTGGAGGATATTGGAAAGATCTTAAAAATCAAGAAAACCTTAGAAACGGCAATTTTTGTTGTTGGATTTCTTTATAATCACATTGGGACTTTAAATATGATGAAAGAATTTACAGGGAATAAAGAATTAGTGAGACATGGTGTCACCCGATTTGCTACTTCATTCTTGACATTACAGAGCGTGCATCGTCAAAAACATACTTTGAGAAATATGTTTACCTTTGAAAAATGGGTGACAAGCAAATGGGCAAAAGAAGCAAAAAGCAAGAGAGCTGCTAATATCATCTTAATGCCATCCTTTTGGAATCATGTAATTTATATATTAAAGGTAATGGGCCCTCTTGTTTGAATCCTTCGGTTGGTGGATAATGAAAATAAGCCTACAATGGGATATATTTATGAGGCTATGGATAGAGCAAAGGAGACGATTAAAAGATCTTTTAATGAAAATGAAGAAAAATATGAGAAAATTTTTACAATCATTAACAAAAGACAGAATTGTCAACTTCATCGTCCCTTACATGCAGCAGGATATTATTTGAACCTTAAATTCTTTTATAAGATTAAATCTGTTGAATTTAATGCAGAAATTTTGGGTGGGTTATATCAGTGCGTTGCAAGATTAGTTCCCAGCCTTGAGATTCAAGATAAGATTATTCATGAATTATCTTTATATAAAAATACTGAAGGTCTTTTTGGAATTCCAATTGCCGTTCGATCCAGGACAACTACCTCTCAAGGTATTAATAATTTAATATAATTAATTTCATATATATTATGTTACTATGTTATTACTAATAATAACATAAATTTTGCAATTGAATGGTGGGGTCTATTTGGAAATTCCACCCCGAACTTACAGAAATTTGCTATCAAAGTACTTAGTTTAACATGTAGTGCTTCAGGTTATGAGCGAAACTGGAGTGTCTTTGAGCATATAAGTATTACTAAATATTTTTGTTTTAATTTATTTATTTATTTAGATATATGTATTAATATATTTTTAAATTATATGACATGATAGATTCACTCGAAGAGAAGAAATCGGTTATAACATCAACAATTGCACGATCTTGTTTACATAAAGTATAATCAAGCTTTGAAGACTCGTCATGATTTGAAAAATATATTTGATTTGATCTACAAGATATTGATGATTCAAATGAGTGATTAGTAGGAGAAATGGATGCTAACTTGCAAGATGGTGAAGACGAGCTTGTATTTGAAGATGATAGATTGACATGGGGAGATGTGGCAAGAGCTTTAGGTGCTGGAGAATTACAAACATATACAAGACAAATGTCAAAGAGAAAAATGAGTGCAAAAGCATCAAGCTCGGCTCCTGCTATTGTTGAAGACATAGAGAATGAAACATATCTTGATGAAGAGGAAAGATTCGAAGGACAAGAGGAAGAAGACGAATTCAATGAAGATGATTTGTATGAAAATGACGATAATATTGATTATGATGAATGACTTTGATGTAAAATTTTATTGTTTTGAATTTTGAAACTTTTTGTTAATGTGACATTGTGATTTTGTATCTTAGATTTTCTTAATTTAATAACATATTTTTATTTAAAATTTTAAATAATTATATTTATTAATTATATTATATATTTTTATATTTTAACGCCTCGCTTCGCTTGGGCGAGCGCCTAGTGCCTCGGGCGTTTTTGGACCTTGGCGCCTAACGCTTTTTAAATCACTGGGAGGAACTAGGTCGAGCACCCACTCGACGTTGAACTTCTCGCGGGTCGACTCTCGAGCAAGCACTCGAGTCACCTTCAGAGCCATCTCTAGATTCTTACACACGTGGCCCAGGACCGAGTCAAGCTGACAGAGGCGTCACTGACAATCACCACCATCAAAAGGTGACTTTTTTTATCAATTGAAAAATGGTATGGCATAAGCATATCTAGTTGCAAGGAATAAGCTTCATGGTGTTTGGGATGTCAAGAGCATTTCCAGGTGTGACTCTCTAAGCTGCAACAAGAAGAATGACTAATTATCCAAGCCTTAACATTTGTAACACCATATTACGAAACCACACCATTATCCATTTATAAAGGTTGTCTTCCATGATTTTTCAGTCCAAGCAAAACATCAAAATTATATGCAAGAGATATTCAAAAGGACAGTACTCACAGGACAACAGGAACAACAGTCAAAAACTTCCTGTTACGCGTTAGTTGTTTCCCGTTATCCATCTGTTCCCACCAGGTCAAGTTATTGTAGATACCCTGGTCTTCAGCAAAGGGAGTACCCTTTTTCCAATGGAAGAAGTAATAGGTAACCTAGAAACAATTGAGATATAAGATTGGGACAAACAAAATGCCAGATATGTGATAACTATATAACCAACAAATATGCAATTTTATAATTAAAGAAAACCAAGAAACACAATAACATTGACTAGTTTAAACATCGATGACAAACTTCTAACTTAATCTGTCAATCCTCTTGCTTCATGGAAAAAAATTTGATAGTGCAATAGATGTCAGTCTTACTTACAGATGCATTCACTGTTCACCAGAATTATAAGAAAGAAACATACGAATTTATTAGCTTCATAAAGTTTAGAATCTCTAACAAAGGCCACAGCTGCTGACCTTTCTGGGAGATGAATGCTCACCAGAATTATAAGAAAGAAACATATAAACTTATTGGCTTCATAAGGCTTAGAATCTCTAACAAAGGCCACATCTGCTGAACTTTCTTGAAGAATTATTCGATTTGTTCAATCCACAATTTTATATGTGACAATTCAAACCTTGATTATACGATCATGCTTGACACAACCATACAAACGAAAGACGCTTGCATGGCAATCAACCATGTTGAATCATAATGACGATATCAAGTCAAATTCTAAGACATCAAAAAGTAAACTATTAGTGAATCAGTTGGAACATAAGCAGAATTATACTATCTGTGCAAAGATGAAGAAAATGAATCATTCTAAGTTACTAATGGTCATTTCGTTAGCAAGTAAGTTTGGTGGTGAAATATCCCTTGATGTATCAAAGCAGAGTTTCAATAATGAAGAGTGCCAACGGTGACAATCTTCAACGGAAATATTTGGAGTCGTCCACATGCTTCTTTCATAACTTATTGCTATCGCACTGATCATCTCGAGCCAGATTTAATCATATATATGATGAAGAAGCTCAACACAAGAGAGAGAGAGAGAGAGAGAGAGAGAGAGAGAGAGAAAGAGAGAGAGTTTCACCACTTCCCCAGTCAAGATGCTGAGCCCGATCTATAGAAGTCCCAACTTCTCACATCTTAAATGACCAGGAATTAAGAACCCTAATTTTTAAACCAATACTAGAAACGAGATCTTCCACAATCATATAAAGAAAGAATGATAAATGATCGAGTGAATGAACGTATGAATATCTCTTCCAAAACGGGAAAAAACGGGGAAAATCAAATCTCTTCCAAAACGGAGTGAGGAAGGGAAGGAGAGGCCACCTACCGCGAAGTGGAAGAGGTTGACGACGGTCCAGGCCATGCCGGCGGTGCATCCGAAAACGGAGAGCACAAGGAGCCAGGAAAAGAAGAGAATGAGTATGTAGGTGGTCCAGACGCCGGGGTACATGAACCACTCCGTGTTCTTGTTCAGATCCGGCGGCGGCACCGTGTGCACGTAGAGCTTCGCCATCGCTGTCGCCCTGAGGTTCCCCTCTCGAGCTCTGCTCCCGACTCCAAGCCAAGGCAGAGGTAGAAAGCGCGAGCGATCAAGAAGCGAAGGGGGAGTGGGGACTAATATAGATCGAGGACGATGAGCGATTCGGGTCAAAGGCGTTGGAATTGGACTTTTAGGGCGTTGCTTTCGTTCGCTCTTCTCCGTCGGCGACCAGAAAACAATAAATAGAACGGAAGAGATCAGACGGCAAAGGCCAACCCCTTCATCCATTTCCCAGCAACTTTTTTAGTTAGATCTATTATTATTATTATTATTATTATTATTATTATTATTATTATTATTATTATTATTATCATTATTATTATTATTATTATTATTATTATTATTATTATTATTATTATTATTATTATTATTATTATTATAGTACAAAAAAAAGCTGATAATCTTAAAGTTAACTATAAAAGAATCTTAATATTCTTACCATCATAATAATCTATTGTAAAGCATATTACTTTTAATTAGAGTTCTATGTCTGTGCTCTAATGGTCCAATGATCATAATTTTTTTTAATAGAGGTTAAATATTTTTTGGATTTTATAAAAAGATGTATATATATATTAAACAAATTTTAAAAAATAAAAATAAAATTCAGGAACTTGTAGATATTTTTAATTTTGATTTTGTAAATGAACTTTGAAATTAATTTTATCTTTTCAAGATGGATGGACTTCAAAAATGTCTTTAAGGAGGAGTGACTCTGTAGCTTATAAGACTAAATATGATTATCAGAACATACAGTCAAAGTTCATAATAATATTTTTCATAGTCGGAAATTAAAATAAATGCATAGTTGGAAATCTGTCTCTCTCTCCTCCTATCCATGTAGATTTTGTAATTTGAGACTTCCCCCTCACAGATCACATCACCCCTTGTTTTGTGTTTAATTAATGACCTTAATAAGCCTATATTGGATGCCTCACTTGTTCTTTAAGCAATCATCATTATTAGCACATAATTTAATGTTTTGTGGGAGTTGCTTCCAACTTTAGAGATTGATTAAACAATTTAAACTGTTGATTTGAATAGGCATGGTTGATGTTTCTTATATCTATCTGCATATGAAAATTCACTTTTGCCAACCACTGGCTGATAAGATTGTGTGTGGTAACATTAGTTGGGAAGACCATTCAGTACTCTAACCCATTATTGATTTTGTTACATCATATTATTATAGGATAGCAAATAATGAATGCATCTTATAGTTTAGATTATATGGCATGAAAATAGTGCAGAATTCACATTGCTTTCGTATGAAAAGAAACACTCAAAGTGATTCTCAGCTGCCTTATGGGCCTTGGCTTCCCCAGTCCTCAATCGACATGGAACTAAATTAGTCCTATCACGTGACCCCTCTTGTAGGGAGCCAAGAGGGGTTTGGACCTCTCGTAGGAAGTCTCATAGTGGGTGTCAATCTGATAGGGGATCACTTGGTCTGTCTCGATGTACCTTAGGGGTGCGAGGAATTGTCCGCTTTGAGTGAGTGCGATCGAACCCATACGATTTTACCCTTCCGGAGCCACGAAGCTCTAAAAGACGCCTCTAAGGATAAGAAAGACACGGTTGCCTTATGAGTCATTGGCTCCCCCACTCCTCAACCGATGTGAGATTAAGTTGATCCTATCATTAAGGACGATAGAGAACAAGATACAAAACACTAAGAATTTTAATTTTAATTATAATTATCGATCAATAAAAAAAATTTAATTACGGTAAAATTCCTTACGAAACTAACTTTATAAAAGGTAATAAATCTCAATCATTTACGGGTATATTATTATCAATTTTAATTTAAATAATATTATTTAAATAATTTTAGTTTAAATCAGTGATTTAGATTAAACGAAATTGATGAACCAACCAACCTGATTGATTGATTGATTGATGGGTCTTAGAATAACAAGAACAATATACTATCGATAATATTTTATTATTATTTTTAGAAATATCAAATATCATCCGATATACTAATATCATACTGGCCCAATAAATTACCTTCACTCCGACGCCAATGAAACCCTGGTTCAAGAGGAATGATGCACTCGACTTGGGTCGATTAGATGCTACAGTTCATAGCTTATCGCACCGTGTCAACTTAAAAAGAAAACAGTGATCGCTCGTGATGGCGATAAAAACAGATATCAGTCAAGAACAGCAGGTCAGGTGACTTCCCTGACAGTCTTGCGCGGCCAAAGCGAGCATCATTCACATCAATACAAGATCTCTATTTGTTCTTTGCAAGCGGGGAAAATCTCAGGCTAAATCTTTAAACTCCTCTTTGATCTGACATGGGATCAAAGCTAGCTTAAACCAGAGCTAATCGAGAAGTAATGCTGCTGGCGTAAAATGTGTTATGTGCAGGTGGCTGCAGTTTTCTCGATCACTGCAAGTGCTGAAACAATTGTTCTCTGGAAGCTAAGAAGAAAATGACCTTACCACGCTGTGTGACCATGTTTCGAGGGTGTTGACTGACTCCTGATGCATACCACTGAAAACAGTTGACTTTGATCTTTGAACGCCTTTTCTTGTTCGAAGCTATATAGGAAGAAAAAGGAAAGAAAATACGGAGTTTTACTGCATCTGCAATTATTGATGCACTGTTGTTTTGAGTCACTGATGATCTAAAATATCTTTTTACGTGCAAAAGATAACGCCACATATTGCTTTTTGGTTTTGTAGAATCCATTACATGCAATTAATTGTTTGGCTGGGTTGGGCAGAATTTACAATTAACCACAGTAATTTTCAGGTGCTAATCACGGTTATGGTTAGTTAACCTAATCTTTTAATTGTATGTTAACTAGAGGAATGAATATACATGAAGCATTATAACATATGGAGAGATTAATATTTATTTTTTTCTTGTAAAAGCATGACTTAATAACCTCACCAACTAATATATTCTGGTGTATATGTAAGGTGGGAGACCTTTTTTTTCTTAAAGAAAAGAGACCAAAAAAATTAAAAAAAATGTCAAAATTATAAATAAAGATTTAAATATTTTTAACTCAATTAAGGATATGACAAAGGATTCATATAGTTAACACCGAATATTTAAATTTTTATTATTTTTGTATGATTAAAAAAATTACCGAAGAGAATATTTGATCTAAAGAACAAAGATCCAAAGGTTATGTTATGTTGGCAAGATATGTTTGATAGATTTTGAAAGAAAACTTGCTCTTGTTTGTATTGTATTGGGTGAATCATGAATTACATGATTGTTAGTGATAGCATGAAAGTTATTCATTTGTGTTAAAAATATATTTTGGAGTGCAAATATACACATTTACATCTTAATGGCCTAAAGAGGATTAGATCCACTGGGTAAGAAAGCTTTTAAGAACCGAACCACTATTCTTTATTGAAATCCCTGTATTGATACATTCCAAATAGATGTCTTAATTGTGATGTATTCATGAGAGTAACATATATATATATATATATATTTTTTTTTTTTCTAAATCAGATACTTAGATACAAATTAATGTAATCTGATTAACAAAAGAATATTACAATTTATTTGAATTCCTTTGTACATTTCATTCTTACATTATGTCTTCGTTATATATATATATATATATATATAAACTGATTACATCTTGCCCTAGAAAATAGCTCACATTTCCAAGTACTTCAACTTACAAAGCAACATCCACTTTTCTTGCTCCCATGGAAAGCAAAGCTTTGAATCAATGATGCGGGCCTCTTTACAGATTAATCTTCACAAGCATTCTCTACAAAGCCAAGTTCAAAAGAATTGCAATGAGAACAAATAAGCTAAAGGAAAGAGAAGAGGCTGGTGGAAAAACTGCAGCAGTACTTTGTGTGGCGTAAAGAATGAACAAATAATCACATCAGTGGTCACAGAATTTAATTAGGTATGGTGTTCGTGCCGCGGATGGTAACACCATGCAAATATTTGGTGTAACCAAGAAAACTGAGCTTGCCATCTTCTCTAATCCAATCTTGCAGAAGGGAATGAGAAGCGGTTGGAAGGTTTAATTCCTGCATGGAGCAGTTCTGATCATGTACTGACAAATTAACTAGAAATATATAGTGACATCCTGGAATAGTATTTAGTACCTGAGCTAGCTCTTCGATTGAGATGACCTGATTTCCTTCCTGTTCAAAGTATGTAAATGCTGTACTGGCTATCTGTTCCCATTGTTCCAAGGCCTCAAGCTGATACGGGCTGGTGGCAGCAGCACAGAATTCATTGAAATCCATCCTCCTCTGTGATAGTGCCTCCATCTGAGATTTGAGTTACACAAAAATCAATTGTGTTGCTTTTCACCACAATAAGATTTTCACAAGCAGCAGAAGCATTATCTAAGAGACATCTTACAAGCAAGACCAAGAAAATGATACTGATGAACAAAATTTTCAGAATAGCAAATTGACTTGAGGAAACATATAAACTTTGCCTCCCGCATAATGGAGAGCAATCAAAAAACAAAAAGTCTAACTCAAGCCTCGAGAAAACGAAAATAGATCGAATAAAGTTCACTGCAAGGCAGTCTTCAAAAATTTGCTATTTGCAGATGATGTTTTGGTCAACATTAGAAAGTCACTTAATTGTTAATGAATGCTCTCTGAAGTATCAATAATATGGAGAAGCAAGATCAGATGCACTTCTTATGATCATAACATCATAAAGAGAACATAGCTGATGATTATGTCTAGATGGTAAAATCCTTTCTAGGAAATTAACCTCATACTATTAAATAGCATTAGACTACATGCCTCACCGCATTCAGAATGTCTGGAATCCTAGACAACTTCATTGCTTCAGTTGCATTTTTCATGAGTGCCTGCGTGGAGTACATGTAATATTAACAAAATAACACAAATATGTATCACCACATGAAAAATAGGCAATATGAAAGGAAAAGAAACATGATGGATAACATGAAACATCACAATCTAACCCTTCTAACACTGTACCATCCAACTGAACACTTTAATGAAGTCAAAAATGAAAACCTACCGTCTGAAAGTTTTCAAGGGAGATGAGCCCATCTTTATTTGGTTCCAGTAGACTAAACTGTAACTGTAGGTACAAGAGCTCATCCTCGG
Organism: Musa schizocarpa; assembly: GCA_900464855.2. Lineage (NCBI taxonomy): Eukaryota > Viridiplantae > Streptophyta > Magnoliopsida > Zingiberales > Musaceae > Musa > Musa schizocarpa. Next base: position 43,287,503 of record LS990923.1, on the reverse strand, counting down.
ATAGAGCTTTCGATAGTGCCTGTACAGAAAAAAAAAGGATGAATTAAAACAAGTTTCTAGATTTCTTGGTTCCATCAGAAAAGAATTTAGAATTTCTAATATCTATCCTATAAATATAGTTAGGCATGAATACATCTAGGACACTCTGAATATAGAAGTGATATGTTAGAAACTATTTTTCTTCAGTCAATGAAAATTAATAAACAGGGGCAAGAAATATATGATGTAATATCGAAGATGCATTCCATGTATTGCTTATATATGACAACACATTAATAATTTTGTTAAACCTGAAAAACACAACATAGACTTAAAACCGAAGCACAGAAGAGATGAACCAAACTTTAGTATCTTGCCGACCGAGCAGTAAACAAGCATACCACTTACCAAGTCTCAAATATAGATGTCAGTTCCTACATCTCATTCCCGTGCTTTTCTCTAATAAATTCTCTGTCATCAGGCTACTTCTCAATCCTTTTCATTCACATGACCTTATCTTTTAAAGGCTAACTTCCTTTTTACAAGTTTCCACATGAATCAAGGAATGGAATAGTTGCTTAAGAGGATCTATCATATGTTATACATGAAAATATCTGTGCATCAATATCACAAATGAGAAAGGAACCCCTAAAACTAATGCATATAGGAAGGTGGAGATCCACTTCTTGACATATATATTAAAACCTATATGTCAGTTTTCTGGTTTTATATTTCTCGCATCACATTAAGTTGAAATCGATTAGAAAAGAGGGTGGGTTGTTACAACAAGCATTCTACCTGAAACAGTTTATATCATTTTCAGTTAGATAGAATAAGTGGATTGAGTTTTAATCACATCTTGCTTATGTTGTATTAAAAAAGGTTTGGACCTGTTCAGTCAAAAAATTTGTGGCATTCATATAAATTGTGGAAAGGGATACATGAATGGAATTGTTGTATTTGAAAGTTTCCTGAATCATCGCACTGATGTGATTTGTTTAGCACTTTCTTCCACCAAAAAAAGAACAAAGAACAAGTGATATTTATCGAAAATCTTTAATTCCCATATATCCCAGGCAAAAGAATGTGAAAGTGGTGTTTTATGAATTGGAGTTTTCCATCCTCAAGACAAAATTTCTTTATTATCCTGAATATATACTAGGAAAGCAACTAAATACTTGTAACTTGTTAGTTGTTTTTTCCTTTTTTGTTGGTTCAAAATGAATCTATGCATTATAGATCAATAAATAAATTAGATAGTAAGAAAAAAGAAAGTTGGCATGCATGTGGTTCTAGCCTTATGGCCACACCATATAGATACTTGCCCATTTGAGTCATCTGGGTACATAATACTCTCTAGGAAGCCTAGAAAAGTATAGACAACCACATGCGGCTGGTATGGTGATCACATACATATTCTGTCAAGTGAACTAAGTAAATCCAGATGCACCATATGTATGGCTGGAGAATCGCTTCCACCAATCATCTTATAATTTGGGTGGTGGACGTGGGGGCAGGTTGCACATATTGTTTTTAAATTCTAATCTCTCAGAAAATAAAACATGTTTATTGCTACACAGTCCTTTAAGTAAACATATAGTGTCATGTCAATAACACCATTGTTTATGGGACCCAATTATACACTGACTTAATCACTTGGTTTTATTTTTTTTATTCTCTACTTTTAGTGTACTGTGTTAAAATAAATGTCAACCACACAACTTACCACAAGCCATATATCCATTATGCTTGCCACCCACTTAGCTGCATATATTGCACCCACCTTCAAAAACACCTGAATATAAGGTAACTCAAACTAAGATGTATCATATCAAGGAAAGTTGAGTTCATTATCAAGGCCGAACCTCCCTCCTACTGTTACTCCCCATCAACTATGACTTCTCTTTTATATTTGAACCCATTCTGTTATTCCTTTTTAATTTTATTCAGTTTGCATCTTAACATTTCATAAGTTTAATGAAAAGTTAGTCAGGTTCAGCTAAGAATACATAAGAAGAAAAAAGATGAAGTTGCTACCACAATTTGCCACTGACTTATGACAAATATCTTTAAGGTTCTAATTTGGCTTATTATTAACTAAATTTAACTTTTATGAAAACAATGAAAAATAAGTAATAATGTGGTATATGATGGTAGTGACCAGAACATTGATAGCCTATTTAGAATTTTCGGTAAATCTTGAAAATAAAAAGCATGAAGATGAAGAACTCCACAAGCAACATAAGGTTTTGGTAGCAAGTTAAACTGGCAAGTCAAGTAAAAATGTCAGCATTCAATCGTAGAGCACTATATGACATGTACCTTTAATGCAGCCCGTTTCAGTGGTGTAACACAAAAGTATGATGTGATTAATTTATATACAAGTATATCCAAAGGAATTGAACTCTGCTCCTTTCTCAACCAAGGGTGAGCTGCCACAAAAGGAAGAACATATTTGCTTTCAAATGGAAAAATAACAAAGAGTTTGAAAAGAGGGAAAGTAGACATGTCATGTATTAGTCAGATATATACTGAATTCCAAAAATAATAACTTTATACGATTGATGACCAATTATTATTTTATGAAACAAGCAACTTACTCAAAGCCTGAGCAGCTGTCATTCTTTTCCTGTAGTCCTTATTTAAAAGCCTTTTCACAAAATCTTTGGCTTCTGGGGATAGAGCAGGCCAAGGTGAGTCATCAAAATTAGGATCGGCTCTCAAAACAGAGCGAAAGATTCCTGATTCAGTTCGTGCCCAGAAAGGTCTACTTCCACATAACAGAATATAAGTTATAACACCAATGCTCCACATATCTGCTTCATTACTGTATGATCGATGCAATACTTCAGGAGCAACATAGTATGCACTTCCAACAATATCATTTAGCCTTTCATCTGCATGATCATACATAGGAAGCTTTTGTTAAAACTGAGACATGAAATGCAAGTACAGTAATAGGGAAAAAATAACTGATATACCATAATCAGGTAGCTAGAGAAGATACTGAAACTGGAGTAGGCAAATAAGCTAGAGAAGATGTAACTTAATGCATGAAATATCAGAAAATATATATACAACAAACATGGCCATGTTGTACCTGGTCTGGTAAAATCAGAAAGACCAAAATCAATCAACTTCATCGGAGCATTTTCATCATTATTGGTGAAGAGAAAATTCTGTTACAACATAAAGAAGATAACACCATCAACAAATATAGGTTTAATAGAAAAGGAAAATGCACAGAAAAAGGTGCAGCTAATTTCAAACTTATTTATGAAGCCTCAAACATAAAATTCATGGTAAACCTCTGGCTTTAGATCACGATGCACAACACCTTGAAGATGACAAAATGCTACTACACCCAATATTTGTTGAACAATTGCTTTTGCATCTTCCTCCGTGTACCTTCCACCTCTTTGGAAATACAGGAATTAAAGATCTCACAAGTCCATGATAAATTAAAACAAAAATGAAGTTCCTCTTGCAAACAAATTAACTAAAATGGAGTAATTTTAAATACCTGGCTAGGATTCTACCTAATAATTCTCCACCTTCACATAATCTGAGAAGAAAAGCAGGGCGAGCTAGTTAAAATTATGAGACAACTAAACTAACAGGCTTGACAATCACCAAAACATAGTAGAAAATTCAAAAAACTATGATAAAAAAATCAGGTAAAAGATCAATTTTATGCCATATTTTTTTAAGATACTGCATCTTTCAATAGATCTAAGGAATTAGAAATTTTAATTATCAAAAGAAGAATGTTCACTGGTAATACTTCCTTTTATAGTACAGCCATTTAAAAAACAAAGGCAGATCATTTTTTCTTATCTGGTCAGAGATATCATTGTATGCACAATTCAGGAAGAAGATATATTCCAGTATATCATAACAACTTACAAAAGAACTGAAAAAGAAATGAATACTGACATACTCCATGACTATGTAGACATTAACGTCATCCTCACATGCATCATAAAATTTAACAAGACTTTTGTGCCCGGACAAAGCTTTCAGAATTTTGACCTCCCTACGAACATCTTCAATCGATATTGCTGTTGTCATCTGCCATAAGAAACAACAAGCCACATGATTATAAATCAATTTAAGTGGAGCTCTAAGGTCTAGTTGAGAAAAAAATATACCTTTTATGTCAAACAAATAAAAAGGTAAAGAAGCTAAAACCAAAACCATGCTATATATTGCACCAGGGCTAACTGAAAAAATAAAGTTCTCACTTCTTAGATTGTGCTATGTGACTAATATGAATGGAAAAGATCTTCTAAACAAATCCAAGACCACCGAAATTTAAGATGTGTGACATAATTTACTGCTAAATGCTTGATGGGCCATGTGGATTTTGACTCCGCAGTCCTTTTGGTCTCCAAAATCTTGATAGCAAATTTGTGACAAAAATGACGTGTTATTGTATTTAACTCAATAAAATCCAGCAGTTATTATCCATAAAAACCTCAATAAATAGAACACAAACATCATTCAGACTCGGATACAAACATGACGAAATTAAGGAGTGTAATATATTGGGTAAGATGGATCGGAACTACATCAATGAATCCAATTACTCTGCACTGTGCACCCTCCAATTTCTATGAAGAACTACGTAGGTGGTGACTCAATAAGAAGTAAAAACAAAGAGAAAAGAGGAAATGGTTCTTTTATAAGACATCATGCTACCGAACCTTAGCTTTGGCGATGATCTTGACAGCAACAGTCTGACCCTTGATCTCCTCCTTCTTCGCCGTAGCCAAGCACGTATTCCCGAAATGCCCCCGCCCCACCTCTTTCCCGAGCTCATACTTGGATCCGAAGTTCTTCCCATACCCGAAGCTCTTATCCAGAGGAGGCTGCTCTGCCTCTCCCGTAACGGCCTCGGGGATGCTCCCCTCCTTGGGCTTCTCCGAGCCCAGGCGCTTGGCGAGTGCCGCCTTGATGTGCTTGGCGGGCGACAGAGGCGGGAAGGGACGGCGAAAGAATCGCCGCGGGGTGGACCTGGACGGCGAGGGGGAGGCCCCGGCGGGAAGGGGGCCGGCTGAGTCCTGGGGGTTGGGGCTGGGACAGGAGGTGGAGAACTGGTGAACAGGGGTGGCGGGGCCGCTACTTTCGCGGAGCGGGGTGACGGCAGCGGAGGGAACACCCCCGGCATCGACACCGTTGTCCGGGTGCGTCGGAGTCCGCCGTCGGTGGTGCCCGCCGTCCCTGACGACGGAGATGTTCTTGCCATAGCACTGCCCCATTCCCCGTCCTCGTCCGCCGCCCGACGACGCCGCCGCCGCCGCCGCCGCCTCTCCAACCTCTCTTCTTCTTCCTCTTCTCTTACCGGAGCGCTAGGGTTCGTGGGTTTAATTCGCGAAGGGGAACGCAGAGGAGGTCAAAGACGCGGCTTTGGGCCGTTGGAGGAAGAGGAGGAGCGGAAGAGGAGGGAGATGGGCGTTAGCTGTTAAACAGGGGTCTTGCACAGGACTGTAAACACAATACGCAAATGTGAGTGGCCTGTCTGTAAAATACGTTGGAATAAGGATCCACCCAGGAAACGATAATATTCTCGAGTGATAACACTGCTTGTTGTCGTCATCGTGATTCGGATACAAACGTGGAAGACGACGAATGGAGGAAACCGATGGACGGTGAATGAACAAAGAGATGGGTAAAGACGTTACGCGATGACCCGTCGACTTAAGTAGAAAAAGGATCTTCTGTTGCAAGACCGCCAGGAAACGATATAATGTTTGTTGAGCGACATCACGGCTCGCGTCGTCATCCTGATTTGTAGGCTAACGTGGAAGATGATGAATGGAGGAAAGAGATGGGCGGAGGGGCCACGCGATCCACGACGTCGATTGGAGCGTAAGATTAATTCAAGACATGCTAAAGAAAGAAAACGAAAAGAATTAATAATTAATTTCGAGTGGAAATCCAATACTCACGCGTAAATATGTTTAAAAATAAAAAGTATTTTTAAATTTATTTTAAATCATCAATCCTGAATTTGATACATCACCTCTAAAATAAAGTTTTTTAAAAAATATTATCATAATTTTAGCAATATATATATATATATATATATATATATATAGTTTTATATTAATATAGACAATTATAAATATGATGCTCTCAAGGTGAAATTCATAATAAATATGGATGATAAACTTAAATCTTAAACTCAAGTAACAGATTTAGATTTTCAAAAGACTCGATCTCGAAGTGAAATTTGAATTTTATTCGAATCAATCTGATCGTAAACATCGACATAATTTAAGCAGATAGAACACATATATAATTTATGGAAAAAAAATATTTTATGATTTTTCCCCCTATTATGCAAGTTTGTTAATGAAATGTAGATGCTATTTTTATTTGTAATTAATCCTTCTAAAAAAAATTCCATGCTATTTATTAGGGATGTCGATGAGAAATGCTAAATACGTAATAAAAGAACTGTACATGCCAACGTAGAAATTTGAACGAGTCTTTGAAATAGTTCTTTTTAAGTACGTGTTAAAAGAATTAGTTGGGTAAATCGAGAAACTAAATTTCCAAGGCTTGCCCTAATTGGGGTCAAATTCAAATTGTCATATACCTCTATCTCTATCTATAGTCTAACAACAACGAGCATTTAGTATAAAAGATACAAATTATTCTTATTCGTCGTGAAGCACGAAGCATTTGGGTCAACAATCATTTATTGTCTTGACCAATTTTGATGAAAATTATTATGATCCCTATTACGATTCGATTAATTAATCAGAAAACATCTTTCTGTTCTATTTTTTTATTATTAGGTCACGGTACCTGCAAAATTGATGGAAAAAAATGATAATAGGAAGTTAAAAAGGGCTTCGTCATATCATGAGGTTCTACTAACAAAATCATCTTAGTTTACGTGAACGAAGGAGGGAGGAGATGATGAAGGCGAGTTTTTTTTTTTTTCTTTTTTCAAAAAATTATTTATTTTTCAAATGATATATTAGGAGTTGTAGAGGAGGATAATATTAATTAAAAGCATACAAGCATTACTCAAGAATTATATTTTTCCCAAGTTTTAATTGTATACACTATTAACAAATCTTAGTGTGATTTTCAATTCTCCAAAACCACTATTCTGATCTTTCAAAATCAAGAATCAAAATCAAATCAACAAAGATCAATTTTGAAACGATAATTTTTCATTATTATTTTAATTAATAATTTTAAAATATAAAAAATATAAATTTATTTTTGAATAATAAAAATAATATAAAAATTACAAAGATGATTCAAATCGAAACCAAAACAGTCACGATTCCGAATTTTCAAACTTGAGAATCTGAATCGAACCGTATCGAACCAATTCTGATTTGATTCGAAATTAATGCGTCATTGTACCAATTCAATCTGGATTTAAGCCCGGTTCAATTTAAGTTCGAACCGAACCATGATCAGATCTGCCCATACGAACTGAACCAGAATTCCACCGGTCTAATAACATAAGCATCATCTGCTTTGACTAATTCAAGTGCTTTTAATCGAAGGAAGCAGTTTTTTCTGCAGCATAAAAATAAAATGGCAGAAATAGTTCACAGCTCTTCCTTAAAGATCAGTCCGATCAATATGCTTTGATTAATTCAAGTGCTTTCATTGATTGAAGCAGATTTTTCTGCAGAAAAAGAAATATTACACATCTCTTCCTTAAAAATCAGTGCCTAACATATTAATCAATAGAAAAAGAACAATATTTAGGATACTAATCCTAATTGATTCACCCCCTCTAACCATATTCTTTATAAATCTTGGTTGAAGAAGTTAATATCCTAATAGATAACACATTAATTTTAGAAATCCAGCAGTATTCTAAAGCTATTATGATAGCTAGCACATGAGAGCAACATAATGTTGATTACACCAGAAAATTAAAGAGTGCTATCCAAATTACAGGAACTGAGAGCTGGAGAAATGCAACATCTCTTGCATCAACTGTTAAGCTTCCTACACAGATGAATTGTTAATTTAAATCATCCTCTTTGCCACAGTTATAACAATCCCAACCTGCAAATAAGACAATGTGTACTGCTTGCCACACCAATGACTAAGAGAACAACAAATAAAACCAAATAAGGATATTTTTCAACATGCAAGAAAAAAAAGAAAAAGAAAACCACTAGCCAAATTGTGGAGCAGCAATTAACTCAGGGCATAATCAAATTCATTTAGTAGGAATTTCTGTGTAATATGAGGTTTTAACTGCATAAGCCACCCTCAAATCTAAGTTCTATCAATATATACCAAGCAGGTAATACATGTAAATATATATGTTTGAAATGGCACATACACTCTGGGCAACATACAAAAATCTTTGAATGCAGTGAAAGATGGAGAGCTGGTCAAACAGTAGAAACACACAAGACCTGTATGTTGATATTCAAATAATCAAAGCATGATCAGATGAATTTTTAATACCATAGGATCTCAAGTAATCAAATAGCATCTCTATAACAACTTGCTGAAGCCAAACAAAATGTTTTCTTTTCGGTTCAACTTTTCCTATAACTTTGTGGATGACTATATAACATTGGGTGACACAAAGAGACAAATAAAAACATATTGAATGTACTATATGCATAGTAGTGTAGGAATCAACCTTATAATCTAGGAACAAACAAAACATTATAGCATAATACATCTACCGAATCCGAATCCAATATTAGAGGCAATACCAAAGAATTTGTTAGAGTTGATAGCCCATTGATAATTTTACATGGAGGCGTTGCACCCATTAGCAATTGGCTTCGTAAAGGTATGGATGGTTAGATTGAATAGTTTGTCGAGATTCTTTGCTTTGACCGAAGAGGGGAAGCGAGTCTCGTGGGTGGATGGGATCATATTGATAACAGTCGAGATCTTTCGTGATAACAATCTCAATAGAGAAGAATTTTCCTCTAAGAGGGGTTTGTTGAGGTTGTTATCATGGGAGATCTTGACTATTATCATGCCTTCGACGGTAGTTCTATCAAGGACGTCGATATTGGACCGATGTGATAAAAACGAGTTGCGGGTGAGAAACTTTGTGAGGAAGTCCGTTAGTTGATCAAACGTGAGGAAGTCCGTTAATCGATGACTATATGTTTCATACGTAAGTGAAATATTGGATTAGCACATAGATAAGTGGCTCCAACATTATCACAGTATATTTAGGAGTAGAGGTGATGTTAATACCAAGTTCCTTGAGGAGATTTATGACCCAATTGAGTTCTACAGCAGCGGTAGCTATGGCATGGTATTCAGCTTCAGTTGTAGAATGTACAACTGTATTTTGCTTCTTAGAACTCCAATTGATTGGATTAGATCCAAGGAAGAGAATATACCCTGATGTGGATGTTCTGTCATCAAAATTCTCTGCTTAATCAGAATCGAAAAAGGCATGAAGATTAAGGGAGGAGTGTTTGCGAAAAAAGAGACCAATAGTCCCGTGAAGATACCGCAAGATTCGTTTGATTGCAGACCAATGCATAGTAGATAGTCGATGTATAAACTAGGATAATTTATTGACCGCAAATGAGATATCTAGACGGGTGAGAGGTAAGTACCGTAAGGAGCCAAGGACTTGACGGTATTGAGTTTGGTCTGTAGTAGGGCTTCCATCACATAGTTTGAGCGACTTGCCAGTAGACAAAGGTATTGTAATTGCCTTTGCATCTTGCTTATTCGTTTTAGATAATAGATCTTGAATATATTTTCGTTGTGATAGGAAGAGCCTGATATGTATGTTGCTTCTACTCCCAAAAAGTAGCTCAAAGTTCCTAGATCTTTAAGGAAGAATCGATCTGCTAAATGCTTGAGGAATACCTTAATTTCTATAGGATTGTTGCATGTGATAATAATATCACCCACATATACCAGAAGATATATTATATTGCCATTTTGGTGACGGAGAAATAAGGAGGTATCAGACTTGGAGTTGATGAAGCCAACTGGTGCAAAAAACAAGCCAAGTTCGGTGTACCAAGCTCTTGGAGTCTGACGAAGTCCATAAATAGTTTTTTGTAGTTTATAAACATGCTTTGGATATTGAGGGTGGATGAAGCCAAGAGGCTGCTGCATGAAGACATTGTCAGTTAGGGTTCCCCGTAGAAAGGCATTGTTAACGTCGAGTAGACGTAAATGCCAGCCTTGTGAGATGGCCAAACTCAAAATAAGTCAGATTGTTATGGGTTTAATAATAGGGTTGAATGTCTTTGTGAAGTCAACACCAAGTTGTTGTTGAAACCCTTTGGCCACTGGACGCGCTTTATATCTGGCTACGGATCCATCTGGATTCTGCTTAATTTGAAAGACCCACTTACACCCGATGATGTTTTATGTGGAATGAGAGGGTACAAGGGTCCATGTAGAATTATAGAGGAGTGCATCATATTATTCACACATGGCTTTACACCAGTATGGAGATTTTTGGACTTGAGTAATTGTGGTAGGTTCAGTAGTCTCTGACGAGGATGTTGTGATGGTATGTAGGTTGAGGATTTGTCATGGTTTAAAGACACCACTTTTAGATCGTGTTGTCATTGGATATCCAAGGGCTATAGGGTGTGTTATAGGTATAAGCGATGGAGGGGCACTAACAAGGATTAGGGTAGGCTAAGGGACTTCAATGTCATTGGTCCCAAGAGAGGATAAAGGTAGTGATTATGATTCCGAGGGAATGCCTTCAGTTGTAGGGGAACCTAATGAAGAAGGGAAAGGCACAATGGAGAGGGAGAGGAGCTGCTACACCGAGAGAAGGAGAGAGTGTGGATCATAAGGAGAAGGACTGGATGATATTATGGGAGACTCGGTTGACGGGATTTATAGCGTACTCCAGTGATGTATATGTGATGGAGTAGGTCGCACAACAGGAGACTCAGGGTTGTGAAACAGAAAGGTAGTCTCTATAAAAATAACATGACGGGACATAAAGACTTTTCGAGATTGGGGTTCATAACATCAAAATGCATTATGGTCAAGGGAGTATTTAATGAAAATGCAAGGTTTAGATTTTGATGTTATCTTATGTGAGGCATATGGATGCAATCATGGATAACATAGACAACCAAACACTTTGAGTTTTTGAAGGTTTGGGGATTTATGAAATAATTTTTCAAATGACGACTCGTACTCAAGGACTAGAGTGAGCATACGATTAATGAGGTAGACGACAGCTTGAAATGTTGCAGTCCAAAAAGTTAGTGGCATAGAGGCTTGGTGTAGGAGTGTGAGACTAGTTTCAACTATATATCGATATTTGCGTTCAGCAGAGCCGACGAGTTGAGGAGTGTGTGGAGGTGACTTGAGGTGTTGTATACCATAAGCAGATAGGCAGGATATGAGAGCTTGATATTCGTCACCACCATTAGAGTAAACAGTCTTAATTTTAGACTGAAAGAAGTTCTCGATCAATCTTCGAAAGTTGATAAAGACTGTTGAAACTTCAGATTTATGGTGAAGAGGGTATAACCATGTGTATTTGGTGAAATAATCTATGAAAATAATATAAAATCTAAATTTGTTAAAGGAAGTGATTAGAGCGGGGCCCCAAACATTGGTGTAAATAACCTCAAGGGGTTTAGAGCAGGATATGGAAGATTTTCCAAAGGGAAGTCTATGACTTTTATTACTTAAACAAGCATCACAATGAGTTATGATGTTATTGGTTTTAAGCATAGGAAGAGAATAATGGGAAAGCAGTTTTTGCTGAATAAGAGTGGAGGGATGACCAAGACAACGATGCCACACATCAGTTGGAGCTGCAACCGAAGAATAGGCAGTGGGTTGGATGATTTATGGAACTAACGACCACTTGTAAATGTTATCTTTACTCTGGCCTCGAACGAGGGATGCCCCCGTGCTCAAATCCTTGACAAGAAGGAGTTAGGAAAGAATTCAATTGAGGTATGATTTTGTTTACAGAATTGAGAAACAGAAATGAGATTTCGTTTGATGTGGGGTGCACATAAAACATCATCTAGCATAAATGAAGTACTATATGAATTAAGTATTGTGGAACCAGTATGAGTAGTGGGGAGTCCGTTATCGTCACCAATGATGATATCTTCATTTCCATCATAGTCGTTATGGATGGACAAGTTTTGTAAATCAGGGGTGATGTGATGAGATGCGCTAGAGTCCATAATCCAATTTTGATAACCAATAGCCGAAATAGCTGTAAGATTTACGTGAGGCCAATGCGACGGAGGAGGAAGTCTGAGTCTAGTTCTATAGACTTTTGCAGAGTGGGCAAATTTGTCACATAGCTGGCAGACAACTCTTTGTTGATTTGTGTGATCAGGACGCCAGGGATGAGGATAATTGAAGTAGCCACCTTGATGGTTGCAATTAAAATGTTGAGAAGGTTGAGGAGGGGAGGTTTGTTTGGAGCCCTTATTGTACCGGTTGCTTTTCTTCTTAGATTTTTGACTAACTTGAGCTATGATGGATGGTCTTGGCAACTTGTCCTCACGCTTGAGATATATCTCATAGTCAGTCAACTTGTCATAAAGTTCTTCAAATGACACTAGTGAATCACGTGCCCGTATTGTTGCTGCCAATTCCTTGTACTCATCTCCTAGGTCGTTGAGGATATGAACAGTAACTTCTTCATCACTAAGGGAATATGCTAGTCATAGGTGCCCAGCAAGCCAATCACGTGAGTAATGGCACGTGTGACTTAATATAGAATCTTTTTGCTTATTATATTTTGGCATATATCACTTTATAACTATTGCATAAATACATACATATATTGTGATGTCCTTGGATTTGTGCAATGGGAATCGGATCGTGATGAGATCACGATAGTGAGATTGATTCACCTTTAAACACATATCCTAAATAATCCCGGTCATAGGTTACTCGAGAGGGATATCGTGGATAACCTGGACAGATCGGGTGTGTTTGATACCCGTCCATATGATGGATACAACTGGTCTCATAGCTTGCTTGTGTAGGGACACTAGGGATACTGATACAAGTGCTCATTGAGAATGAGTTCACCGATTGATCCGCTTATGGAATGCCGGATGGTTGATGATGCCTTATTGTCGATTTAAATGATTCCGTAGTCCTAGTGGTGTATCTGGTCCTTAGACTTGGAGACACCAAGGATGTCCTGTATGAGTGCTCCACTCTTTGATACCGCACTTATAGGTTTGGGCTGCCTCGCATCTAGTACAAATGGTCATTGGGAGTGGTAGTCGACCTTTACGAGGGCTATTGAGTATCGATAGAGGATCATCCACTCTCGGCGTCATGAGAGGAATATCCTATGTGTTCTTGCTCAGACAAATCCCTGGCCAGGGTCATTCGGGTTGAGAGAGAAAGAGTTCTCCGGGAGAATCCGATTAGAGCGAGACTCGAGTAGAAACCGTGTGGGTTTGACAACACCATGCTCGATATACGGTCTCTGGTATATTAGATGGATGAGGGACTATAGGTACACGGTAACTGAGGACAAACAGGTCCAATGGATTGGATTCAGACTATAGGTACACGGTAACTGAGGACAAACAGGTCCAATGGATTGGATTCCCCTGTATCGTCTGGGGACTATAGCATAGTGGCCTAGTACGTCTGTAGTCGATGAGTCGAGTGAATTATTACAGAGATAATAATTCACTGAGTTAGAAGGAGTTCTGACAAGTATGACTCATGGCCAGCTCGAAATTGGGCCTAGAGGGTCACACACATATGGTAGGCATTGCGATGAATAGAGGTTCGGATATGAGATATCCAACGGAGCCCTTATCTTATTGGATGCAGATCCAATACCCACTAGAGGAGGACCCATTAGGGTTTGACAAGGGACCTCTATAAATAGGAGGGATTCAGAGCCCCATGGGCTAGAGAGCTTTTGTTTGCCTTTTCCTATTCTCCTCTCCATCTCCACCTCAAAGAAGGTCTGGAGTTTTGAGGAGCGTCGTCGCAACCCTTGTCACGACCCGGGTCTGATGAGCTAACTGTCCAATAACTCCCTTTTTGGTCCTTGCAACCACGGACCAAAATGCTTAAGCGGGACGTTACGTAGTACACTCATCAGGCCCATATAAGCTAATCATACACATTGCCCACTTCCGATATGGGACTAATGGGATGTTACATTATCCCCAACTCAATTAGCTTGACGTCCTCGTCAAGGCCAGACATATCCCAGATCGAACCCTAGCATAGTGCATGTGAGGTTTAACTCAGTGGTGGCTCCACGCCGTGATGAGTTCTCTGACTCCATACACGGGTAGCCCTTTCCTACTCGAGCCCTCTCACCCTACCCAAATGCTAGGTCGGCTCTGATACCAAATGTCACGACCCGGGTCTGATGAGCTAACTGTCCAATAACTCCCTTTTTGGTCCTTGCAACCACGGACCAAAATGCTTAAGCGGGACGTTACGTAGTACACTCATCAGGCCCTTATAAGCTAATCACACACATTCCCCACTTCCGATGTGGGACTAATGGGATGTTACATTATCTCTAAGCACATACCCTTTACCATTTCTGGCAAAGGTCCAGAATATCCCATACACCAGAGTACAAGAGGGCAGTTTTAACAATAAGTAGCATATATCGGAAGCACACGCGGAACAACGAACGTGCATGTGCCTTTTCGAAACAATACGAAACAAAGAACAAATCTCTCACAAATGTATTCAGATTTGGAATGAAATAAAAATAAGAGTGTACAGGAATTTCCAAGCAATCATATTTAGCTCAAATCCAATAAGAAGGTTAAACGAATTCAAATATCCAAAGGAACGGAGTTAGACATATGCTAAATCACCAAAGCTCGATTTCGGACAGAATTCCAGTGGCACATCAAACAAATATTTCAGAATATCAATTATGCTCCAATACCCATAAGAAAACTATGGTCGAACCATATATCAATCTGTATTCTGATGGAACAAATTTCATACGAAACAGGGTTCCCAACGCAGAGTTACCTTTGATTTGGTAACACAAGATCAAAAACACAATCACTGGTTTGCAGAATTTATAGGGTCGGATTCAACAGACAATAGGGTAGGCAATTGAAATCTAAAATTTTCAAACTATAAGTCAAAAGAAAGATTTTCAAGTCTAGTTTCAAATAAAATCAGTTTGGTACAATTCAGAATTTTCAACAGGGAGTTATAGGCATTTTAGTATCGACAGGTCAGAAATCTCGAACCCTGTTTTACAGCGTCTATAGGCTCAATTGAATCAGATGTTTGGGTAAGTATTCGGTGTCCAAAATCTACAAAATCAGTGTCAACAGGAAGATATAAGAGTCTAATTTTCAAACAAAATAGTTCCTGCCCGAATTCACATTTTGTACTAAAACTTATAGCTGAAACAGTGTATAGGGGTCAGTTTACCGAGAAAGGCTTCAAAATCCATGGTTCTATGTCCAAAGAGAGACATATCAGTTTCTAAATAGAAATCCTTCAATTTATTTTGATTCAACATAAAAACAGAGACTAAAAATTCTGTAGGATGGGGTTAGAACACTTGCCTTTGATAATTTTGACCCAAAGTGAAAAGATTAAAGCAAGAACCCTAAAAACCCCAATTTTTTTCTCTTCTTCTTCTTCTTCTTTCTTTCTTTCTTTCTTTCTTTGATCACCCACGAGCTGCCTTCTCTGCTTCCTTAAGAACGAAGGCAGAGAGGCTTAAACGGTGAAATTTGTCATTTTGTGTGTTTTGCAGTTTAGTCCTTGTTTTTATCATATTCACGATTAAGTCCTTAGGGTTTACATATAGGTCCCCAGATTTTTTTTTTTTTTTTTTGAACAGATCTCCCAAATCTTACAAATAAGTTACCTCTGATTCATACTCTATTTCTTTTGTCAATTTAAAATAAATGCTTACATTATCACCGAAATTTATATGAAAATTCTAAATGAGGGTGTTACACTCTCCCCCCCTTAAAAAAAAAAAATTTAGTCCTCTAAATTTATCGTACCTCTATCGATGAAAAGATGGGGGTACACCTTTTTCATTTCCTCCTCTAGCTCCCAAGTTGTTTCCTCTCCGAATGATGTCTCCAAATTACTTGAACCAAAGGAGAGGACCCATTCCTTAGGACTTTTTTTCTTTCTTATCAACGATCTGAATAGGCTCTTCCACATAAGATAAATCTTTATCAATCTCCACAAGCTCATACTTAATGATGTGAGAAGGGTCATATATATACTTCCTAATCATCGAGACATGAAATATATCATGGACATGACTCAATGCTGGTGGCAAGGCAATCCTGTAAGCGACAGAACCAACCCTCTCGAGAACCTCAAAAGGTCTAATAAATCTGGGGCTTAACTTTCTTTTCTTCCCAAACCTAATAATGCCTTTGGAAGGGGAGACTTTCAAGAATACAAAATCTCCGATTTCAAACTCAATATCTCGTCTTCTATTGTCGTCAAAACTGATACCAATTGTCACGACCCGGGTCTGATGAGCTAACTAATGTAACATCCCATTAGTCCCATATCGGAAGTGGGCAATGTGTATGATTAGCTTATATGGGCCTGATGAGTGTACTACGTAACGTCCCGCTTAAGCATTTTGGTCCGTGGTTGCAAGGACCAAAAAGGGAGTTATTGGACAGTTAGCTCATCGGACCTGGTCGTGATGATTTGGTATCGAGCCACCTAGCATTTGGGCAGGGGGGTGAGAGGGCTCGAGTAGGAAAGGGCTACCCGTGGATGGAGTCGAGTACTCATCACGGCGGAGCCACCACTGAGTTAAACCTCACATGCACTATGCTAGGGTTCGATCTGGGTTATGTCTGGCCTTGACGAGGACGTCAAGCTAATTGAGTTGGGGATAATGTAACATCCCATTAGTCCCACATCGGAAGTGGGGAATGTGTGTGATTAGCTTATAAGGGCCTGATGAGTGTACTACGTAACGTCCCGCTTAAGCATTTTGGTCCGTGGTTGCAAGGACCAAAAAGGGAGTTATTGGACAGTTAGCTCATCAGACCCGGGTCGTGACAACCCTGCTGTGTGGATCACCGCTAGAGAGGAGGACGCTTGACCTCTTTCACCCTCTCCTAAGGATCTGCAAGGAAACAGGGATATACGATCTCCCTAAGTAACACAATCTACTCTATACGCAATTTAATGTTTTGCGGATTTTTGCGTACCAATCTTCACATGACGACGAACATCTCTTTGGGAATCAGAGATTTTATTTTTCTTGTTCTTCCGCTGCGCATATGATGTCGCCCCCAAGGATTTCCCAACAGAATAACCTATCAAAGCCAAGTTATCGATGATAATCTTTATGTTGTGTAGATAATCAGCAACAGTACTTCCCTCTTGTTTTATCTTCATGAGACTGGATAGGAGACTAAGCATGCGAGTGCGGGAACAATTGGCCAGGGTGGTGTGCAAGTACTTCCACTAAGCTTCGACAGTAGTGTCACATGAAGAAATGAGTAGGGTGAGGGATCCAACGACTGAGGCTTGAATTGCTTGAAGGATGAAACGATCCTAGCATAACCATAGTTTGTGGGCTGGATTTGGTACTAGACTGAATGCGCCTAGGATGTTGAGCATTATCAGTGGACAATGAAGAGAGCCATCGACAAAGCCTAGAAGATCATAGCCAAATAGTAGATTAGAGAATTGAGCAAGCCATAATACGTAGTTACTACCTTTGGATAATTTGAAGGGGATGAGAGTGACAACATTGATAGAAATAAGGCCTATAGAGGAAAAGGTACTGTGATTTCCTACGGGAATAGTAATTAGAATGTTAGATATAAATGATGGGGACATGTTAGGCATATATACCAATTTAAGGGAGCAAGGTGGGAGTCTGCAACGATTAGATGGGTAAAAAAAAAACCTACTGCGATTAAGTGCGAGGAGTTATACTTCTCGGAGGAAAAGCAGTTTTATTCTGCTACGAGAAGGCCTCTTGTACTAATCACTTACCAACTTTCCGAGCAAAAGGTCTTCTTGTATTTGCCATATGATGCTGCACCTTGACAAGTCTTCACTGAGGCATTAATGGCAAGCAAGCAATGAGATCCATGCTACCACTGTTCACGATGCAATTGTACTTGTTGATGCTATTGCAAGCAACAACGATTGCAGCAGCACCACCGTCACTAAACGTGTTGCAGCTTGCAGGTCTGTGAGATGCTACAGCTTGCAGGCCTTTGAGATGTTGCAACTTGCAGTTTTGGGAGAAGCCGACAATGCTGTGGGTGTAGAGCAATCGATTGACAATGGTTTTCTACATATGGATTTCTACGTGGTCGCGAGTGAGATCAAGGGAGAAGGTTTGGCTCTGCCTCTGTAGCAAGAATGTGGGGGCACTGATGTGCTCTTTGAGAACTTCAACTTCACCGGAAAGCTATCTACTTAGTTTGTAGAAGTTTTGGATTACTGTCGCTGGATGCTGTTGTTGCTACAGTGATGATAGTGACGGGCAGCAATGGGGTTAAGAGCAAGCAGTGACAGCCTACGGTGAGAGATAGCGGTGTTAAAGGATGTGATCTGAAGTAGCGAGAGGAAAAACTGTAGAGATCTGAAATCAATGAAGTAGGGGAAGATGAGCAGAGAGAAGACCCGAGTGATACAGTAGATTTTGGCACAGCATCAGCAGCAACAGGTGAGGCACCGACGCAGAGTGGTAGTAGGAGAAGACAGGTGCTATTCGCCGAAGAGGTACTGCAGTTGTCATAGAAAATGACGACAGCAAGACCAATATCGCTGCAATCGCCGGAGGTAGAGGCTACGCCTAGGGGGCTATTATAGTGCAGCGTAGGTGTTTGGCGACAAGATGCAGCGGTAGAAAGATACGGCAACTGGGTTCATGATGATGGGATTCGTCGGAGGTCAGGTGCAGAAGACATGCCTCGCTTCGACGAGAACATGCTGTGGAAGGGAGAGTAGAGCTTCCTAAGCAAAAATAACTTTGATATCATAATAGAAATAAAATACAAATTCATTGAGTTGAAACAAATACAATACTCACTATTTATACATATTAGAAGAGAGAATTTTTCTCGAAGGATTTTCCTGAACAGATTTATGATATCTCCTCAACAGAGTTGGGAGATTTGAACTGTTGTTGAAGTTGTTATCACGGAAAATCTTAACTATTATCACATATTTGAACCGAAAGAGATTTAAGTCTTCATGGAAGAGGAGTTAATTGCTTGGCCCTGATAGTAGCTTTAACCTGATGAAGGTCTCGGATTTTCAATCCCCCCTCACACTTGGGATTTGTCATACGGTTCCGACGTATAAGAGGAATTTTATAATGACACATTTTGTTTCCAAAAGAATTTTATATTGATGTTTTTGTCAGATATCCAAGTGTGTTCATGAGGATATAGAGGGGAGGAGGAGCTGTGGAGGGAAAAATTGCCAATTTGAGAGATATACGAATGGTTCCAAACTTTCTATTATGATGTCTTGATATTTGTTAAGGACATGACAATGGTGGATGTCAGCCCCAATGTAGTTGAGGGACTAGGATCTCTCTTTAATATCCATAAATGTAACAAATCTTATAACTTTCTTATTGGATTATAAAAGGATTTTTGACTTGTTCTTATTAATATGAAGCCCAATAATGTCGGTATAAGTTGTTATAAGACATGCCATTGAGCTAAATGAAGATGTGGATAGCATCAACAAATATGAGATGAGTGATCTTTAAGACTCAAAGGGATTATCTTTTTTTGCTTACCTGATCATTAAGAATGTTTGTCAAGATTTGTTGAACTAGGATGAATAGGAGGGGTAACACGTTGTCACCCTTTGTTGAGGTAGATCACTAACAAGGGGAGCTGTTGATAATGCAAGAGAATGATGGTGATGAGATGCAGCCAATGATCTAATTTATGAAGCTAGGTGGGAAGTTCATGTGTTCCATGACTCCCATAATCGCTCCCTAGGAAATCAAATCAAATCAAATGCCTTGGGGAGATGAAGTTTAATAAGGATGAAAGGGGATTTTCTATTAGAGTTGAATAAGAAGTGAGTTGGCTTATACGAAATATAATGTTGTCATGGATGAAACACCCAAGGATGATGAAGTCACATAGTCGATCCCTCATTCTAATTGCAAACACCATTGCATGAAGCTTGTAAAGAGCATTACAAAAGGAGATGGGCTGAATCAATGATGGTTGAGGAGTTTTGACTTATTTGGGATAAAGATTAGGTAGGTGGTTCTCTGTCCAGGGTGGAGGGAACCGAGAAATGGAGTGAAACACGTAAAATGATTGATGAAACACAAATGAAGCACCAGTAGACTAATAGCTCATTACTTTTTCATAACCCCACAGAGTTGAGCCCTACGGATACTTAATTAGGGGTGGGAGGAAGATGAGATGGAAGGGAGAGCGAGCCAGGTTGGGTTGGGTTGGGTTGGGTTCAACGCCCATAGGTTTGATACCAATCAATGAAGACCGACCGAACCTATTGACTCGATGCCCTCTACGAAAGTACCATTGGGATTTTTGTATTTTTGTTAACATCGATGCCCTCTGTGAAAATACTTTTTGTATTTTTGTTAACATCGAGGAGCCATTTGGATTTGTTTCTTGCAAACCACTTTAGATGAATCTACATGGAGAGGGTGGTATGCTTATTATGCAAACAATGGAAGGTTGTGAGTTCTTACGAGAGCAGTGCTATTGGAAAAATATGATAAAAAGATGATGAAAACACTATGGAAACAAATAACAAACATAAGATCAAGAATACTTTAGAAAATATATTTAGACTTGAAACATCTTCTCAATAAGATTACGATAATCCTTTAGAAGATCTGTATTGAACAAACAATAAAGAATCTTCAAAGAGGAATTAGAAAATGTCTAATTCAATCACTCGGAGGGTAAAGAAGAAGAGTATGAACGAGATGTATATATTATTTACCCTCAAATACCTATTTATAGATAATTTTCTAAAAAGACATAACCTTTTGAAAAATAACTATCAAAATAACTACAAAAGAAATCACCTTTCCAAATAAATCTTTTGAATTTTTTTTTTTAATTTGAACAATTTATAACAAGTGCTAAGCTCTCTTTAATCTCAAGGGCTCGATTTCAAACTCTACTTACTCGAGTATTATCGATGTTTCTCGGGTGCTCTGACTTTGATGTATAAGTTTACGCCAAAGGTTAAGGAGAACGTTTTGGGTGCGGACCATAGGATCACTATTGAGGTTCAAGGAAGATATATGACCACGAACGATTTGGTCAACTCTAAGATATTACGACAAAAAAGGTTCAAATTTAGTGTTTTAATAATGGGTGGAGATAAACAAAAAAAACTTATTTAAAAGAAAGCGAGGTAAGTATTTAACTTGACGAGTTCAGATGATATAAGAGTTTTATATCACATTATAAAGTAGGACATGACTTTATGCGGTGTAAAGATTTTAAACTTGAGTGATGATTGTAAATTCAATATGCTAAGGTGAAGAGACTAAATTTAGTAGCATAAAAATCAAAGATTTAATATAATTTAAAAATATTTTCTTTGAAATATATTATTATGTGATATCTAAGGTTCAATGATATTTTTGCTTTATATTGAAAGTATAAGAATTAGTAAAGAGTTAACAATATTTATATGACTAAGTTAATCCTCTTTGGTGTCATGATCGAGAAGGATAAAAACATTATTTGGTTTAACGAGAACATTATTTCTCGAACATTGTAGAGTGAAATAAATAAAAAAAATTATAAAGAGGGTGAAGTGTTACTAAACTAGAATAAGTGTCACAATAAATTATAATTTCACTTAACTTTAAAGTTTTAAATAACTAAGAAAAAATTAACTTTTATTGAATAAAGGATAACATATAACTAAGATCGACAATACCACACATCAATTAAAGCAACAACTAAAACAATAATAATTAATTAAGTAACTTATAAAACTAATAACAATGTTATATTTATAAAAAACACTTTTTTGATTATATTTTTATAAAAAATAAGTCAAAATATAACTCAATAGTCATTATTTTATTTATAAAATTGACATAAAAATAAAATTCATTTTGATATGAAATCCACAAAACATTAACGAATGTAAAAATATTTATATAAATTAAATGTTATAAAACCAAGGTAAATGATAAAAATTCTATTACCATCACTAATAATAATATCTTAATTGCCTTAAGAACTAATATGATGAAAACCAACAAGGTCAACAATTACTTGGATGAATAATTAAAATAATAATAATAATAATAATAATAATAATAATAATAATATTTGCATGAGATCATTTAAGTGTACAAATAGACTTGGGCCAAGATCAATACATTTTTATTATGTCTATTTTTATCACAACACTAAGAAAATAAATAATAATTATAGTTAAAATTATTTTTAAAATTTTTTAGGTTGAAATAACTATCATAATTGAAGTTGATAGCGTAATGAATGGTGATTAGCCAATGTTACCGGAAGACATATTATTCAAATTTTTTATTAAGTCTACATTATTTTAATTATTTTATTTTTATTAAATTAAGCTTTGATAACTGATCTCATCTTTCTTTGTTTTCATTTCAAATATATTTTATTATCAATTAATTTTTTAAATAATTTTGGTGAATCATGTGCCCAAATTGATACCACTAGTTCTTGATATTTTTATTCTATGTCATTAAGAATATAAATAATAATTTTTCATCACTCACGACCTATTAAAATTAATTTATTTATAATAATTTTTAATGATAATAAATTATAACTTGAGTAATGTTTTACTATAATACTATGAAACCAATGATTGAAACTTTAATATGTTAGGGTCGAGAGCACTAAGAGGGGGGGGGAATTAGTGCGCCGAAATCTTTCAAATTTTAAAAACGAAAAGCTGCGTTAACTCCGATAAAAAACGATTTCATGTAAAAGCCGATTCACAGTTTGTATCTATGCATGCAGTTTCACGCAATTTGGCGCCTAAATGCAGTTTTATGCCTAAATGCAGTTTTATGCCCCGAATGCAGATTATGCCTAGGCGCAGTTTGCATTTAAAGCGCGGTTTGCATTTAAGCGCCAGATTATGCGTCTAAGCGCCAGATTATGTCTAAACACAGTTTGCGTCTAAGCGCGTTTTATGCCTAAAACACAGTTTGCGCCTAAACACAGTTTATGCGTCTGAGCGCGTTTGCGCTAAACGCAGTTTTACGCCTAAGTGCATTTTTTTACGCCTAAACGCGGTTTTATGTCTAAACGCAGTTTTACGTCTAAACGCAGTTTTACGTCTAAATGCAGTTTTACGTCTAAACGCAGTTTTGCGTCTAAACGCAGTTTTACGTCTAAACGCAGTTTTACGTCTAAACTCAGTTTACGTCTAAACGCAGTTTTTACGTCAAAACGTAATTTTACGTCTAAACGCAGTTTTGCGTCTAAACGCAGTTTTTAACTTTGAACTATAGGTATATTAGATATTAGATATATGAGGAACTATAGGTATACGTTAACTAAGGATAGATAAGTCTAATGGATTGTATTCCCCTGTATCGTTTGGGGAACACGGCATAGTGGCCTAGTACGTTCGTAGTCGATGAGTCGAGTGAATTATTATGGAAATAATAATTCATTGAGTGTTAGAACCCTTGCAGATTCTAAACTTGGGGTTGATCTCTTTAGGGGATCGGCCTCCTTGGAACTCTATAGGGATTCCTCTCTCCAAGTTGCTGCTCAAAGGCTGCAGAAAAGATTCATCTATTGCTTGTGAAAAGAGGAGGAATGCATGGCTATTTATAGGGTTTCTAAACCCTAACTCCTAATAGAACTCCTACTCAAGACTCCTTCTTCTAACCAACTCCTATTAGACTTCTAATCAAGACTCCTATTTCTTTACAACTCCTAATTTATCTCTAAGAAATAATCTCCTAACCCTAGCCGGCCTCTTCACCTCTTTAATAGGGATCGACTTAGGTAGGTTTTACATGAATGTCCCTCTCAATTAGGACTCTCCGAGCTAGAGTCCTAACAAACCCGCCCTCTTCAAATCAGCCTTATCCTCGAGGCTGACGATTCATGAATTTTGGGAATTTGATCTTCAAGTCGTCATAGTTCTCCCAAGTGGCATCTTCTGTTGGTAGGTTCATCCACTGTATTAGCACTGTAGTAGTGGGTCGTCGGCGTCGAGTCACGATCCGTCGATCAATAATGACACTTGGCTGGGTCTGGAGTTCTCTTTGGATAGTCATATTTGGTGGGTGGCTTTGGGCTGTCTCCAAGCACCTATTTACAAATTTTGTCTTGCCGTTGATTTGCGGGTGATATGCCGTACTCCTTTTCAATTTAGTACCCTATATATAGAATAACTTTATCCAAAATCTGCTCGTGAAGATGCAAGTAGAATTTATCATAAGCACAATGCGTCCCATATAGTGTAATTCTTTTGAGTCCCAATTGTAATAAGCCACGGAGCTTGGTGCTTCCTGTAATTTTTTTATAATCTTACTTGTCTCTGAATCTTCCTGCCATTCCATCTTAATATCCTCAAGGAAGTCACTGGTCGGAAGTGAAACGGCTGAAATTTTAGCTTGCTCGGGTAGCTACGAAAGCGCATCTGCAAGAATATTCTCTTTCCCCTTTTTGTAAGTTATTTCATAATCAAATCCAAAAAGTTTTGTTACCCATTTTTGCTGCTCAAGGGATGATATCTTTCGCCCCAAAAAGTACTTGAGGCTTTTATGGTCGATTTTAATTTGAAATCGTCGACCATTCAAGTAGGGTCTCCACCTCGTTGCTGCGCGCACAATGACAAGCATCTCCTTATCATATATTGACTTATTTTGATGGGAGGGAGATAGTGTCTTGCTAGTGTATGTGAGTGGTCGACCATCTTGCATGAGAACGGCTCCAATTTTGACTCTAGATGCGTCGGCCTCAATGATGAAGGGTCTATTGAATTCTGGTAGCGCAAGCACCGGCGTCGTTGTCATGGCTGCCTTAAGTTTGTCGAAGGCAGCAGAGGCTTTGTCCGATCATTGGAAAGCATCTTTTTTCAGTAAAGAAGTGAGTGGTGCACTGATCTTCCCATAGTCCTTAACAAATTTTTTGGTAGTAGCCCGTTAGTCCAAGGAACCCCGTAGTAATTTCATCGCTTGTAGGTTTCGCCAGCCTTTGCATTGCCTCAATTTTTTTTGGGTCTACTGCCATTCCTTTTTCTGATATTATATGCCCAAGGTACTCTACTTTTTTGCTGGAGAAAGCTGCACTTTGGTTGCTTTACAAAAAAGAGTATTCTCCCAAGGATCGCCGTAACAATCCGTAAATGCCGAATTTGGTGGTAACCGGATCGAGGTCCAACTTCGAAGACTCGAGCTCCTTTTAATTCATCAAGAAGTTCATCCACCACTGGTATTGGGTACTTGTCCTTGACGGTGATGTCATTTAAAGCTCGGTAATCAATGCATATTCGCCATGTTCCATCCTTCTTGCGCATAAAGTAGCACCGTGAAGAGTAGAGGTTGCAACTTGGCGAATAACTCCTGTTTTGAGCATCTCTTTTTTACAATTCTTTCTATTTCATCCTTCTGGAGATGTAGATATTGATATGGCCGAGTATTTGCTAGAGGTTTGTCTGAAAGAATCGTTATATAATGATCATGCCGACGGGTAAGAGGTAGGTTGTAAGGTTCACAAAATATATCTGAAAATTCAGCAAGCAAAGGAAGTAGGTTTGGATCTTCAAATTCTATTGGCTCTCCCTTAGTTTGCTGCTCAAGTTGTTTCAAAAATCTCAAGCGCATGCTTTTATGCAAAATCTTCTCCATTTGTTGTGTGCAAATCATCGTTACGTCGCCCCCATGTTTCTCGTTCAGTATCACCTGTTTCTCCTTACTATAAAATTTCATAATTAGTTGCATAAAATTCCAAGAAATATCACCTAATGTTGTCAACCATTTAATTATGAGCATGGCCTCATGATCATCAAGCGGGAGAAGGAAGAAATCTGCAATTATCTCTTGGTTCTGCAGCAATAGTTTCTCTTGCGGGCGCCTACGATCATACTTCAAAATCCGTCCGTCGGTGACCTTAACGTCAAACCTGCTGCAATTCTCAATAGGTAAAGCCATATGGACAGCAACCTTACTGTTTTGAAAGTTAATAGTACTGCCCATGTCGATGAGAACAGTGATCGGTTGTTGTTTGAGAAGGCCTCCAACTTTCATCGTTTGCGGGTTTGAGTAGTTGGCTAGTGCATGTACCGTAACTTCGATCGATTATGGCTCTTCTTCTGCATCTTCTTCTTCACGTTCAAGGCTCTCTTCTGAATGTTCAATGACTTCTTCTTCTATTGGTTCAATCATGAGAAGTCTCCCTTTACTACAAATGATGCTCACGGCTCTCACTGCTCGTCACAATGCCAACATAACCCTTCAAGATATCGCCTCCCCAAGCTCTTCTCCCCCTAATCTCTTTTTGGTGTAGGGACTTGGTCAACAGTAGGGGGGGCTGAGGGCTTTAATATTACTGGTTGAGGAGCGACCCTAGTCCTCCGAGCTTCATGGTTCAATTGCTCCTCTTGATGTCGTGCGAAAGAGATGGCTACCATAAGCGTATACGGTTGTCGCGCTTTAACTTCTCCTCGGATCTCCGGCTTCAAGCCCTCAATGAAGGTCCTCAATAGCTATTTTTGAGACCAATTATGAGTTTGATTAGATAACCTTTCAAACCTGGTTTGGTACTCCTGAATGGTGGAGGTTTGTCGGATCTTTGCAAGTTGTCCGTCAATATTCTCGTAATTGGTTGGTTTGAAGCGGATTAGCAGTTCTTCTTTGAATTGTCGCCATGAAAGGACTCCATAAGTATGTTCAAACCAATCAAACCACTGTATAGCATCCCCTTCAAGATATATAGCTGTAATTTTCACCATAGATGCATCTCATTTTTTGGTACCGAAAATATCACTCACAAGACGAGATCCAACCAATGGGTCTCCTTCTTCCCATCTAGGGAAGTCCACTCTCATGCATGGATAGTTGAGGTTGATCATAGAGCTTCCCTCTCTTGGAAGTTATATCTTTGGGCTTGGTACGATTGGGCAAAGCTCTCTCCTTGATGTGATTTCTTCGGGCTTAGTGGTCGCCCAACTGAAGTTTGTAAAAAGAGCATCCAATCTTATCCTCCATTCATTCAAGGCCAAGGCTTCGAATTTAGCATTGAATACCTCCTCAGATGTCATAGTATATGCCGCCTAATCTGTGATATCAAGATCTCTTTTTTGTTGTCAGGTTAAAGGCATGTATTGGTTAAGAGAGGTGATGGTCGAAAAGGGGTTGGTAGATTGGTGGATGTAGGCTACGGTTTAGGCTTGTTTTGTGGCTATTTTGGGTGCAGGTTGAGGGTGTGGTTTGGTAGAGTTTTTAGGTTGTAGATAAAAGTTTTGGATCTGTGGTAGATGGTAGCAAAGGTTTGATAGAAATCAATGAAAGTTGCAGCAAGTATGTGCTGTCTTTGTAAGAGTAAATTGTCGTCGAAGAAACAACGGTTTCTCGATGCATTCCCAAAAAAACGTGAGAGAATTGAGGAGGGAATTGATAGCAAAATCACAATTTATATGACAGCAAGGATATCTAATTTAATCAAGAAAATTTTGGCAGTATAACAGCAAGGAAATTGGTGCAAGTTATGATTGCAGAATTCTCGTCGAAAATTCCAGCAGGTTACTTAATTTAAAATTTGCAGCAACACAAAATCGTTTTTTTAGAGATGAATTTCTTTATAGATCAATCTTAGATGGAAGCCAAGATGATCTATGAAGTGAATAAGAAATTTCATTCAAAAAAGTTTGCAAATAGATGGGTTAAGGCAACAATATGCGGCTGAAATTTTCTACAGCACAGATTTTTAAGTATAGCAGATTAGACGTAAAAGATTAGTGGTTTATATTGAGAATTTTTTTTATGAAACCAAAGGGAATCTGCTATTAGGAAATGTCAAAGATGTCATAAAAATTTCGTAGAGATTTGGATAGAAAAAACACAGTAGCAAGATCAAACAGACGGTGCTATACGGTTGGAATTCTGCAATGTATCTTTTTAATCAGAGAGATGAAAACTTTATGACGAAAAAAGTATATGCAGCAATATAGGAATAATTTTTTTTTGAGATTTTCAAATAAGGGTAACTAAATTGCAGCAGCAGTAAGGTAGAAAACCAGAACCTGTTGCAATTCACGGGGAGATCAAAGGATGATCCGTGGTGGTGGAGATGACGGTGGAATTTGACAACGATCTCTTAAGCAATTGTGGGAATTGCTTTGGGCGGTTGTGGAGGGTTGATGGATGGCTATCGAAGGGCAGCGAGATGCCAAGAACGCTGCTCTGATACCAGGTGTTAGAACCCTTGCAGATTCTAAACTTGGGGTTGATCTCTTTAGGGGATCAGCCTCCTTGGAACTCTATAGGGGTTCCTCCCTCCAAGTTGCTGCTCAAAGGCTGCAGAAAAGATTCATCTATTGCTTATGAAAAGAGGAGGAATACATGGCTATTTATAGGGTTTCTAAACCCTAACTCCTAATAGGACTCCTACTCAAGACTCTTTCTTCTAACCAACTCCTATTAGACTTCTAATCAAGACTCCTATTTCTTTACAACTCCTAATTTATCTCTAAGAAACAATCTCCTAACCTTAGCCAGCCTCTTCACCTCTTTAATAGGGGTCGGCTTAGGTAGGTTTTACATGAATGTCCCTCTCAATTAGGACTCTCCTAGCTAGAGTCCTAACACTGAGCTAGAAGGAGTTCTGACAAGTATGACTAATGACCAACTCGATATTGGGCCTAGAGGGTCATACGTATACGGTAGGCATTGCGATAAGTAGATGTTCATATATGAGATATCTACCGAAGCCCCTATCTTATTAGATATCCAAGAAGTCCATAAATTATTGGATCCTATGGACGAGATCCAATAAGAGCCCATGAGAGATTATTAGATAGAGATCCACTAATCTAAGAGGCTTGGGTAGTTGGATGGAGATCCAAAACCCAATAGGGGAAGATCCATTAGGGTTAAGTT
This sequence comes from Musa schizocarpa, assembly GCA_900464855.2. Classification (NCBI taxonomy): domain Eukaryota; kingdom Viridiplantae; phylum Streptophyta; class Magnoliopsida; order Zingiberales; family Musaceae; genus Musa; species Musa schizocarpa. Next base: position 43,258,474 of record LS990923.1, on the reverse strand, counting down.
GATAGGGGACCTCTATAAATATGAGAAAATTAGTGGTTCATAAGCTAGAGCCTTTTGCTTGTCTCTCCTATTCTCCTCCCCCTCTCAATTTCAAAGCAGGCTTGGAGTTTTGAGGAGCGTCGTCGTAGCCCTACTATGTCGATCACCGCTAGAGAGGAGGGGGCTTGACCTCCTTCACCCCTCTCTTAGAGATCTATAGGGATTCAGGGATATACGATCTCCCTAGGTAACACAATCTATCTCACACGTAGTTTTCATTTTCACATATTTTTGTGCATCAATCTTCGCACAATGACGAAAATATCTTTGGGAATTGGAGATTTTGTTTTCTGTTCTTCCGCTACACATGTGATATCGCCCCCCAAAATTTTCTAACATTGGTATCAGAGCTAGGTTGTTCGTGCGAAAGATTAGTTTTAAACTACATGTGTTGTGTTTTGGAGAAGCTTTTGATGTCAAAATCGTTGACGCAAAAGCGAGAAAGGGTGGCAACAATTGTTGCCCTTACTGCCCTCGCAGATGGCAACACTGCCATCTACGTGCAGGGTCTCGGTTGGCAGGCTACTGCAATGGTAGCCACCTGCGCACGGGCACTGCACGCGCAGGCACGACTACCTGCAGCGGCGCCCGTAGGTAGGGCCGCAGGCACGGTGGCCATTTGCACGCGGGCATTGCGCCCGCATGTAAGGACGGCGCCTACTGCCGTTGGGCCCACGCACGAGGCGCCAGTAGTGGCGGTAGCGAGCCCCAACGGGCGGCGCTGTGCTCACGGACCGAGGTGCCACAGGGCAATGGTGCCTACGGGCATTGCGCCCGTGAGCACAATTGCCCGCAGGGGTGGTAGTGCCTGCAAGGGTGCTAGTCCGCAAGGGTGGCGCCCCCACACCCCCCCACCATACAAGCTATTGCTGGTAGGGTGGCAGCGACTGCAGCAAGCAGGGAGAAGAGAGGGGTTAGGGTTTTCTAGCTAAAAGATAGTTTTGCCCCTCGAAATTTTAAAAATTCCAAGTTATGTCCTTTGTCCAAATTATGAAAATACTCCTCATAAATAAAAAAATTCCCTACATGTCCCTAATTTTAAAAAATATTAATTAATTAAAAAGTTTAATTGATTATTATTTTTATTATTATCTAGTAGTCCTATATGATGATGATTTACACATATGATGTATGATGTGTAGACGGATGATCATGGACGATGTGATGTGTGTACTTGTGATTATTATTATTGGGGCTTGTGAGCCTTTATTTTATTTCTCATTTATTGTTAGGTCTGCATGCCTATGATAAGTTATAATCACACGAGGAGGCGTAGCGGGAGTGGGAATGCCATAGTGAGACCCACGAGACGGACGATCGCACTGCATGAAAATGCGTGGAGATACCGACGGAATCGACGAGGACAAGATGGATGATCATAGGGCATAGAGATGCACAGCTGCACACATAGATCTTGATGTGAGTGATTAGACCCACTAGCTCGGGCCTGATCACATTAGGCTATGGTCCATGATCATATAGTGTAATTGCTCATGTGATGTGTGATTGTTTATATACCTACTAGATATGTATATATATATTTGCATGCGATATAGATATATATTAAATATGTATGTATATGACATGTCATATTAGGAGACCAAATTAAAAAAACCCCTCTCTCGATAATATAAAGTCGGTAAATATGAGTCAATTAGATTGACCCATGTAGCCTTTCATCATTATATGTAGGGACTAATTCTCAGTGTAGGTTGAGTTGGTCGAGTCCCTCGAGGCTCACCTATATCGCGATTCGCTATCTTGCCTACGACATAGAGATGTCACCAGTGACCCGAGGACATGGTATACTTGGTCGAGTCCCTTGAGGGTATATCATCAAATCAGACTTATCTTGTAACAATGGTATTGACTACATCATGGTTGGTCGAGTCCCTCGTAACCATGGTGATTCGGAGGCCAAATAGGATAGGAATCATAAGGAGTTGTGATCGGCAAGTGTTGCCTACCTTTCAGGTTTAGTGTGATTGGTTGAGTCCCTCGAGGTTACACTAAAACACTGATTGAATCTTGATCCCCACTAAAAGTTTGCCGGAGACTTTCGTTTCAGGTGCTGAGGGTGTCGCGTGACTCGCTAGTGAAATAATGTGAGCATATTAAGATAGAAGTCCATATCTTGATTATTTTTTTTATTAAATCTTTATGTTATTTATTTCTACTGCATCTTTATTTTTAGAAAATGTCACTTTCAAATCCCTTACGTGGCATACTTGATGTCAATTGTCTCACTGGTCCAAATTATACGGATTGGCTCCACAACTTGAGAATTGTTCTCATGACGGAAAAAATATAATATAGTGAGGCTTACGCCCGAGGAAAGGGTAAGCGAGGATGAGATAGCTCGCTACATGAAGTATATTGATGACTCCACTCTTGCATAGTATTACATGATGGGCTCTATGACTCCTGAGTTACAGAGATAACATGAAAAGATGGGTGCCAAATCCATTCTTCTACATGTCTGCAAACTGTTTGAGGAACAGAGAATGACTCAACGATATGAGATATCCTAGAGACTATTCCATGCTAGGATGACTAAGGGGATACCGATTCAGAACCATGTTCTAAAGATGATTGAGTGGATAGAGAAATTTACAGGTCTAGGAATGGTCCTAGAGGATAACCTGTGTGTGGATCTTGCGCTTCAGTCCCTACTAGACTCCTTTTCACAGTTCATAATGAATTTTAATATGAACAAGCTTAAGGTGACTCTCCCGGAGCTCCTCAATATATTGAAGGAGGCAGAGAACACTATCAAGAAAGAGAAGCCAGTTCTCTATACTAGTGAGTCCAGAAAGAAAAGGAAAGCAAAAAAGACCCTTAAGAAGGGCAAGGGCAAGGGCAGACCAAGTAAAGCAAAGGTTGCTAAGAAAGACCCGGCAAAGGACAAAGGTCAGTGCTTCCACTACGGAAAAGATGGGCACTGGAAGAGGAACTGCAAAGAGTATCTTGTATAGAGGGCGAAATAGAAGCTTGGAGAAGCTTCAAGTACATTCATGATCAGTCTCCATTTATTATACTCTTATGATAACACATGGGTATTGAATATCGGTAGTACTTATCATATTTGTAATTAGTTATAGGCTTTAGTAAAGCCTGAGAGATTAGCGAGAGGTGAGATGGACCTCAAGATGGGCAATGGAATAAAAGTTGTTGTAGTAGCTGTTGGCGAGGTCGTCCTACATTTGCATAGTGGAGCTATTATTGCATTGGATGTATGTTATTTTGTTCCTTCTATTATCAAAAACATTATTTTTATTTCATGTTTGATAACTAGTTGATATAAATTAGTTTTTAAAACTAATAAGTGTTTAATATTATTAGATGATGAGATCATCACGAGAGGAACATTGCATAATAATTTATTTATGCTAGACACTACTCCACATATCATGAATATAAGTATGTCTAAGAGAAAACAAGATGAGGTGAACAGTGCATACATATAGCATTATAGGCTAGGTCACATCCATGAGGGAATGATTCAAAAGTTGCTAAAGGATGAATATCTAGATCTATTCGATTATGAGTTATATGCAACTTGCGAGGCTTGCCTTCGTGGAAAACTAACCAACTCTCCATTTAGTGGAACTAGAGAAAGAGTCATTGAGCAACTGGAACTCGTATATAGTGATGTATGTGGACCTATGTCAACTTATACCATTGGTGGTTACTTCTACTTCATTATCTTTACCGATGATTTCTCAAGATATAGACATGTGTACTTAATGAAGTACAAGTATGAGGCCTTTGAGAAATTCAGAGAGTATAAGAATGAAGTGGAGAAATAGACTGTAAAGAGTATCAAGACTCTTTGATCAGATCGAGGAGGTGAGTACTTAAGTATAGAGTGTACCCAGTTCCTCAAGGACCATGAGATTCTATCTCAATAGACACCTCCTTATACACCTCAACTCAATGATGTATCTAAAAAGAGGAATCGTACATTGTTAAACATGGTACGATCCATGATGAGTTTCGCTGACGTACCCATCTTATTATGGGGATATGCCCTAGAGACCATAGCTTACCTTTTAAACAGAATTCCAACTAAATCGATAGTGTCTACACCAAATAAGACATGAAAAGGGAAGAAGCCTGATCTTAAGGTTGTTAAGATTTGGGGCTGCCTTGCCCACGTTAAAAGACACAACCCCGATAAGTTGGAATCAAGGATGAGTGGTGCAAGTTCATGGGATACCCCAAGGAAACTTGTGGGTATTATTTCTATCATCTCGAGGACCAAAAGATCTTTGTAGCCAAGAGAGTGGTGTTATTTGAGAAGGAACACATTCTTGGCAGAAATAGTGGGAGCATAATAGAGTTAAGCAAGGTTAGAGAAACTAGCTTAAGCACCACTCTACAGCCCGAGTCTATTCAGGTACCTAACACACAAGTTCTAACTTTACGTAGGTCCAATAGAGTATCTCATCCTCCTGAGAAATATATGGGACATATTGGATGAGAGGATATTGAGGATATTGATCCTCAGACCTATGAAAAACTATTATGAGTATAGACTTCGGGAAGTGGCACGAAGCCATGAATTTTGAGATGGATTTCATGTACTCCAATAAGGTTTGGAACCTAATTGATGCGCCCGAGAGTATTGTACCCATCGGTTGCAAGTGGCGATTGCTCAAGCGAAGGAGTCAATTCCCTTATATTACCACAACAACATGGCGATTGCTTAAGCGAGGAGTCGATTCCTTTATATTACGATAACAATGTGGTAATTGCTCAAGCGAAGAAACCCAAGTCTCATTAGAAATCTAAGCATATTTTGAGGAGGTTCCACATGATCAGAGAGATCGTGACCCGAGGAGATGTAGCAATGGAAAAAGTTCCATCTGAAGATAATATTGTAGATCCACTGACAAAGCCATTGTCTCATATTATCTTTGAGCGTCACAGGGGTCTGATGGGGATTAGACACATAGGTGATTGGCTTTAGGTTAAGTAGGAGATTGCTAGTCATATGTGCCCTACAAGCCAATCACGTAAGTGATGGCAAGTGTGACTTGACACACAGTTTTTTTACTTATTATATTTTGGTATTTATCACTTTATATTGCTTGTTGTATGTATGTATATATATATTGTGATGTCCTTGGATTTGTGCAATGGGAATCGGATCGTGATGAGATCACAATAATGAGACTGATTCACCTTTAAACACAAATCCTAAATAATCCCGATCATAGGTTACTCGAGAGGGATATCGAGATAACCGGACAGACTAGTATGTTGTATACCCGTCCATATGATGGATGTAGTTGGTCTCATAGCTGCTTATGTGGGAACACTATGGATATAATACATATGCTCATTGGAGAATGAGTTCACCGATTGATTTGCTTACGAAATACTGGAGGGTTGATGATGCCTTATTGTTAGACAACGATTCCGAAGTCCTAATGGTATATCTGGTTCTTAGACTTGAGACACCAAAGATATCCTTTATGAGTGCTCCAATCTTTGATAAAGGATCATCGGGAGTGGTAGTCAACCTTACGAGGGCTATTAAGTGTCGATAAAGGATCGTCTATTCTCAGTGTCATGAGTGGAATATCCTATATGTTCTTGCTCAGACAAATCCTTGGCTAGGGTCATTCGGATTGAGAGAGAAAGAGTTCTCCGGGAGAATCCGATTAGAGCGAGACTCGAGTAGAAACCATATGGGTCTGATAATACTATGCCCGGTATATGGTCTCTATGATATTAGATGGATTATGGGCTATATGTATGACTCACAGCTAACTCGATAATAATTCCGTAGTCGATGAGGGTCACACACATATGGTAGACATTGCGATGAGTAAAAGTTCGGATATGAGATATCCGCCGGACCTCCTGTCTTATTTGATAACCAAAAAGCCCATAAATTATTGGATCCTATAGATGAGATCTAATAAGAGCCCATGAGAGATTATTGGATAGAGATCTACTAATCTAAGAGGCTTGGGTAGTTGGATGGAGATCCAATACCCAATAGGGGAGGATCTATTATGGTTAAGTTGACAGAGGACTTCTATAAATATGAGAGAATCAATGGTTCATAGGCTAGAGCCTTTTACTTGCCTCTTCTATTCTCCTCCCCCTCTCCACCTCAAAGCAGGACTGGAGTTTTGAGGAGCGTCATCGTAGCCCTACTGTGTGGATCACCGCTAGAGAGGAGGGTGCTTGACCTCCTTCACCCTCTCCTAGAGATCTACAGGGATTATGGAATATACGATCTCCCTAGGTAACACAATCTATCTCACACGTGGTTTTCTATTTTGTGGATTTTGCGCACCAATCTTCGCACGACGACGAACATATCTTTAGGAATTAGGGATTTTGTTTTCTGTTATTTCATTGCATATGTGATGTCACCCCCAAGATTTCCCAACAATATGTCACAGACTTAGCTAGTTTTGCTTAAGTCATGTAGCACCCTTGCGTATCCGTCCGTAAAGGTCAACCTCCCCGAAACCTCCCATGCTCCCTTAGGACCTACAAAAGAGAAAACTGATTGGAGAAAGCACCTCACTCGGGATCCACAACCAAACATTTCATGATACACTTCATAGACAATACAAATTACAAATAGACTTTACAAGCTCTAAACGGTTACACAACAAAGGGTCAAAATGGTCCACTACTAATCGAATATCTCTCACAAGTGTCTACATAACACAACATTTATTTATAAGCCTAAGAAGGCCACCAAACCCAACTAAAATGGGGCTGTTAAGCCTTCGACCATCGCTCTACATGCTGTGCAAAGCATGAACAAACCAAAAGACATGGATATACATAAGCATTACTACAAACATCCTATTTAGAATTTTATCCATGACATTCTCCCCCACTTATTCCTTCGATATCCTCGTCGAAGCCTTTGCCGACACTGCAAATCCTCGCCTTTGCTGAGTCTTCAATCTTCTGCTCCAGCTGCAATGCACCTCTTGGCTCCCAACTGCTCTCCACTGTTGTTTTTGAGTAGTCGAACCTTTGATTCGCTATGCTGCTTCAACTCGTCAATGACTTTGACTCTAATGTGGGGTTGGCTGAGTTCTGCTGATCCCTGTTGGTTCATACGGATCTATCAGATAAAGGAAAAGACCATCCTTACTATGTGCCAGTCTTTCAAATGTCTCATGCTGCTTGAACTGGGTGGATGCTTGTTGGAGCTTTAACGAGCATCGCCTCATAAGCTTTTGAAGTTTTAGGCCCTTCCTCCACAAAATTTGCCCATCAACTCTTCTTTCACTTAGTTGTTACTTTCAAGTAGATTCGCATCACTTCCGCTTTCGATTGACATTCTATCGGGAAATGAAGCGGATAATCTACTTTCAGTAACATTAATCACCATTGGTAAGGATTTGACAACTATTATCTTATAATATCCTCGAAAGGCCTTTAAACCTGTGAAGAGCTCCTTTGCTAGATAGATAAGAGAATTAGGATACTCAATTTCGCACATTCTCTTAAGAGTTAAGAAGGCAATAGTTACTTGACTTAGCTTGCCTCCTCAAGGGTTGTACTCCATGCATCGAGCTGGTTACTGACCTTCGCTTTCTCTTTGCTCACACTTCTGAAGCACTCGAAGTGTTTGCACTCCTTGCATTGAGTTAGCTACTGTGATTCACCTTCTCAATGCCATCGAACTTCTAGAATGCATGAAGTTTTCACCCTAACTTGGAGAAAGTCTCTAATAGTTTTGGTCGTCTCTGGGATTGTACCGTCTTCTCCATCAACCCTACCGCCTACTCCACTGAGTAGCAAAGGTATATCACCATGTACTGCCTACTTCATTCCTTGGTTGTGCACTCTTGCACAACCCGAAGTCCTTCACTTTCGGCTATCTTGATGAGAAACTCGTTGACACCGGTCTTATGAAGTTCCTTGGCCTCTACCCTTTAACCTTGTCTCGGTATTTGGAGTTTGCCTTTGCATGCTCTACCTCCTTGGCCCCTTTCATGACCAAGCGCTCTCCCTTCATGAGAGCAAGGGATCAATGACTTTCCCGGAAGTCCCGCCTCTACGGTACCATAGCGTTGCCATGCCCATGGCCCTACTATCCGTCACCTCACATTTGCATCATTTTTCTTCATGATCAGTAGATATGTATTTGTGGCACTTCTTTGAGTCCACCTCCATTCTAATTGCTGCTTGATTTTGGGTAGCTAAGTCCTTTTGGACTCGTCGTTGCTTCCTCGCCCTTTTCGACCCCCTGCTTCAACACCTCTGTGTTCTCCAAGCAACTCCCTTTGATCGATGAAAAGACAGACTATAACTCTCATACATGGCCTCTGCCATCACGTTGTAGGGTTTGCATCGATTCTATTCTCCTTAGCTTCCTTAGTAGCAACATTCGCTTACTCGATCTTGTCGTTTGACTTGCCGGGCTCCCTTAAGCAAATATGGGCTCTGGAGTAGTCTAACTCTCCAGCTGCTTCAGTCATACCTCTGTATGATCAAGTCTCTCTCATGGGACTCACTAGTACTTGCATTCGAACTTTTCACTTAGTGGAACACAGCCCCCCATATGCTGATAACCAAGGCTTTTATCCGATGTAAAACTCAATGCACGCACGGAAGACCCGCTTCTACGGTACCATGGCCTTCACTCATTGAATCCATAGCCCTTCTTATCGACGTGTTGTTCACCGAAGTGGAGCTTCCAGTAGCTCCCAATCATACCTCCATATGATATAGTTCCTCACGAGACTATGTCGTGTGTATCATATTGCCACGAACTGTTCCACTATGATCTGTTACATTATGTCACCTCTTGGTGACATCTTCATTGCATTCTGATCCTTGTGGGATGAACTCGAATTGTGATCTCTCCATGTGTGGCCTTGGCCAATACATCACACGGTCTCTTCCACCTTCAATTTTGTTCGTTCGCTCCTTTAGCAATCGACATTCGTCCCCCCCGCTCTCGGGTCACACCTAGACAAAGCACCGCTCTAGGACAGTTCATCGCCTAGTAGCTTCTGAAGTCCACCGACTTTGCTGAAATTAGTGCACCATTGTCTGGATCCTAGGCCTCTGCCCCTACCAGCACAATCTCCGCTACACATCGCTTCCTTCATGGCAACTTGAATGGCAACACTATGGCATATTCTTCAAGAGTACTCGCTTTCGCATCCTCTTGCCTCGTGCTAAGGCCTTCTGAACCTAACTTTGCCTCCGCAAGTTAAGTCGCCTTAGTACCTCCATTAAATGCTTCTCCGAAATAAGGTGCATGTGCCCAGAAGCCCCCTTCGTCTTTGGCACCATGTAAGATGAGTCTGCTTAGTCAGAATGAAAGACCCATGGAACAACATTGTTAGGACTCTAGCTAGAAGAGTCCTAATTGAGAGGGACATTCATGTAAAACCTACCTAAGCCGACCCCTATTAACAAGGTGAAGAGGCCAGCTTGGGTTAGGAGACTGTTTCTTAGAGATGAATTAGGAGTTGTAAAGAAATAGGAGTCTTGATTAGAAGTCATATTAGGAGTTGGTTAGAAGGAGTCTTGAGTAGGAGTCCTATTAGGAGTTAGGGTTTAGAAACCCTATAAATAGCCATGTATTCCTCCTCTTTTCATAAGCAATAGATGAATCTTTTCTGCAGCCTTTGAGCAGCAACTTGGAGGGAGGAACCCCTATAGAGTTCCAAGGAGGCCGATCCCCTAAAGAGATCAACCCCCAGTTTAGAATCTGCAAGGGTTCTAACACTTAGTATCAGAGCAGCGTTCTTGACGTCTCGCTGCCCTTCCACTGCCATTCATCAACCCTCCACAACCGCCCAAAGCAATTCCCACAATTGCATAAGAGATCATTGTCAAATTCCACCGTCATCTCCACCACCACGGATCATCTTTTGATCTCCCCGTGAATTGCAACAGGTTCTAGTTTTCTACCTTACTGCTACTGCAATTTAGTTATCCTTATTTGAAAATCCCAAAAAAAAATTATTCCTATATTGCTGCATATACTTTACGTCATAAAGTTTTCATCTCTACGACGAAAGATACATTGCAGAATTCCAACCGTATAGCACTGTCTGTTTGATCTTGCTATTGTGTTTTTTCTATCCAAATCTCTATGAAATTTTTATGATATCTTTGACATTTTCTAATAGCATATTCCCTTTGGTTTCATAAAAAAATTCTCAATATAAACCACTGATCTTTTACGTTCAATCTGCTATACTTAAAAATCTGTGCTGCAGAAAATTTCAGCCGCATATTGTTGCCTTAACCCATCTATTTGCAATCTTTTTTGAATGAAATTTCTTATACACTTCATAGATCATCTTGGCTTCCATCTAAGATTGATCTATAAAGAAATTCATCTCTAAAAATGATTTTGTGTTGCTGTAAATTTTCGTTGTAACCTACTGAAATTTCTCGACGAGAATTCTGTAATTGCAACTTGCACCAATTTCCTTGTTGTTATACTGCCGAGATTGTCTTGATTAAATTAGATATCCTTGCTGTCATATAAATTGTGATTTTTCTATTAATTCCCTCCTCAATTCCCTCACGTTTTTTGTGGGAATTACGTCGAGAAACCGTTGTTTCTTCGACGACAATTCTACTCTTACAAGACAGCACATACTTGCTGCAACTTTCATTGATTTCTATCAAACCTTTGCTACCATCTACCACAGATCCAAAACTTTTATCTACAACCCTAAAACTCTATCAAACCACACCCTCAACCTGCACCCAAAATAGCCACAAAACAAGCTTAAACCGTAGCCTAAATCCACCAATCTACCAACCCTTTCGACCATCACCTCTCTCAACCAATACATGCCTTTAACCCGACAACAAAAGAGAGATCTTGATATCACAGATTAGACGGCATATACTATGACATATGAGGAGGTATTCAATGCTAAATTCGAAGCCTTCGAGGCGCGAATGGAGGATAAGATTCGGATGCTCTTTACCGAACTCAGATTGGGCCGACCACTAAGCCCGAAGAAATCACATCAAGGAGAGAGCTTTGCCCAATCGCACCAAGCTCAAAGATATGACTTCCAAGAGAGGGGAAGCTCTATGATCAACCTCAACTATCCATGCATGAGAGTGGACTTCCCTAGATGGGAAGAAGGAGACCAGATTGGTTGGATCTCGCGTGCGGAGCGGTATTTTCGGTACCACAAAACCGCGGATGCATCTATGGTGAAAATTGCAGCTATACATCTTTAAGGGGATACTATACAGTGGTTTGACTGGTTTGAACATACTTATGGAGTCCTTTCATGGCGACAATTCAAAGAAGGACTGCTGATCCGCTTCAGACCAACTGATTACGAGAATATTGACGGACAACTAGCAAAGATCCGACAAACCTCCACCATTCAGGAGTACCAAACCAGGTTTGAAAGGTTATCTAATCAAACTCATGATTGGTCTCAAAAACAGCTATTGAGGACCTTCATTGAGGGCTTGAAGCCGGAGATCCGAGGAGAAGTTAAAGCGCGATAACCGTATACGCTTATGGCAGCCATCTCTTTCGCACGACATTAAGAGGAGCAATTGAACCATGAAGCTCGGAGGACTAGGGTCACTCTTCAACCAGTAATATTGAAGCCCTAAGCCCCCCCTATTGTCGACCAAGTCCCTACACCAAAGAGGTTAATAGGAGAAGAGCTTCGGGAGCGATATGCGAAGGGGTTATGTTAGCATTGTGACGAGCCGTGGAGCCGTGAGCATCGCTGTAGTAAAGGGAGACTTCTTATGATTGAACCAATAGAAGAAGAAGTCATTGAACATTCAGAAGAGAGCCTTGAACGTGAAGAAGAAGATGCAGAAGAAGAGCCACAATCGATCGAAGTTACGGTACATGCACTAGCCGACTACTCAAACCCGCAAACGATGAAAGTTGGAGGCCTTCTTAAACAACAACCGATCACTGTTCTCATCGACATGGGCAGTACTATTAACTTTCTAAACAGTAAGGTTGCTGTCCAGATGGCTTTACCTATTGAGAATTACAGCAGGTTTGACGTTAAGATCGCCGATGGATGGATTTTGAAGTATGATCGTAGGTGCCCGCAAGAGAAACTATTGCTGCAGAACCGAGAGATAATTGCAGATTTCTTCCTTCTCCCTATTTACAATCATGAGGCCATGCTCAGAATTAAAGGGTTGATGACATTAGGTGATATTTCCTGGAATTTTATGAAACTAATTATGAAATTTTACAGTAAGGAGAAACAGGTGACATTGCACGGGAAACATGGGGGCGACATAACAACGATTTGCACACAACAAATGGAGAAGGTTTTGCATAAAGCATATAGCGGCTTTTTGGCACAACTTGAGCAACAAACTAAGGGAGAGCCAATAGAATTTGAAGATCCAAACCTACTTCCTTTGCTTGCTGAATTTTCAGATATATTTGACGAACCACACAACCTATCTCTTACCCGTCGGCATGATCATTATATAACGATTCTTTCAGGCAAACCTCTAGCAAATACTCGGCGATATCAGTATCTACATCTCCAAAAGGATGAAATAGAAAGGATTGTAAAAGAAATGCTTGAAACAGGGGTGATTCGGCCAAGTTGTAGCCCCTATTCCTCACCAGTGCTACTTGTACGCAAGAAGGACGGAACTTGGCGGATGTGCATCGACTACCGAGCTTTAAATGGCATCACCATCAAGGACAAGTACCCAATACCAGTGGTGGATGAACTTCTTGATGAATTAAAAGGAGCTTGAGTCTTCATAAAGTTGGACCTCCGATCCGGTTTCCACCAAATTCGGCATTTACGGATTGTTCTGACGATCCTTCGGGAGAATACTATTTTTGTAAAGCAACCAAAGTGCAGCTTTCTCCAGCAAAAAGTAGAGTACCTTGGGCATATAATATTAGAAGAAGGAGTGGCGGTAGACCCAGCAAAAATTGAGGCAATGCAAGGCTGGCCGAAACCTACAAACGTGAAATTACTACGGGGGTTCCTTGGACTAACGGGCTACTACCAAAAATTTGTTAAGGACTATAGGAAGATCAGTACACCACTCACTTCTTTACTGAAAAAAAATGCTTTCCAATGGTTAGATAGAGCCTCCGCTACCTTCGACAAACTTAAGGCAGCCATGACGATGACGCCGGTGCTAACACTACCAGATTTCAACCGACCCTTTATTATTGAGGCCGACGCATCTGGAGTCGGAATTGGAGCCATTCTCATCCAAGATGGTCGACCACTCGCATACACTAGTAAGCCATTATCTCCCTCCCATCAAAATAAGTCAACATATGATAAGGAGATGCTCGCCATTGTGCGCGCAGCAACGAGGTGGAAACCCTACTTGATTGGTCGACGATTTCAAATTAAAACCGACCATAAAAGCCTCAAATACTTTTTGGAGCGAAAGATATCATCCCCTAAGCAGTAAAAATGGGTAACAAAACTTCTTGGATTTGATTATGAAATAACTTACAAAAAGGGGAAAGAGAATGTTCTTGCAGATGCGCTTTCACAGCTACCCGAGCAAGCTGAAGTTTCAGCCAGCGACTTCCTTATGGATATTAAGATGGAATGGCAGGAAGATTCAGAGAATAGTAAGATTATAAAAAATTTGGAGGAAGCACCAAGCTCCGTGGCTCATTATAAGTGGGACTCAAAAGAATTACACTATAAGGGACGCATTGTGCTTATGATAAATTCTACTTGCATCTTCACGAGCAGATTTTGGACAAAGTTATTCCATATGCAGGGTACTAAATTGAAAAGGAGTATGACATATCACCCACAAATCAACGGCCAGACAAAAGTGGTAAATAGGTGCTTAGAGACGTACCTCCGGTGTTTCGCTAGCGACCGACCAAAAGAGTGGGCAAAATGGCTACCCTGGGCCGAATGGTGGTATAATACTACATATCATTCATCTACAAAATGTGCCCCTTATGAAGCATTATATGGTCGACCAGCCCCTGTGATTCCAAAGTATGTAATTGGCTCAGCCAAGGTAGATCAGGTTGACCAAGAATTGATTGATAGAGACAAACTTTTACAACTGTTAAAAGATAATCTCTCTACCGTTCAAGCCAGAATAAAACAGCAAGCCGACACACGATGAAGTGAAAGAGAATTTTCAGTAGGAGATTGGGTTTATCTTCGCCTACAACCATACAAGCAACTCTCTATCAACACTCGAGCCTCCATGAAGCTATCCCCACGTTTTTATGGGCCCTATCAGATCACAGAGGGTATTGGAGCCATGGCGTACAGACTTAAATTACTTGAGGATACCAAAATTCACCATGTCTTCCACGTATCATGCTTAAAGCCCAAGTTGGGAGAACACGAGTCATCCCAGATCCAACTGCCCAACACAACTGAGGATGGAGTTATTCAAGCCCAACCACAAGCCATCCTCGATCGTAGGATCGTGATGCGTCGCCGACATCCCTCTACTGAAGTACTAGTGCATTGGAATAATCTACCACTTGAGGAGAAGGCTGATTTAAAGAGGACGGGTCTGTTATGACTCTAGCTAGAAGAGTCCTAATTGAGAGGGACATTCATGTAAAACTTACCTAAGCCGACCCCTATTAACAAGGTGAAGAGGTCGGCTAGGGTTAGGAGACTGTTTCTTAGAGATGGATTAGGAGTTATAAAGAAATAGGAGTCTTGATTAGAAGTCCTATTATGAGTTGGTTAGAAGAAGGAGTCTTGAGTAGGAGCCCTATTATGAGTTAGGGTTTAGAAACCCTATAAATAGTCATGTATTCCTCCTCTTTTCATAAGCAATAGATGAATCTTTTCTGCAGCCTTTGAGCAGCAACTTGGAGGGAGGAACCCCTATAGAGTTCCAAGGAGGCCGATCCCCTAAAGAGATCAACCCCAAGTTCAGAATCTACAAGGGTTCTAACACCTGCAGAATTCCAAGGAGGTTGATCCCCTAAAGAGATCAACCCCCAGTTTACAATCTGCAAGGGTTCTAACAAACATGATCCTGCTCTTGCCTCTGCAAGAGTTTATGTCTTTGACCTCTGTCCAAGGGAAGCTTTGTGCCTCCGCTCCATGTTCCATCTTCTATGTCAGCTCCCTTCATGCGACTTGGGTACTTCACCAAGTTACACCCAAGTTGCTCCGCTCCTCGTTTTGCATTGAGTTGATGGTGGCCCTCGTGCCCACCATTCCACGGGTCAGCCCTCCCTTGAGTCTGATCTTCATATCGACTCCAAGTATGCTTTCATTTGTGTTGCTTTGGGTCACTCCCTCACTTGATCTCACAATACATCCACCAATGCATTCTCTTAAGCGAGATCATGCGACGACTCCTCGCCGCTCGCTCGGTCCATTGAGCTTCGTGGAGTTGTTATTTTTGAGGTACTCCTCCTCAATATATGCGGTCTATTGCACATGATTCTCCTTCTAGAGAGACGAGACTTATCCCTCCTGGATATCTATCCCATTGGAGCAATATCTCTCTTCGTTTCGGAGACCACCATCCCCTTGGACTACTCTGATTTGCTGAATAAACTGTGCATTGTTCTGCCTCATGCAAACACACTTGCTAGATTGCGACTCCACGTAAATACAGCCCTCGCTACACCACTCAAGGCCTAGCAACATGCTGAACTCATTGCATACTTCAGCCTCCTACAAATGTATCTTTCTCATGCCGAAAAGAAAATTCCAATGCTTCATGGTGCCGAGTTTCGGTCGCCTTGGGATGGTCACGAACATTCCACCATCCGCATACAAGCCCTTGCATGAGTACTAAATTCTTCGAGTTAGCAATTTCCCTCACCTCTGTGAGCTTTGCATAATTCTTTCAGTTGCTGAGCAACTCATTCCGTCTTGCATGGTCTCATCCTTTATCAAGCGCCTCGCTTGCCTTGAGCACCATCAAGTGTAGTTGTCAACGTTGAGCCGTAGCTCGAACTCAGTCATCTCAACCTTTGTGCGTTACGCATTCTTCTAAGCTTGCTTGTTCTCGTGGTACCTCTTACGCGAAGGGTTGGTCATTCTTCTGAATGCCAATCTCAGATGCCTGCTCCTCCGAGCGACTCCTTTTCCCTACATCTCCATGCCTGTTTTTCCTCCAAACGGTCGCGCGTGTGCTGACTGCCCTCAACACAGCCTAGCTAGGTCCCCCACATTTGCATGTTAAGTGTTTCTATCAGTGCTTATCCCACTCTGATACCATTTGTCATGGACTTATCTAGTTTTGCCTAAGTCATGCGGCACCCTTGCATGTCCGTCCACAAAGGTCAGCCTCCCCAAAACCTCCCATGGTCCCTTAGGACCTATAAAAAAGAAAACGAGTTAGAGAAAGTACCTCACTCAAGATCCACAAGCAAACATTTCAGGAAATACTTCATAGACAATACAAATTACAAACAGACTTTACAAGCTCTGAACGGTTGCACAACAAATGGTCAAAATGGTCCACTACAGACCGAATATCTCTCACAAGTGTCCACATGACACGACCTTTATTTATAAGCCTAAGAAGGCTACCAAACCCAACTAAAATGAGGCTATTAAGCCTTTGACCATCCCTCTACATGTTGTGCAAAGCATGTACAAACCAAAAGACACGGACATACATAAGCATTACATCAAACATCTTATTTAGAATTTTGTCCGTGACAAATGGGTAGGTCGACGAAGTTCATCATAGATCGCACCATGTCTAACAGTGTACGATTTCTCCTTTTAGATACACCATTGAGCTGATGTGTATAAGGAGGTATCCATTGGGATAGAATCTCATGGTCCTTGAGGAACTGCGTAAACTCTGTACTCAAGTACTCACCTCGTCGATCTGATCAAAGTGTCTTGATACTCTTTCCAGTCTAGTTCTCCACTTCATTCTTATGCTCTCTAAATTTCTCAAAAGCCTCAGACTTGTACTTCATTAAGTACACATGTTCATTCCTTGAGAAATCATTAGTAAAAATAATAAAGTAAGAGTAATCACCTATGACATGAGTTAACATGAGTCTATATACTTCGCTATGTATGAGTTTCAGTAGCTTAGTGGCTCTCTCTCTCTAGTTCTACTAATTAGAGAGTTTGTTAGTTTTTCACGAAGGCAAGGCTCACAAGTTGCATATAACTCATTGTCTAATGGATCTAGATATTCATCCTTTAGCAACTTTTGAATTATTCTCTCATGGATGTGACATAGCCTACAATGCTACATATATGCATTGTTCACCAAATCTTATTTCTTCTTGGACATACTTACATTTATGATATGTGGAGCAGTGTCTAGTATAAATAAATAATTATGCAATGTTCCTCTCGTGATGATCTCATCATATAATAATATTGAACAACTATTGTTCTTAAAAATTAATTTATATTCACGTACTGTCAAACATTAAATGAAAATAATATTTTTGATAATAAAAGAAACAAAATAGCATGCATCTAGTATAATAATTGTTGAATATTAGTGATGATGAAATCAATTGAGAGTGTTTATGATTTAATGTCCGTTTAAGTGACGTAAGACTAGCTTCGATCAAGGAGAGACAAATTGATTAAAATAGGAGGAATCAGATGTTGGGCCGAAGCATCTAGTGTTCCACTCACACATAAAATACATTGTCATCGATTTTCACTTCGTATAAGATCAAATTATCAGATATCAACTAGTGTTTCTCACATGCATACGACTGATCAAACTGACAGACTCACTCACAAAGTCTCTTGTCCATAAACTATTTTTATTACATTGGTCCAAGATTGATATTTTTGACAGAACCTCAATCTTATGAGGGCACTATAGCATATAATATTTTTCCAAATACACGAGGAAATCACGTTGATTAGTTGAAGAAAATCCTATCTTCTAATATGTTCAACTAATTCAAATGTGCTTTGTCGTTACACTTCACTTGTCAGTTTCATGATTCCTTCCCCAACTTATATTATCCGTTAATTATGTCGGAGATTAGGACAAGTCTGCTTCTCCGATGCTAACATGGTAGAAAATGTAGAAGCAGCAGCAGCAGCTTCGGCAAGACATAGTTGAAGAGCCATTCTGCTGTCGACCAAAGCAAAACTTGCTTCCAATCTTATGGCTTCACCTCAACTCTAACATGGGTAATGGCCCCACTCCCACTGGAGAAGCATGCATGTGATTAGCTGACAACACCATGCCTGTCGGCGGCCACCGCCCACCCTGACCTCCCTTTCTCGTCCCCGTGATTCTCCTCGTTTGTCCTACTTACCCCTCCCACTGTATAATTATTGGGAGGCATCTTCTCAAGGCGCTAACGTTGCAATCTAGCAGGCACATTACCCTTGCATTGGCGGTAGTCATGAAACCATGGTGTCTTCTTCTTCTGCTACTAGGCCTGTCATGGACACAGGCGAGTGGTCATGACTACCGTGATGCATTGGCCAAATCTATACTGTTCTTTGAAGGCCAGAGGTCCGGGAAGCTCCCGCCGGAGCAGCGAGCCCAGTGGCGCGGAGACTCGGCGTTGTCCGATGGCTCCGAGGCCGGGGTCGATCTCACTGGAGGCTACTACGACGCCGGCGACAACGTCAAGTTTGGCTTCCCTATGGCCTTCACCACCACAATGCTGTCATGGAGCGTCGTCGAGTTCGGCGAACTGATGCCGACCGAGGAGCTCCAGAACGCGGCGGTGGCCATCCGATGGGCCACGGATTACCTGCTGAAGACCGTCTCCCACCCCGGCCTTGTCTTCGTTCAGGTCACAACTCGGTGCCACGATTTCGATGGCGTTGGCTGTATAGCACACAACATCAGTAAACTCTAGTATGTTGTGCACTCAGGTGGGGAATCCTGTGAGAGACCATAGCTGCTGGGAGCGGCCGGAGGACATGGACACGGCGAGGACGGTGTACAGCGTGAGCGCGGAGAGGCCGGGGTCCGAGGTGGTGGCTGAGACGGCGGCCGCATTGGCGGCGGCGTCGATGGTGTTCCGCGACGACGATCCAGACTACTCGAGGGAGCTGTTGGAGAACGCGGTGAGGGCGTTCGAGTTCGCGGACACTTACAAGGGAGCTTACAGTGATGATCCCGGGCTCAAAGCTGGAGTTTGCCCCTTCTACTGTGACTTCGATGGGTATCAGGCAAGTCAATCTTCTCTCTTCATTCATCTCCTTAGATTTCTACCTGCAAAGGATGGCTTTAGGATTGACAAGAGATTTGCTAAGAAGAAGCATACTGTGTGTTGATTTCAGTGTAAAATAGTAAAACTTTTCTCATAAAAATAAACCACAAAAAGAGAAAAAGTTGGAATAGAAACAGAACATTAGATGAGTGTTTTTGTATGCATCCATTAAATTCATGTGAAGGGCTATTGGATCCAAGCTTGGTCCAATCTACATGATCAAAGTGCCTCCTTGCCGCCTGAATAAGATAGTTTGTCTCTTTGAAGTTCTGCTGGTTGTTTCCACACAAAACTCTTATATTTACCAATGTCATTGGAATTGCATAGTCCAATTTATATTTCTGATTTTGTTAGCATGTGGTGTTGCTAAGAAGCAGATCAAGTTAAGTTTTTCTTTAATATCTATGGTCCATCAATGTAGACAATGTGATGGATGAGGGTTTAAGCTCCCCACTCTGTGCCTCTGTGCTGAAACAGAGCATCCTGTGTTCAACATAAAACACTATTTCGATCACAAGGACCACATAATCATCATGAGCTACCAACCACAGTACCACAAGATTTATTGATCGATTGGATCCTCCACCGATGTTCATTAATGCCAAATATTGTGTGGTGTGCAGCCTCCTCCTGTCTTCGGATGGTCCTCTCCAATCAACAAGGATTATGGCATCTTCAGATGGTCCTTAGTCAAAATAAGAAATCCCAAATCTTAGTCCTCCCCACACATAATCATAGGCATTCTTTGAGCTTCAAGTAATATAATGCCTTAATTTTGTTGTCTTATCACAGTGGAAGAGTATTATCAGTGTTGAGGATTATTTCATTGGTATTTACAGGTAATCATGACAATTGTACTTTGTAGTTTTAATTTTTTATAGACATTAGATGAGTCGAATTATATATATATTAAATCATATTACAATCAGAATACCTTCAACATAGTGATGATTGAGATTTCCACCGTCTATGATTTGATGGGATGGTGTGATGTCATGCGTACAGTATGTCACAAATGCAAAAAAGAAAAAGAGAGCTAGATAGTCCTTTCCATCCTAGATTACTGTAGAATTTATTGTGCCACCTCCACAAGATCCAGGGAAAACAATATCCATGTTTTGCATCTAAATGAGCCTCTGTTGAACAATGCAGACAGGGTCAAGAATAAGGTGGCACATCTGTCAGCTGAAACAGCAGACTGTAGAGGATAAAAAGTTGCAGTATAATGGTGGCAATATATCTGTTTCCTGTCCTTCCATTTCAATTTACACAGACCAAACCTTCCTTTCAGATAACAGTGAACCTTTGCCTTCATGCCTAAGCCTAAATTTCTTTCATCCACTGTGGTCTTCATTTGCTCAGGATGAGTTACTATGGGGAGCAGCATGGCTAAGAAGAGCCTCACAGAATGACTCCTTCCTCGGCTACATCCAAAACAATGGTAAAACTCTTGGAGCAGATGACAACATCAATGAGTTTGGGTGGGACAACAAGCATGCCGGCCTCAATGTCTTGGTCTCCAAGGTTAACTAGTGTGTCATGTCAGTAAAGCTCACTGCACATCTACCTCCGGGAGCTTCTTGATCTCATTCATTCACATCACATGGCTGATGCCTGCAGGAGTTCATAGAAGGACAAGTGCTGTCTCTGGAGTCCTATAAGGAGTTTGCCGACAGCTTTATGTGCACACTCATACCAGAGTCCTCTTCCTCACACATCCAATACACCCCTGGTGGGCTGCTCTACAAGCCCGGAGGCAGCAACATGCAGCACGTCACCTCCATTTCCTTCCTGCTTCTAACCTACGCCAAGTACCTCTCTAAGTCATCACAGACTGTGAACTGTGGTAGCATTCGGGTTGGCCCAGCCTCCCTTCAGCTTCAAGCCAAGAAGCAGGTACAGTGGCTGATCTAATGGTCGATATCGATCGATAACCAAATCATTTTCAGACATTAAGATGAATATTATTGTTGTCAGATCGACTACATTTTAGGGGATAATCCTATGAAGATGTCGTACATGGTTGGATATGGGGATCGATATCCGGAAAGGATTCACCACAGGGCTTCTTCGCTGCCGTCAGTCTCAAGCCACCCTCAGTTCATCGCGTGCAAGGATGGATCAGATTACTACAAGTCCCCCGACCCTAACCCTAATCCTCAAATCGGAGCAGTGGTCGGTGGCCCCGGCGACGACGACATTTACGAGGATGATCGTGCTGATTTCCGCAAATCCGAGCCGACCACCTACATCAATGCTCCATTAGTTGGATCCTTGGCCTATTTTGTGGCAAACCCTGATGCTGGCCTTGTTCTCACGTAGGCATGCATGAAGAACTCAAATGTACATAAAAGAAAAGAAGAAGAGGACGGTGTTACTGAGATCTGATGTGACACCCATAGCACAGGATCATGTTTGTGTTCCTCATTAAACAGTGAGGATAGTTTATATTACATACATACCAATCAGAAGTTTTCTTGAGGGAAATATTTTCTTTTCTTATTTTTCTATACATGGAGTGAGTGTATTACGATTCATAGTTATGTTAATCATGCTGTTGTCCTGTTTGTGTTTATTTCTTTCACCATCAAAATGACTCCAAGTAATGTCAAGAGTCTCTTAAAACCATGAATTGCTGAAGTCTTCTCTGTCATTATATGCCAATTTGGCAATCCATTTGAAGAATGATAGATAATATAATTCTTTCTCCATGAGAATTTTTTGCATCATAGAGTACAAGTGTTGTAACAGATACAATACTATAGCTGTATCTAATAATCACTGAAACAAGCAAACACTCCAACTTGAAGTAATCACTGAAATAGATTCAAGTCCATCTATCTTAGAAAAAGGAGTTCTGGTTGTGAATGACACCACAACAACTTCCAGTTCGCCCATTTGCTTCAGAGCAGATGTCAACTCGGTTTAGGTGAGCTGCAAGATACAAAAATTGTTGGCCAGATTGGGTGATGATGAGATCCACCACACAAGCGTGAGAAAGAAGAGTTTGGATTGGGCAAATGATGAAGCATGAGAACATTTCTTTCACAAGTTTGTAAGAAGAGAGTAGAATGAACATTCCTTCTCTTCTGTGATGTTGCTTCTCTTGTGCATAAAATAAAGTAGCACAAGGCATCATTGAAATCAAGGAAAAAAACTATGATGATCATCATAATTAATTTTAATGAAAATTAAGGGCATAAACAATCATCATTAGACAAACTCTTGGTCAGGAAAATATCCTATTGACTTACTAAGCTTGATATCGGAAGTCAAATCACATATTAAGCAAGAAATAATAAGAACAGGGTGTCCATGATAGAACAGTCTTTTGGCTGCAAGTTTGTTTCCTCTTTGGCTCTTGAGATGCCTAAAAGTACATGCGACTGACCACCAACATATGCTTCACACTTTCGATACCAAGTCATGCAATAAATTTGTCCATCCAGTTTGATGTACAAATGATGTGTTAGCAAGAACATAAATAATGGGTTGAGGCTACCAATAACCATATTTTGTGTCTTGGAGAAGAACTTACATCATTAAATTTCTCCTCATCACCTTTTAAGAGCTGAATTCAGCTCACACATTTTATACTGCTATGATTCCTTTTTATTCAAGATCATGATGAAAAACCTTGATAAATGTCTAAAACTCAGTGGCAAATCATTTCGATGATGAAAAGTTTGAAGCAGAGACTTAGTCTTAACTGTTTGACTTTTTTCTTTTTTTATTTTGTCATGGAAACAAAGAAGATGATTGTTCTAAATATACTACTATATTATCTCCTAAAAACTAAAGATTCAATTCCCCTTTCACATAAGACATCCATGAAGACCAATATAAAGAAGATGGATCTAGTTTTGGATCATGTATATATTATTGTACCTTTATGTACAAAACTGGCTTATCATACTTTGTCAAGCTAAGCTCTCTTATATTCTTTTCTAAACAATCCTAGGCAATTTGGTCTTAGAACTGTACATTTCTTGAAATCTGCCCTGTTCCACTTGCACTAATGATCACTGGCAAAATATACATGATGGTGGTATCTTTTGTTTTGTTAGACTAGTTATGTTAGAAAACAGAAGAGACATGGGAAAGCTGATTTTTTTTGTTTTTCCTGTATTAAGTGGTTGGATGAACCATTGACATGAGGGAAAGCTTTATGTGAACTGATGAAGGAAATTTCCCAGCCTGTGTAGTGTAGGTTAATGGAGAATTCTTGTTCATTTTCACAGACATGAAGGAGATGGCAGATCAAATGAAGCTGAAAGGTGGCTGGTGGTGGACAAGAGCTGCCCACTCTCAGATATTTTAATAAACTAATCCATAATTGAAGAGAGCAGAGTGGAAGAAGATAAGGTGGTTTTCCACCATTCTGTGGGACTCAGCCTGATGCACTCCCATGCTGCTGCTTCTTCTCTGAAACCATCACCAGCTCATTAAATAACTCAGTCTGTCTAGTTTCTGAAAAGAAGGATGAGTGTGGATCACCAATCTCAGGAAGTATTCTGGCTTTGTCTTTACTCTGATGTAGCTGAAGAACATGCAGAATATTATGCAAGTGATAAGGTATAGGCTGGCTTTGGAATTTTGTTGATGCATAGTACTATAGGGAATCATATGATGAAATGTATGGTATTTAGATGATATATTTTGGATGCATCACTGCTGAAGTTATAGCACAAGATGCCTCTTTTAAAGCCCAAGATGTTGTCATAATAATGATGATGGATATCTATCTGCTCTGTGCTGATACAGTCCCCAGCTTTACTGTTGCATCCATATCAGCTTCTGAATAAGGAGACATGCAGAACATGCAGCATGGAAGTATGTCACTGTCAAGACTTTTCTCTTTGTTTCATCAACTGAAGGCTCCAATTCACCAGAAAAAAATGTATTTATCAGTTTGAAATTATTACTGAATTGAGTACAAAACTTGTTGGCAGATAGATTATATTATAATTCTTGGGAGATTTGTATCTTCTTTGCAAGAATGGATCAACATTTTTGTCAGACCTGCTTGTAAAGGTGGAAGAGTGGAGCACAAAAAGATTGAAAAAGGTAATCTTTTAATTTATGAGATTTTAAAAGAACAACCAAATTCAACAATATCAACAATGCAAATTTAGAATAAGATATGGCCAAAACTTTTGATTGTGAAACATCAGCCTCTGCAAACTTGGAGACCAAAAGAAAATATTGTTGATGGAGGATCTCTCGAGAGCATCAATTGCAACGCCATCCCATTGCTTCCCTCTTCTCCTGCCACTCTAATTTGTAGCTCCATTCTCCTCCTCGCTGCGACACGCGCTGATTTCAACTATTCCGCCGTCAGCTTCTCTCACGAGGCCTTCCATTTCCTCCTCGACCACCGTAGAAGAGAGGAGCGCGATGAAGATACTGTGCGACGTGTGCTGCAAGGAGGAGGCCTCGGCCTTCTGCTGCGCCGACGAGACCGCCCTCTGCGAAGCCCGCGACCTGCGTGTGCACCCGGCGAACAAGCTGGCCGGTGAGCACCGCCGCCTCTCTCTCTCCGCCCCCTCCACCCAGTCCCACCCGGTCTGCGATATCTGCCAGGTTTGCCCTGATTCCAAGACGCGATTTTGATCCCTTCCCTACCGACCGGTGTTGCGATTGGCAGAGGAAATCTTTTGATTTTTTTTTTTTTTGGTTTATGGGAATCGTAGGAGAATCGAGGGTTCTTGTTCTGTCAAGAGGACCGGGCGATTCTTTGCAGGGATTGCGATGTTTCTGTTCACAGCGCTAATCATCTCACCATGAAGCACAACAGGTTCATCCTCACCGGCGTCCGGCTCTCCGCCGCTCCCGTCTCCTCCTCTCCCTCCCCTGTTCCGGAGGCTTCGGCGGCTAAAGCTGCGACCAAAACCATCATGACCATGAACAATCAAACAACGGCATTGGTTGCAGATGTTTCCTCCCCCATGACTTTCACCAGCAGCAGCACGACGACGGTCACCAGCAACATCTCGGAGTACCTCATCAAGATGTGCCCGGGCTGGCGCGTCGACGACCTGCTGGTCGATGACGAAGGTTTCTCCTAGGTCTGTCGCCATGCAACTGCCTTTTGCCACCTGGTCTCCAAGCAGTTCCGCGTCAATCCACCACAAAAATTGCATCTTTTTCGCTCGAAGAAGATAAAAAATCGGATTTTTATGGCGCAGGCGGACGAGCTGCTGCGATTCGTAGAGACGGATCTGGACAGCGGCCGCCCGGGAACAGTGTCGGAGAAGTATCCTATCTGGGCGCGCCACGCGCCGCAGTTCACTCCGCCGGGTTCCCTCCCGGCGGCGCCGGCTACCGTGCATCGAACGCTGGCAAGGAGGCGTCTCTTATCTCCCATGAAGGGGTGTAAGCGGGGCGAGAGCTGTGGAGCGAAGACGCATTCACGGTGCCACAGGTTTCCCCTGCTTCGACTCTCAGCAAGAGGCCAATGCACGCCCCGTTGGTATCACTAACTTGTTAGTTCTTCCTTTCCTTTCCTCTCTATTTGAGAGCTCGCTCAAACTCTATACTCTTCACAGACTTTGTCGCCTTTAATATTTGGATTTAGGATTCTTCGATGATTGAATTATGTAGTGTGCCCGTTTGTTGTCTGTTTTGCTACCCTGCTGCATCTCTTCAATCCTTGCCCAAGAGCAGAGCAGGCCTTCGATTTAAGCAAGAAAGAAACACCATAGGTGCCCATTCATGGCTTTCATCGTACTCCTCCAGAGTTGTACAATTCGATTCAGTTCGATGATATGAACTTTACGTGAAATTAACTTTGATTTAGTTCGATGATTCATGGGGAACACAGGATATGTGTGTGAAGTGAGAGTGCCCCAAATCGCAAGCACAATTGTGGTCATTCACAATGCACGAAGGTCTTAAGTTTCCTTATATTTCTTATTTTTTTTATATGCTGGTACGATATATTTAATTAGACTTTATAAACCAACATAGAAGAGAAACAAGCTCCTATATATGGTTGTTTGATCTTACAATTAAAACTAAGAATACATTAAATTGTTGATATAATATCTTTAATTTTTTTTATATATATTTAATACTATAGTGTCGCTTTATTTTTATTTTTCTTTTTCTTTTCTAAGTCGTGGCATGTTATATTTATATGTGCATGCATATATGCATAGATCTATACATTCTTAAGAGATGAACTAATTGCTAATAGATGAAATAATTCTTAATAAAAATAATAGCATAGCATGACTAATGATTGCATCTGAATGGTAATTCCTATGATACATCACACATATTTAAGCCAATCACATCGATACGGGTAATGTCGACAAGAGTACGATGCCATGGTGGCGCTTGAAGCCACGACCGAAGTTAAAAGAGTCTGAGCTATATGGAACTATAATCTTCTTCTTCATTGTTGGAATGAGCATGGTTTACTTATTGGGTATTGATGGCTTCTTTGGTATGAGGACTGAGTTCCACTTATATCTTAATTTAATTTAGTAAAATCTATCTATCTTTTATTATTAGTGATAGAGTTATGTAGCAATATATATATATATATATATATATATATATATATATATATATATATATATATATATATATATTTCACAAATGATAACTTGCATATATTCCACATGACAATCTTATTTTGTAAATATATTTATCTTTATAATAATCCAATTGTTAACAAATATATGTAAGATAATATGGAAAAAAGAAAGTGACTGGTTCATTTTAAGAAACTCGATGACATAGTCAAAGACATCAATCAAGTAATTGCCTAATGTCTTAGAATTGGAAGACAATCATTTGCTTAATAACAATAATTTCATTTTGGTAAGTAAATTGTTGATTGCTTATCAAAATAAAACCTCAACAAGGACTAGCTTCCTCACACTTGAACAGGTAGTAGATAAACATTGGGCATACAGTGAGATCGATACATGAACAAAATTATAATGGGATAGAACAGAAAACACAAAGGTTTCAAATACCATATTCCAATAAAAGAAAGAATGATTGTACTCTATTGGAACGAATCTCTTTGTGTGAGTTACCTGAGATTGTGGAATTAATGTGTTGTTTACATATTTGGAGTAACTTGAATCAGAGAATTTGATTTCTTTTGTAATTGCAAGTTCCAATTCCTTATACCAAACACCATATGCATGTAGCAATCAGAAGAAACAGCAAGGAAAAAGGGCTGGACTTCCTCAAGCTTCTTTTGTCTTCCACACACTCCAAGGGCGGCTTCCCTGGTACCAAAGAGATGCACAACAGATACCATCGTGTAACTCTACTTCTACTTGGGATCTTCCCCAACAGTGGGGTCCTTGAAGCTGAGTCAAGCATGCAATAAACAAGCAGAGTACTGATGAAACTGCAGCAGTAATGGGCGTTCACTCTTCCTACCATCAGTAATAATTCCATTCCACTAGACTTTGTGTTTCGGTAGACAATAGTGCAGATTGGATGCAAGCTCATATAAGGTGAGGCAAGCAAGATAATGCATGCAAGTCCACCATCTAGATTTGACCTGCACGCACAGTTGCCTTGATTTGTCACCATCAGAGGTGAAAGCTTTGATTAAACAGTCCACAAGATTAAAGGCATCATC
This sequence comes from Musa schizocarpa, assembly GCA_900464855.2. Taxonomy (NCBI): domain Eukaryota; kingdom Viridiplantae; phylum Streptophyta; class Magnoliopsida; order Zingiberales; family Musaceae; genus Musa; species Musa schizocarpa. The sequence goes on along the minus strand of LS990923.1, from coordinate 43,230,695 downwards.
ATCTCCATGTATTAGCTCAAACATTTTGAACCTAAGTGGCTGTTTTAGTGTTAACTTATGTAGTTTCTGACTCATTTCTGAAAAGTTAATGTAGAAGATGAGGAAAGGTTTTAGAGTTCATAACCTTTAACCCTTTGATTCCACATCTAAATGATGTTCATGGTAGAAAGGAGTCATCTCACATCTTCTGTGAGGTGTATTGCTGACTGCCATGCCTTTTCCTTTTTGTACATTGAAAGGTCCTGAAACTTCGACTAATAGCTTTCAAGTTTTGTACCGGGGTAGTACCGGTTCCACCTTTCTCATCAAGGGTTACTGCCTGTTCCCTTCCCTTCTGTATCGAGATTGAACTGATGACAATGGTAAACTATGCCTGTAAAATCACAAGCTATATATATATATACTCTATGACACATGTCTCATCAAGTTATTGACGGAACATGGATTCCAGTTTAGCAGGAGTTGTAAGGTAATTTAAAGGATCTTGAAATAGGAATCAGGGCTTAATATGAGTGTTTCTTTTTTCAGTATTACGTGGGTTTTCTATTTCCATCTTTAACGACGTTTCATCGAGTTTCGTTTACGGGTTCAATGTCTGTTTTAGCATAGTCCGATTTAGGTATATAGATGAACGAAATCTCACTGCATATTGTGAGTACAAATGAAGAAACAAATGCTACAATGTTAGGTCGATTTTTTATTGTTTGAGTTATAAGCTGATTCGAAATCAATCTGATTTCTTTCTCGGGTTGATTTTAAGATGAGCTCTTCCACGGGGTTGTCCGAATCCTGTAAAACTACATCGAGGTAGTTTCGACGATGTTCTTCCAATGATTAAATCAATAAATTGACTATACGTATTCAATGTCCTGAGATGTACCTATGAATTTCCTTTTATAATGGATGTTCGAAATCATCTCATCCGCTTTTATCATCATGTGATTTTGGGGGAGAAGAATTCGACTATAACTACTATTAGCCCGAGCTAATCTTGGGATTGCATTGCTTTTCGACATGTGGTATTAATTGGACACATATAATTGGTTCCACTCTTAAGGGTGCCCATGCGATGTTGAGGTGGAGTCGACGTGTATGCCACATAGAGCCGAGGTGTCGACCAAGTGACTCTTTTCCCACATGGAGTCAAGGTGTTGGCCTTATAGAGCTGAAATATTGGGTATATGGTATCGACACACCAACCATGCTATTTTTCTCATAACACATGTTCTATACTTCTCGAGCTAAGGAGCATAGTGAAATCAGGTCGAGAAGTAGTGTTTGGTGGGCATTTACACTATAGGTTAAGAAGACCTATTTGGCCAATGAAAACAAAATTGCTCGAGGTAGCATGGTGATTATCAATCACGAGCCTAGTGGTGGGCGAACTTGGGCATATTTGAGTATGATCTGAGAGTTATTAATATGTCATAACTACTTATAATCTAGTCGATATCATAACATGTCATGACAAGATTGCTATGATGATTTGAGTGGCCCTCAAGCTCCTTAGATCTCGCCATATGTTCCCTAAGATTCCGATTGTCTCACATGACCTCTCTCTTCAAGGCTCTTGAGAGCCGAATGAGTAGTCGGGTAGGGGAAATATTACTCTTAATCCTTGTAAATAGTGGCATAGTTAATACTTACATCACACATTTGCTTGCATCACAGACCTCCTCGAACGATAACTCGAGCTCTCAACCTCCGCAACTAAGGTCTCTAATGTTGTTGTCTTTTAACTTTTTCCTCCAATTTCATGAACACAGATCGGTCAACCTCAATGATGGAAATTTTATCTTCAGAGTGAGCCGCGTCAACCTCCTCGATGGAAAATACCCCCATCTTGTGTTATGCCTTTGCTAACCATGGCAGAGTCCATTGACTCAGACTTCGAGGGTGGTGATAGAATCAGTAACCCATCTGAGTATGCGGAGTTGGAGGAAAAAGTTGAAGAAGGCAACATCACGGACCTTAGTTGCTTGGATGTCGAAAGCTCGAGTTATCATTCGAGGAAGTCTGAGATGTGAGCAAATGTAAAGTGCAAGTATCAACTGGATAGCCATTCATAGGGGCCAAGGACAATGCTTCCCCTACCCAGCCACCCGTTTGGCCCTTGAGAACCTCAAAGAGAGGGACCACATGGCTCTATTTGAAGTGTTAGGACTCATGTGATGAGATACAAATAATTTGAGGGTCATTTAGATCATCATGACAATCTCGTTGAATCTATCAGAATTTGCACCACCATCACATGGAAGCCCGAGATGTTACCACATCAACTCGTAGGTGGTTATGGTATATGATTGGCTATCAGATCATGCCTAGATTCACCTAGATTTGCCCACCCACTAAGAAGGGCAACATGCATGGCACGTGACTGCACCACCACGCCTGACCTTATATGCTCACTATGCACGATTGTGCTCGGCTTCATCAACCCATTGTGTGCAACCACATCGGTCTTAGTTGGCCTATCATGCGTTGTCGCCCCAACTTAATTAGGTTCATACGATTGATAACCGTCGAGTGCCATCTCAAGTGACTTTGTTTCCAGTGGCCACATAGGTTCTCCTAACCTATGGTGTTGATAGTTAATGCCCACCGAGTACTACTTCTTGACCTGACTCTACGACACTCGGCTTGAGAAGTGGGGGGAAAGGGGGGTATGCGTTATGGGAAAACTGATATTGCTGATGTGTTGATGCCACATACCCGACACATTAGCTCTATAAGCCTGAAACCTCGGCTCCATGTGGTCGACATGGAAGAGTCACATAGTCATCACCTTGGCTTCACATGGTTGACATACTGACCTTGCAACCAACACCTTAGCTCCACATGATCGACATAGAGGAGTCACCTAGCCAACACCTTAGTTTTAGGTGTCTGACACATTGGCTCCACCTTAACATCATATGGGCTCCCCATAGAGTGAATCTAGTTGGACGTGGCCAATCAATACCATGTGTTGAAAACCTACACAATCGCATAGGCTTCCGATAATTACGATTGAATTCATTGTTCGCACAATCCCATAAATTATGCAATAGACAGACATGACAACCCTAAATATCTACTATAAAAGGAGACTCATAGGTATGTCTCAGGATATTAAATACCTATATCTGACTTGTTTGACTTGTCTATTGTTTTAAGCATCTAAGGAGCATTGTCGGAAGTACCGTGATGTAATTTTACAAGGTTTGAGCAATCAACATAGTAGTTCATCTTGAGATTGATTCGAAAAATAAACTAAGTTGACTCCGAATTAGCTTTCAGCTTGGACAACAAAAAATCGACGTAACATGTACAAATATTTTTAACTAAATACAAGAAAGGGGGACATATACAATTCAAAATCATGATATAATCTACTACTATCTTAAGATTTAATCGATGATTAATAATTTCAAAACCTTAAAATCTTATGAAAGAATACCACATATGCTTTAACATACCTTAACATACTTAATTACATATGGTGTTTTACATAAAATAATCTCATATATGTTATTTTTATGCTTCATTTACATGTCCAGCTTTATAAAAAATCTCATATATGTTATTCTTCATCTGTTTGACTCAGACTTGTTATTTTATATTTTTAACAAATTATGATACTTTTACAAAATTAGATTTATGTGTAATAACCAAATTTGCTAATAATAATTGGTTTAACTTTATGTTATGTCATGACAAGGATGAATGAGTATCTATGGAAAACAAGTTGCTTATTTCTCACAGTACAAGTTAATCTATTCAATCATGTCTACTAGGCTTGTGTGCAATATGAAATCATTATTAGCAAACCAAAAAAAAAGAAAAACTGTTTCATTCTTTTTCAGTTAAATCAAACAAAAATTAGTAATTCTAATTCTGTAAGGTTGAGTACAAATTAGATTTGAGTTCTTTCACTTCTCAAGGTACACATAACTTGATCTTATGGCTTACACCCACTACCAAACAGTGTTATGAGGAATAAATGCTACCATTGGGATGTCAAAGGACAATTACTGCTTTCGCTTTCAATGAACAAATTAAATGAAAAATCAGTGAGACAATATCCATGTGTATATTAAGGCTCAAAGAATCCATAGAAAATCACATGTATTGCAAATGAGCCCACCAGCCTCCATATAATGCTCTCATACAGAAAGGGGGAATCTAAGCTTCTTAACTCAGTTGGCAGGTGCCTTCCACAATAAATTAAATGAAAGAGATCATAGTTACATTCCTATTAAATTTCGTATAATTTGAAGTAAAAATGTTAACTAACCAACTAGCTAGCATTAATATCAAATGAGAAGATTAATTGGATGGAGAAAACATGGTGAAATATGATTGGGTGTTTGTGGAAAGTGTCAAGGGAATATTGTTTGTCCCCCATTGAAGCACATTGCATGATTGGTATTAGTTTAAAATACTTTTATGGGAAACAACCTTTGATCTACAAGGGCATATGAATGCCTGCAAATTGAAATACAAGGTGAAGAGGATATCTAAATGCAATTTTGACTTGCAAGCTACCTTACGAGTGATACATGTGACATTTGGATCATATTCCATTTGCAGCATGGAAGGGTCTAGTAGACTAATTGCATCTACAAGTATCTTCTCAATAGCTAGAACTTCCAACATGGATAAAAACCCTCCTACATTTGTTTTGAGCCCTGACAACTTCAGAATTATAGCATCTTCAGATTCCAAAAATGAGTTATGGAGGAATTAGACACAGTTTCTGTAGCTCAAGGCAGAAAAAGCTAGAGCCTCTTATCTTGTAGTGTTGATTGTATAAAGATTATATAACTGCTTAATTAATATCTATGAACAATGAATTTGCAATGCATGGATCAATTTCCTTTGTGTGTATTTTGTTTCAATAGATGGCTAATAACTATTAAACCAGAAACATCCCTTTGTATGTATCACAGTTTGCCAATTGTAATTCGGTCGAAAAATCAGGAGTATGATTTTTTTTTTTTTTTTTTTTTTTTGTATAATATGCGGCCAAAATCAGCAGGATTCTAGTGAGAGAGTTCAAAGTAAAATTTGATTCTAGAATTGAAGGTTAAGTCACACTAATGGATGTGATACATCTAAAAGTTGTCTTATGAGAGGCAGTTTATATGACTACTGAAGCTTTCTGTATTTTGAGCCTACAAAATGTGGCTGGGGTCACTTCTCTTGTAAGCTATTAGGTAGTAGTATCCTTTCATTCTATGATGAGGAGAGAGCTCATGTCAATCATGCTTTTAATTGAAGTGGCTACATCTGTGTCTATCTTGTATGGATAATATTAGAGTCAGTAGTTGGGTTCTGATGTTCCATGTGATGTTTTAAAAGTCAATGCATCTTTGGTATATAGAAAAGTGAACCATTTGAGGCTGCATTACAGTGCTTTACTTGATTTAATAACTCACATTTTCCATATGGTGAATTTACAATTTGTCCTACTGGATATATAAACTGTTTTCCTTCTGATAAGCCCTAAAAGTATGTTATGGTAGGTTATGCTCATCACGAGCAATGAGTCAGAGAGACAAAACAAGACTTTTACTGAGGGTGACACCATAGAGGACACACACAACAAATATCCTAAAGTCTGAATAATATGTTATGGTTTCCTAGCCAGTTTTCAAGCATTTTGGATGTCAGACAAAGAAGTACTATCTTGATCTGAAGGCTGAGTGTATATCTGATAGTTTGTGTTTCAGAAATCCCAAAATTTCAGCAGTAATGAAAGATCAATAGTTTGGTCATTAAAAAAATGAACTAATAACAATAGCTCTAGAATTTTGACTACACCAATTGATGAAAGAAAATAGGGTATTATTATAAAACGATTGAGATGAATAGAGAGAGAATCAGTAGGTGTTGCAGTCTTCACCAAGAATATGTTTTCCTGCACACACTAATCTCCCTTTGCTCAATTAGATCATGTGAAAGAAATCTTGGTGGTAAAAGAAAGGTAGCTGATAGTAGATGTCAACATTACATCTGGAGAACTGCTCGGTGGTTCCTAACAAAAGAGGTGACTGTCAGCAACTTTGAGCTTCCTTAATGGTTGTCCAGTTTCATCTGTGTGGATGGGACATGACCCCTGTGACTTGACACACAAGCATCGCTCTTCTCGCATCTCGCACCCCCTCAAACCCATAGAGTTTGGCTGACAAGAGGGAGACACTCAGCCTACTCATTCTCGAAGCAAAGACGATAAAAAAAGAGTAGCAATGCCTCTGCTGTTCCTTTACAAGTACCACACAAGGCTTTTGTTTGTTTGAGAGTTTATGACCAGCAGAAGAAAGCCTGTAAATCTCTTATCCTTGGAACATTTACAGAGAGAGAGAGAGAGAGAGAGAGAGAGAGAGAGAGAGAGAGAGAGAGAGAGAGAGAGAGAGGGGCCATGTGATGGAAAATACCGGTGAAGTTGAGTGTGTCGAGGGGAAAGAGAAGAAAAAAGAAAGAAAGAAAAAAAGCCAAATATATGGATACTACAAAGATCATTTTTTGATTTGATTACCATCTTGCATACTTGCAGCTTCATGGAAAATTACGAGAGATTCCTGGGGAAGTGTGAGACAAGGAAAAGTGACTGATTCTTAGAAGTGGCAGGACATCACATGCTATCAGTTACCTACAAGTCTTTCACAGACTTGGAAACACTGGCCCCATCTATGGGAACTCTGGCTTTTGCACTCCTTCCCTCAAATGGAAACCTCTTCCTTCTTTTTCTCTTGCTCCACACAACCCACCCACCATCTCCCGTCAGCAGCTTTATGGCCTCTTTTTGAGCCTCTCCTCATCTTTTCTTCTTCACTGTGTTGTTTCAGAAGAAGGGGAGATCATAGTGCAACGCGAGAGAGATGGGGAGGGGGAAGATAGAGATAAAGAAGATAGAGAACCCAACCAATAGGCAGGTGACATACTCCAAGAGGAGGACAGGGATCATGAAGAAGGCAAAGGAGCTGACTGTGTTATGTGATGCTGAGGTTTCCATCATCATGTTCTCCAGCACCGGCAAGTTCTCCGAGTACTGCAGCCCTTCCACCGAGTACATCAACCAACCCCCTCCTGCCTCTGCCTCTTTCTTTTCTTCTTCTTTCCATGTAGAGCTTCTCTTTCTTGCTTTGCTTTCCCTGCCTCATGTCACAGCTCACTGCCATGATCAGCACCAAGAAGATATTTGATCGCTACCAGCAGGTCTCCGGAATCAACCTGTGGAGTGCACAATACGAGGCAAGAACTACCTTCATCTCCGAGTTCCATGTCTGTATATGCTTTCACTCATGATCAAGGGTCTCATGTCTTACATGCTTCTTTCTTTCTCTTGGGGTGGAAGTAGAGAATGCAAAACAACCTCAACCATCTGAAGCAGATTAACCGCAACCTGCGTAGAGAAATAAGGTCCCTTCTCTTTTTCCTTTCCCTTTCTCCAAAGGAACACTATTTCTAGTTGCATATATATGAGCACCAAAGGGATGCTGTTTGATGCTACAAAAAGGCAAAGAATGGGTGAAGGCTTGGATGGGATGGACATAGAGGAACTGCGCGGTCTTGAGCAAAATTTGGATGAAGCATTGAAGGTTGTTCGCAATAGAAAAGTAAGAACACAGTCATCTATGGCATATCTCTTGCAATACTTACCTGTTCTACTCGTAGATTTTCCATGATATACTTACGACAGAAAGATAGAGTATATGGTTTTAACTCTTCATGTGATTGTTTCATCCGGTGAGAATTATTGTTCCTGGCTTCACTTTTCTGGATCTCTGAGCACTTGGAAGTTTCACATGTGTTGGAATATATATACATGTGTATATATATATATATATATATATATATATATATATATATATATATATATATATATATATATGTGTGTATTCCTTGATCTTATTGTAACTGCTTCTGATCTCATTTAGGTTTCTTTTTCATTTTTAAAGTTTAGTTACCGCTTTTTACTTGTAAGGTTTTTTTTTTTTGTATAAAAAGAACAATCATGTACTTCCAAGTCAATATATATTCTTAAAATCATGGCATTTGGCACCAGAAAAGAACATAAAAACTGCAATCTAATACTTGATTCTTTTTTTTTATATGGCAGTATCATGTGATCAGTACTCAAACAGATACCTACAAGAAGAAGGTATGTTGTCTTCATCCTTCGGAACCAAGATAACATCAACATAAGCAGTCCCAACTTATCTGAATGTGCACAGAATAGGGCAAAATTTCTATTAAACTTTCATAAGCTTACTTTCAACTTGATAATGGCACTAAGAGAAGGCTTTTTTTAAACTTATTTCAGTTGTAGATTATTTCTCTGACAGACCAAAAAGAAAAACCTATATATTGACATAATTTTCTGTTTCCCTCTTAGTTATTGTGAATAATCATAGATTAATTATGATTCTTGTTGCTGTCTTACTTGCATGGTTAGTTTAACTCAAAATTTTAAGAAACATATTGATTATATATCGGTATCTAAATTGTTCTTGGTTGAACTTATCAATTGTACATACTTATCTATTATGGAGTAAAATTTTTTATCAGAACACATAATGAGAAGCTTTAAGCCACAAATCTTATGAGTAATGTGAAGAAGAAATTAGTTTTTATTACTATATACCAAGAATTATAATTCCAATCTATACCAATATATCGATCATTACTTGGTATGGTATGTACCGAGGCATAGCATGCCCAAATTCAAAAGAAAAATTTTAAAATAAAAAAATAGATTAAAATTTTTAAATTAAAAATAAATATAAATTTAGTATAATTTAATAAAAATATAAATCGATCAAATATCGATCAAATTTTGATCAAATTATTATTAAAATTATTAATCATAGCATTAAAAATTTAAATAAAATTTACTTAAACCTATTATACCATCACAAACATATGATCCAATCCTTAATATGCATGAAATATAAAGATTTAACCTATTAACTATCTAATTTTTTAAAAAAATTAATATTAAACATATTAGTCATAATATTAAAAATTCTTAATTAATACTATTCTACCATAAAAAATATATCAAATAACATATTAAACATTAAGTTATACATAATTTAGAGTAGACTTAATCATCTCATAAATCAATAAAAATCTAGAAAGATAATATATAGCTGAGTATTTTTTTCTCTTAATACTTATAAATTAACCTCTTAAATTTGATCCAATCTATAAATTATAGCTTCATTAAGTTTAGAAGATTAAAATACTGAGAATAAAAGAGATGCGAGTAAAATAGAGTTTAAGAGATCGAGAGAGTGAAAGTAGTTAAAATAAGCGAGAGAAAAGGGTTTAAAAACCCTTTTCTAAGTCTTAAACAATTAAATTGACTATTTGGAATTAGGCAATCTAGCTCTTGATTGGTAATAGTTGAAATCAAATCGTTATCGACTTGTACATCAGTAATAATCAAAATTCAATCGTAATCGATTGGTATATGTGATTTCAACCATTATCATCCGGTGCATATCCCATATCATTTAACACAGAGTCAAGTGATCGATATCACTCAATAGAGAGTGGTTCGTATATCTGTATCAGGTAATATACATCAATATAATAAACCGTGCTATATACTAAATATTACCCATTGTTTGCACACGAGTACACTATTCCTTTAGATGAAAACGTAAGGAAATATTAGGTGGCTTTGACGCAATATTTAATAGCTAAATTGGGGAAAATGATTGGTGTGTTAAAATATAATCTCACACAACTAGAGGATTAACTTAACATTATCTTAGCCGGGGGTTTTAAAGATACAGAAAAAGCCTAATTTTGTCGGAGGATCTACATCTCAGCTAAAAAAGGAAAACATCTATCCAGGAGAAATTAGCTAGAAACTAAGTATCAAATATTGGTAGCAAAAATAATTTACGATCGAATATATCTCATAGCCATATGATCATACTAAGAAGTAATTACTGTATGATCACAGTATGAACTAGAGTCCTAAGTAGTGGAAATTGGAATGATATAACAAGTTTCACATAACTGACCTACCTCTAGGACTGAAAACTTACGTGGACTTCATCACAAGTGTTGTTAGAGCTTTAACACAAGTGTTTGAATTCCATAGTTAGCGTTCCCTCTATTGTTAAATATGTTGCTTTGCTTGAATTCAAATATGACATCAAAATAAGTTTGTCTTTTTTCATATAATATATTTTAGTCTTTGAAGGCTTTCATTAACATCCATATTAACATGCTTATCACTATACTGCATCTTGTTTATTATAAAATGTGTTTCTTTTATTTTTCAATTGTGTTTGTATTCATTTATAAGTTTGTACGTGACAGTATGCTTGTTTAAATTATTGCATCAATTAAACTTAGTATTTGTTTTCATATAGCCTACTTTGTATACATTTTTTATGCATTCATGTATTTTCAAAATCTTATTAATAAGTTAGCCTATCCAATTGTATTCTTCATCCATATTGGACAAGTATAGTTTCAAACTTTGCTATTTGTCTAATATCTGTAACTACATTCATTATGTGCCCTGATTGAAGGTGGATATAAATATAGGTATCCTAGCATCTGATCCATATCCTACCTATTTTCATGCTTATATGTACCAAAATATGTAATGTTACTATAGCATATTAGTAAAATAAACATATAGTGAATTGTTCTTTATCGACAATTGGCTATGATAAACTAGTGAAGAACTAAGCCTTCAGCAACACATGCAAAGTGGAACAGGTGCTTCATAATGATAGTTGCCTAATCAGGGTTTAATTCTTTTGTGGTTGATTCATTCAACAAGGTTACACATTATTCATCATCTTGCTGGCAACCTCTGATACCATCTTACAGTCACTGTAAGATCAAACATGAAGTTCGCATCAAAAGGATCAAACAACAACATCACAGTTAAACAGATTGTGAAACGAATCTCTAATATCTCAATGTTACTGAGTTTATTGCTCATAATTATCTTGCCAACTCAATGAGTTATAGAGACAAGTTTTCGAGCATCTAATGGTTGGTAGGACTCAGGGTGGCAATTGGAAGAGCTGTAGGCAGGTTGTCAGCTGATAGTGTGTCACTTTGCATAGAGCTGTAGGCACAAATCTCATACTTTGTTGGCACATTAAGTGGTGGCAACTGTACAGAAACAAAGTTGCAGCTTGTTGGAAGTCCAACACAGAGAGATCTAAAGGATGATGAATTTGGTGCTGGAAATTTTTGGAGAAGAATGATAGGCTTTAAACAGAAAGGATAGTATAGGAGAAGAAAAGAGCTACAAACAACTAAAAAGTATATTCATCAATATCTCAATTTCTCAATCTCACAAACTTTAAGTATCGATATTTAACTTCAAAGATGATGAATGAAAGTTGAGTTGAGTGTGTCCCTTTTTTTTTTTCATCTTTCTTCTTCTTTCCGGTTAACACTACAATCTTATGGACTATATATTGAATTCATTGTTGAGGTGTTGGCTTTTTTTTTTTTTTTTTTTTGTTGACACTTTGATGCATTGTGGCACCTATGAATATTTGATGACATGTGGTTTATATTAAGATTTTTATAATAGCATGTTGTTTCTTTGTGAACTAGATGATGAGTCAAATTTCTCTATATACAATGATAAGACTATGTATATTGATCCTTCGTAGACTTTGTATTCGGTGTATTCTTATTGAAAATTTTATGATATATTAAGAAAATAAATAAAATTTTGATCAATGATTAATCCAATAAGCTTTTTGAAATAACTGCAATAGCAAATTTTGCAAGAGAACATGAAGAATATACGTATGGAAGACCCTGACACCACCCAAACACAGTATAGCTACATAGAATGCCACATTTTGTTGTTTACTATCATAAGATAATTTTTGTTGCAACTTTTGGCACAAGTTATGTTACTCTTAGAGGATTAAATTTACGACAAACCACCCAAAAACAGATGCAGAACTTAAGATACTAAACGCAACAAAGAGACTTGCTAAGAAGTTGTCTTGACAAGAAGCTTAAAGCTTGATTATTGTTCTTGTGTTCAAATTGGTCTTATACACCTTGTATCACTCTGTAAATGACATGAATCCATTCATGGTCTTGTATAGTCGAGCATCACCTTCCCTTTACATTTATACATATGAGTTTATTTCTCCAATATATCCGAATATATGTCATTTTTTCCATGTATCCATGCATAGTATGTGCTCTTTTCTATTTTTTTTCATATTTGTAAAAGCTTTTGCTATCGATAAAGCGTGATCGATACATCTGATATAGTTTCTTATTTCGTGTTTGCTAAGCATTGTATGTTCTCCTTCCTTTCGTTGCATTTTTTTTTTCTAAAAGTATCTATTAATAATTTTTTTAGATTTGATTATGTTATTCGCATTTTCATGATTGTCAATATGAAAAAGAAACCAAAAAAAGATAGATTAAACATGAATGCCTAATTTAAAGCCTTAAAATGAAGTGACAAAAAAATTTCAATGTAATATATCAAACTTCCATTTACTAACAAATTAGCTGCCAGCTTAATAGTATTTTGTCTACTTAGTACAAATGGATGCTAACTTGCGGTGTCGTAACGTTGAATGCAGCTGAAGAACTCCCAAGAAGCTCACAGGAACTTACTGCATGAACTGGTATACCTCTATTCATACCGCAACATCCGTGTACTCACTCCTATTTTGTTTGTCCAAAGCGTCATCTAATGTGATCTCTGGTGCGCTCAGGAGATGAGAGATGACCACCCAGTTTACGGATTCATTGAAGACGAGCCTACCAGTTACGAAGGTGCTCTCGCGCTCGCCAATGGCGGAGCTCACATGTACTCGTTCCGAGTTCAGCCAAGCCAGCCGAACCTTCATGGCATGAGATATGGCTCCCATGACCTTCGTCTAGGTTAAGTTCATGGCGCCCACAATGTGTGTTATCCACTATACTGCAGCAGTATCTTCTGCTAAACAGATAGTCAGTGTGCTGTGTTATTTACTGGCTATGCTTCAGTTGTCTTGCATGGTTTGAGGAGGTGAAACTTTTAACTGTGGTGTTCGCTCATGTATCATGAATCTATGCTTGATGGAACTCCTATGTGAAACTAGTGTTGGATTGATCGGTAGATGTGCACATCATGTGTTAGTAATAATGCTCAAGAAGTAGCATCTTGAGGTAACTAAACATATAATTCTACTAGTTATGATGCTTCAGTGATCTTTCCAGGTGAGGAGTGATGAATTTAAGTTCATGACACATCCATCATGTGTCATCCACCATACCTTAGCAGTATCCTCTGCTTAACCAGATGGTGAGTAAGCTGTGTTATCCACTGGTAAGCTTGACTGAGGAGTGGCTATCCCCCTCCCTCAAACCATTCCCCAAGGTGCTAGTTGTGAAATCTTTTGAAGCGATAATAAAGTTTAGATTGCATGGAGTTCCAAAAACACAAGTGAAGAAGATGGGTAGAAGGGAATCAAAATGCAAGTTGTACAAAAAGAAAGCACAGATCACCCTAGTAGTGAATAAAGTTAGCAAGACAGGAGGTGGTGGGGAGGCATATAAAAAATTGGACTTTGGGAGCCATTTTCGACTGTCAAGATGCCTTCCAACCCCACCAATTCTCAAGCTTCGATAGGCACTACTTGCCGACATGGATCCATATGGGCTATGCGTCTAGACCCATGTGTCATCATCGAGCTGATGTGGGAGGCGAATGGCTCGAATTCTTTCGATTAAAGATCCATAAAACAAAGAGAGCAACAAGGTTTCACACCAAGAACCATTACGCATGACATCTGCCACACTATATGTAAGATTGTTAGAGCTAGCCCAGGAAATTTACCACAAGGTAATTTTGGCAACCCAACAAAGATAATAAAGCGGAAAGAATAAAAACGACAAGAACACCATAACACCAGATATACGTGGTTCGGTCAATTGACCTACATCCACAAACGAAAGAGGAACAAATTACTATTATAAAAGAGGGATACTTATAAATGCCTTAGGAAAATGTTCCTAGGCCATAAAACACCTTCAGCCTACTAAACAAGAAAAACCCAAACCGTAAACAGGTTTTCTTATGGTGCCTCTTGTGCTGCCTGTGGTACATCTGACTTCAAAGCCCAGGCCCTTATTTATAGTTCCAAGACGAGACAACAAGTCTAATTTTCCCGATGTGGGACTATGGGACTTGCCAAACTAATAAATCTCCACTTTGGCATGTCCTAATAAAACTTGCTCCACCTTCTTCATAAAAGCCTCAACGGGCAATCACCAACAATGAACACCAACCAAGTCCAAGCACTGCTTGAACTTGTAAACCGGAAGAGGCTTCGTAAGCATATTACCAGGATTGTCCTTTGTATGAATTTTCTGAACAAGGACCTTTCCCTCAACAATAGTATCCCATTTGCATCCAATAATTTTCTTACCCGAAGGCGGCTTCACAAGATCCCAAGTTCTATTCCGATGGAGAGATTCAATTTCTTCATTCATCGCAATCAACCACTTAGCGGAATTATCACAAGAAACTGCATCTGAGTAGGAAGTAGGCTCACCAACTTCACTTGTCTCTTCTGCAACAGACAAAGCATATGCAACCAAATTTGCATATCTTTGTGGTGGTCGAATATCTCTCCGTGGTCTATCCTTGGCTATGGAATATTGCTATTCCTCCGATCATCTACGCCAAGAGACTCGACCACCCCATCGGGCATTCTTTTGAGTAGAAGAGTTCGACTTAAAAGAATCTGAACTACCAATCTCAAGCTCCACCTGCTTCTGTACACTATCATTTGTACAACTAGTAGATTCCTCTTTAGAAGATAACATAGATAATTCATCAAAAGTAACATCTCTATTGATTACAAATTTTGGGGATTTGGGATCAGGACACCATAATCTGTATCCTTTCACCCCAGAAGTATACCCAAGGAAAATGCATTTTTTAACCCGAGGCTCTAATTTTCCTTCATTTACATGCATGTATGCCGGGCACCCAAAAATTTTAAAATCAGAATAATAGTACCTGACCAAACTTCCTCTAGAGTTTTAAAGTTAAGTGCTGCAGAAGGAGCGCGGTTGACAACGTAACAGGCCATATTAATCGCCTCTGTCCAAAAGTCCTTTGTCAACCCTACATTTGAGATCATACACCTTGCTCTCCCCAAAAGTGTTTTGTTCATACGTTCGCCACACCATTTTTGTTTGAGGCGTTATCCTAACAAAGGCGATGTCAATCGATTCCTTCATTTTTTGCAAAATTCATTAAAGTCACCTTCACAAAACTCCATGCCATTATCTGTTCAAGCCGCTTTAATCTATTTACCTTTTTTGCTTTCAATCAAAGCCTTCCATTGTTTAAATGTTAGAAAAACATCATTTTTATGCTTCAAAAAATAAACCCAAACTTTTCTCTGAATAATCGCCAATGAAAAAGTCAACATATACCTAGCACCACCCTTAGATCAACTTGAGCCGGACCCCAAAGGTTTGAATGAATATAGTCAAGAGTACCTTTCGTTTTGTGAACTCACGGAGAAGTGAAGTTTTCTTTTCTCGCTTTCCAAAAATGCAAGGTGTTCACAAAAAATCAATGGTCCAAGATTCTGTCCAAAAGTAAACCCCTTTTGCTCAATATGCTCAAACATTTTTCGCTCATATGACCCAAACGCATATACCATAATTTGGTGATGTCATAATCAGACAATGATGATGACGAGACTGCAACTGATCTTGTGACAGTAGTTCCCTGCAGAATATACAAGCTACCAGACCTACAAGCTTTCATAATAATAAGGGCACTTCTAGAAACTTTCATAACTCCACCTTCAGCTGTGTATTTACACTTAAGGGCCTCTAGGGTGTCTAAAGAGATAAGATTCTTTTTTAAATCAGGAACATATCTAACATTGGTGAGCGTCCTCACAATACCGTCATGCATTTTAATTCGGATTGTGCCTCTACCAACAACATCACATGCGGCATTATTGCCCATCAAAACAATTCCACCATTACAAGATTCATACGTGGAAAACAAATCCCTATTGAGACACATGTGATAAGAACAACCTAAATCTAAAATCCATTCATTTTTAGACCTCGTCCTGTCATCAATAGCAGAGAAAATATTTCCAACATTCTCATCAGTTGCTACAATAACTTCAGCGGATTCAATAGTTTTCTCAACAAAATTTTCCTTTTGTTTTAATTTATTTTTCAATTTAAAGCAATCAGATTTAATGTGCCCCATTTTATGACAATATCTGCATTCTAAATTTCTATGTTTGGATTTAGATCTAGATTTAGATTTACTACTGTCAAATTCTCTTTTATCCATTCTCCTCCTAACAACCAGACCCTCAGCCTGATTCTCTCTACTTTCCCCAGTGATATTCCTGTCTATCTGCTCCTTAGATTTCAGTGCAGATTTAATTTCTTGATACAAAACTGTTTCTTTTCCATAAATCAAAGTATCACGGAAATGCTTAAAAGATTGGGGAAGAGAACACAAGAGTAACAAAGCCTTATCCTCATCATCAATTTTTGCATCTATATTCTCCAAATCCATAACCAAATAATCAAACTTATCAAGATGCGAGAGTATAGATGTACCTTCAATCATCCGAAGCATATATAAACTCTGCTTCAAGTAGAGACGATTCTCCACTGTCTTCTTCATGTACAAGACTTTAAGTTTGTCCCACATGCTCTAAGCCGTAGTCTCCGTAGCTACCTCCCGTAAAACCTCATCAGAGAAATTTAGAATGATGCTTGATCGGGCCTTCTTATCCATACCCGCAAGCTCTTCTTTTAATATATCATCTGGAATGCTCTCGGCTCCCTGTAGTACCAAATCAACTCCGTCTTGAACCAGAATGGCCTCCATCTTGAGTTGCCACAAGTCGAAGTTGACATTTCTATCGAATTTCTCGACAACAATCTTTGTTATTGTCATCGTTGCCAAAAGATCTCAGAACCAAGCTCTGATACCAGTTTGTTAGAGCTAGCCCCAGGAAATTTACCACAAGGTAATTTTGGCAACCCAACAAAGATAATAAAGCGGAAAGAATAAAAGCGACAAGAACACCAGAACACCAGATATACGTGGTTCGGTCAATTGACCTACATCCATAAACGAAAGAGGAGCAAATTACTACTATAAAAGAGGGACACTTACAAATGCCTTAGGAAGATGTTCCTAGGCCATAAAACACATTCAGCCTACTAAACAAGAAAAACCCAAACCGTAAGCAGGTTTTCTTATGGTGCCTCTTGTGCTGCCTGTGGTACATCTGACTTCAAAGCCCAAGCCCTTATTTATAGTTCCAAGATGAGACAACAAGTCTAATTTTCCCGATGTGGGACTATGGGACTTGTGAAACTAACAAAGATGCATGCTATCAGCATGGATGAAGGAATGCCACTCGGAGAAAAGGTGTATGATCTAACCAGGGGCGGGTCCTCCCAGTAGGAGATAGAGAGAGGTATTCGAAAATACTAGTACTGAGTGATTTGTCAAAGGTTGAAGATGGAACACGAACCATCCTAGAGGCTCTTATGGGCTGGTCGGGATCCGAGGGATTTAAGCAACCATACTTACAAGTGAAAATAGTCACTCAGCTTATTCTTCCTGTTTAAAATTGACAAGAGATATTTTGCACGCATTACTCTTTTTTTTTGGGGGGCAATGGTGATGTCCCTAAACTCGAGGACACCGTTATCTTTTGGTTTGGTAAGTATGTCCCGACCAATGAGGTGCAGGTTGCGATGATTAACACTATCGTTCCAAAGAATGTTCCTAATTAAGAAGGAGATTTTGTTAAGGATTTTGTCAGACACTCATAAGAAGTTTAGGAGGATATATATAATAAGCCAAGAGTTAATGACCAACTTGATAATAAGGATAATTTTGCTACCTCAGGAGAGAAGATTCTTTCACCAACCTTAACTTCATCGACCGAGGATTGTTGGTATTATTCGAGGAAAAGATATATGCCAAAGTATTTGAATGGCCAAAGGCAGAGCAAATGGAGTCTTTAGCAAAAGCTGAACAGTATTTTGGAAAGTAAATGATTGATAGCAGAGGTGTTAAGAATTTTCTATATGCGAAAGCATAATTTGGGAATAGCACGAAAAGTGAGCAATAGATCATCGTCAAAGATCATGTAGAATAGTCTGTTTCCTTTGAGGTTAAAGGGTATAATATTGTCTTTCAGAATCTTAGAGGAGATAAGGGATAAGAAGATCTATTGAGCTATAACAGATATAAGGTGAAAAAGGATTCCTTGTCGGACAGCATGGTTTGGTATTCATTATACTATAGTGAACTCTTATTTGCTTCTATTTTGAAAGTAGCGTTGGATTTGATCCTGAAGTAGTGTCTTCTGTGTTATCTACCAGTTGGGATGCTTCAGTTATCTTTCAAGAAATACTGATGAATTAATGTGTCATGAATGACCATACATTATATGATATGTTCTTTCGACAAAGAATGTGTAGGTTCTGATGCCTGATGATGAGGCCTACGTTAAGTATCTGAGCATTTCATGGATTCATCTCCTTCAGCTTGCAAAATTAGTATATCTGAACAAGCTTATCATACTTACTGTTTTTTTATTATTTTTAAGACATTGTTGTGAGTAAATTATTTGGAATTAGGTTTTGTTTGCAACTGTTGTTTGAGCAGACTACTCTGTTCCTCTGCTACTGCTCATTGTTTTCCAACGACTGCCATGCATTCTCGACTCCTGAAGAGAAATAGTAATTCTTATTGGAGTCGATATTTTGGTCAAATCTATAACAAAATAAATCGAAAGAAAAAAAAGGTGTCATGAACTGCTTCACTTCCAATATTTCCATTTGGATGTCTGGTCTGGTATGACATGGTTTACCCAGGAACATGGGTGTCACTCTGGTTAGCCTTTCTCTATTGCTACAGGACAGCTAAAATCACAATTGCTTGATGAGATTCAACTTCTTGGATCGTGCAAATAAGATACGAGAAAAAGAAAATGGAAAATAATTTATACGAGCGAGTGAAAGTTGAAATTTGAAAACAACAAATATTAAAATTTGGATGAATTCCTGAAAAGAAAATCACCTTTATGTTTCTTCTATCGATGCCTCTACCTTTTTTATATCCCAAAACACTAAGCTAAAGAGAGTTTGTGCTTTGCATATATCAATCTTATATTTTGAATAACATATGATGTTTTTGGTACCGTACTGTCATTTACTTAGCTAGTTTTGCTTAAGTCGTGTAGCACCATTGTGTGTTCGTCTGTAAAGATCAATCTCCCCGAAACCTCTCATGGTCCCTTAGGACCTACAAAAGAGAAAATGGGTTAGAGAAAACGTTTCACTCGGGATCCACAAGTAAACATTTTTGAAAACACCTTATAGACAATGCAAATTACAAACAGACTTTACAAGCTCTGAACGGTTATACAACAAAGGGTCAAAATGATCCACTACAGACCGAATATCTCTCATAAGTGTCCACATGACACAACATTTATTTACAAGCCTAAGAAGGCCACCAAACCCAACTAAAATTGGCTGTTAAGCCTTCGACGATTCCTCTATATGTTGTGTAAAGTATGAACAAACAAAAAGATATGGGCATACATAAGTATTACATTAAACATCATGTTTAGAACTTTGTCCGTGACATTCTCCCCCAATTATTCCTTCGACATCCTCGTCGAAGCCTTTACCGACACTATAACTCCTTGTCTTTGCTGAGTCTTCAATCTTCTGCTCCAGTTGCAATGCGCCTCTTGGCTCCCAACCGCTCTCCACTGTTATTTTTGAGTAGTCGAGCATTTGATCCGCCATGCTACTTCAACTCACCAATGACTTTGACTCTAGTGTGGGGTTGGTTGAGTTATGTTGATCCATGTTGGTTCATGCAGATCCTCCATATGAAGGAAAAGATCATCCTTACTATACTCCAGTCTCTCAAATGTCTCATGCTGCTTGAACTGGGTGGATGCTTGTTGGAGCTTTAACGAGTATCGCCTCTCAAACTTATGAAGTTTTGAGTCCTTCCACCACAAAATTTGCCCATTGACTCTTCTTTTACTTAATTGTCACTTCCAAGTAGATTCGAATCACTTCCGCTTTCGATTAGTATTTTATTAGGAAATGAAGCGGATAATCTACTCTTAGTAGCACTGATCACCATTGGTGAGGATTTGACAACTATTGTCTTCTAATATCTTCGAAAGATCTTTGAACTTGTGCAAAGCTCCTCTACTAGATAGATAAGAGAATTGGAGTACTCGATTTCGTCCATTCTCTTAAGAGTTGATAAGGCAATGGTTACTTGATTTCACCCGCCTCCTCAGTGGTTATACTCCATGCATCGAGTTAGTTACTGGCCTTCGCCTGCTCTTTGCTCATACTTCTGAAGCACTTAAAGTGTTTGCACTCCTTGCGTTAAGTTAGTTACTGTGATTCACCTTCTCAATGCCATCAAACTTTTGGAATGCATTTCATCCCAACTTGGAGTAATTCTCTAATAGATTTGGTCGCCTTTGGGATTGTACCATCTTCTTCATTAACCCTGTCGCATACTCCACTGAGTAGCAAAGGTATAGTACCGCGTACTGCCTGCTTCGTTCCTTAGTTGGGCACTCTTGCAAGACCTGAAGTCCTTTACTTTCGACTATCTTGATGCGAAGCTCATTGACACTGGTCTTACGAAGTTCCTTGGCCTCTACCCTTCAACCATGTCCTGGTACTTAGAGTTTGCCTCTGCATGCTCTACCTCCTCAGCCCCTTTCACGACCAAGCGCTCTCCCTCCATGAGAGCAAGGGATCAATGACTTCACGAAAGTCCCGCCTCCCCGGTACCATGGCACTACCATGCTCATGGCCTTACTATCTGTCACCTTGCATCTACATCCCTTTTCTTTACGATCGGTAGATCTGCCTTTGTGACACTCCTTCGAGTCCATCTCCATTCTAACTGATGCTTTGTTTTGGGTAGCTAAGTCCCTTTGGACTTATCGTTGCTTCCTCGCCCCTTTCGACCCCTTGTTTCAACACGTTTATGTTCTACAAGCAGTTCCCCTTTATCGATAGAAAGATAGATTACAACTCCCATGCATGGCCTCTTCCATCATGTTATAGGGTTTGCACTGATTATGTTCTCCTTAGCTTCCTTGGTAGCAACGTTCGCTTACTCGACCTTGTCCTCTGACTTGCCGGGCTCCCTTGAGCGAATATGGGCTCTATAGCAGTCCAGCTCTCTAGCTGCTTCGATCATACCTCTGCATGAGCAAGCATGAGACTCACTAGTACTTGCATTCGAACATTTTCTTCGGTGGTATACAGCCCCCATATGCTGATAACCAAGGCTTTCATCTTATGCAAAATTTGATGCATGCACGAAAGACCCGCCTCTACGGTACCATGACTTTCACTCCTTAAATCCATAGTCCTTCTTGTCGTTGTGTTGTTCACCGAAGTGGAGCTCCCAGTAGCTCCTGATCATACCTTCGTATGATCTAGTCCCTCACAGGACTATGTTGTGTGTATCGCATTGCCACGAACTGTTCCACCACGATCTGCTACACCATGTCGCCTCCTGGTGACATCTCTATTGCATTCTGATCCTTATGGGATGAACTTTAATTGTGATCCCTCCATATGTGGCCTCTGCTAATACATCACAAGGTCACTTCCACCTTCGATTTTGTTCGCTCCTTTGGCAATCGACCTACCTCTACCCACTCTTGGGTCACACCTAGAAGAAGCACCGCTCTAGGATAGTTCGTCGCCTAGTAACTCACGAAGTCCACCGATTTATATATTTATGTATGTATATATGTATATACATATATATATATATACATATATATATATACATATATATATATACATATATATATATGTATATATGTATGTATGTATATATATATATGTATATATATATGTATATATATATATACATATATACATATATATACATATATATATATACATATTACATATGTATATATATATATATATACATATATATATATATACATACATACATATATATATACATAAATATATATATATATGTATATACGTATATATAAATATGTATATGTATACATATATATATATATGTTGTTCATGATTCTGATAGCTATTATGTTTTAACTTAAATGACACATTTTTATTTGTTTAATTTTTTGACTTATTTTTTATGATCGTCATAACAATTAGTTCATGGTTAATGTAACAAAAACTACATAAAATAGCAAATACAATAAGCCATATTAATGTTGAATCTTAGATTTTGATGATGAAATTAATTGATGAATTAATGATATAATCCATGTATTAAGATAAATGATGCATGACTAACTACTATCGTAAAAAAAATAAAACAATTAAAGAAGAATCGAATGTTGGGCAGGAGTTAAGTTCGAGCATCGGGCCAGCATAATCAGGGGATACACCGAAGGTTTAAACGATACGTCGCAAGCTTGCTGTGAGTTCATGGGGGGTTCGCCGAAAGATCGCCGGAAGACCACTAAGAGTGTGTCGAAAGTTTCACCGAGAGTTCGGATGAACAATTGACATGTCGGACAACTAGGATTGCTTGAATTGTAATTGTCTAGTATTAATTGTTGTAGTTAGGGTTTCAATTCAAGTTAGTTTTGGGAGAAATCCTACTAACTCAATCAGGGGCCAATTGGGCCCTAATCAAGATTGAATTGGGTTGATTCGATGGCCCATTCAATAACTTGAAGCCACATCGGTTAGTGGCACCGCATGGCGATGGAACTGCTTGAGGCTTAGCCTCCTAAGTAGCTTGAGCGGTGGTACCACCGGCGGTTAATGCTGCTAAGCGATGGTACCTCCCTGTCAGGTAATGTTACCATCAGAGCCTAGTCTCCACGATCGTACCGCCCAAATTAGACGATGGTACCGTCCAGTGTTAGTCTGCAAGCAGTGGTACCGCTAGTACCCTAGAAACCCGGGATGAGATACTTTTTAGCTCTATTTTTTATGTCATTGGAGCCTATAAATACCCCACTCTTTCTTGCATGAAAGAGCACGAAATGTGTGAACAAAAGTCTTAGATTTTGGTTGTAAAAATTTTGAAAAAGTGCTAAGTGTCCTCCTCCTTCTTTAGCTTTATGATCAATCTAAGAGAGGTATGAGGCTTGTAAAATGTTGTCTCCTAAACCTGTAAAAAGGAGAAAGAGTTGTAAGAGGATAATTTGTCTTCATTCATTGAAGGAAGACCGATAGTGGACGTCAATGGCCTCAACGAAGGAGGAATCAGGAGTAGACGTAGGTTACGATGATCGAACCATTATAAAATTGGTGTGCCTTTTCTTCTTTGCTATTTACTTACTTTGCCACTACATTACATCTTCATCACTCTCCTATGAATATATTTAATCGTGAACCTCTTTCCGATAAGGTTTTATCGTACAGATTGTCACGATCGGCGTAATTCTCCAAAAGCACTAATTCACCCCCCTCTTAGTGCCGACTTGATCCTAACAATTGGTATTAGAGCCAAGTTTTTCTCATTTGGTTTAATACTCAAGAGAAATTACTTTTTCTGATAATCGTGAGGGTCTCTCTATCATTCGTCCTCCTATGTTCAATGGAATGGACTATACATATTGAAAAACTAGAATGATAATTTTTTTACTTTCTATGGATTTCGAATTGTGGAATATTGTTGAAAGCGGTTTTGAGAAGTCTTCCAAATCAATGAACGAATGGAATGATTTGGAAAAGAAGACTTCGTTGAATATCAAAGTGATGAACGCTTTATTTTACGCTCTTGATAAAAATAAACTTAATCGGGTTTCTATATACGAAACTGCATATGAGATTTGGCACACACTCGAAGTCACATATGAAGGCACAAGTATGGTTAAAGAATAAAAAATTAATCTTTTAGTTCATAGATATGAGTTATTTCGTATGAAACCAAGCGAGACCATTGAAGACATGTATACTCATTTTACAAATGTCGTCAATGGTTTAAAAGCACGTGGTAAAAGTTTTTCTAATTTTAAACTTGTTAATAAGATATTAAGATCCCTTCCAAAAAGTTAGAATCCTAAAGTAACAACAATACAAGAAGCCAATGACCTAAATAACTTTCCGCTTGAAGAACTTATCAAGTCCTTGATGACCTATGAAATGACGTGTATAACTCATGATGAACTTGAGAACAACCTTCCAAAAAATAGGAAGGATATGATGCTAGTCATAGGTGCCCAGTAAGCCAATCACATGAGTGATGACACATGTGACTTGATACAGAATCTTTTTGCTTATTATATTTTGGCATATATCACTTTATAACTATTATATATATATATATATATATATATATATATATATATATATATATATATATATATATATATATATATATATATATATATATATATATTGATGTCCTTGGATTTGTGTAATGAGAATCGGATCGTGATGAGATCACGATAATGAGATTGATTCACCTTTAAACACAAATCCTAAATAATCCCGTTCATAGGTTACTCGAGAGGGACATCATGATAACCGGATAGACTAGTGTGCTGTATACCCGTCCATATGATGGATGCAGCTGGTCTCATAACTGCTCATGTAGGGACACTAGGGATACAGTACAGGTGCTCATTAGAGAATGAGTTCACTGATTGATCCACTTACGGAATGCTGGATGATTGATGATGCCTTATTGTCAGATAGTGATTTCGTAGTCCTAGTGGTGTATCTGGTCCTTAGACTTGAGACACCAAGGATGTCCTGTATGAGTGCTCCACCTCTTTGATACCAGACTTATAAGTTTAGCTGTCCCAGATCTAGTACAATTGGTCATTGGGAGTGGTAGTCGATCTTATGAGAGTTATTGAGTGTCAATAGAGGATCATCCACTCTCGGCATCATGAGAGGAATATCTCATGTGTTCTTACTCAGACAAATCCCTAGCCAGGGTCATTAGGGTTGAGAGAGAAAGAGTTCTCCGGGAGAATCCGATTAGAGAGAGACTCGAGTAGAAACTGTATGGGTCTGACAGCACCATGCTCGATATACGGTCTCTAGGATATTAGATAAATAATGCAAAGACAAGGGCTCTATCGGATATCTCATATCCGAACCTCTACTCATCGCAATGCCTACCATATGTGTGTGACCCTCTAGGCCCAATATCGAGCTGGCCGTGAGTCATACCTGTCAGAACTCCTTCTAACTTAGTGAATTATTATCTTTGTAATAATTCACTCGATTCATCGACTACGGACGTACTAGGCCACTATGCTGTAGTCTCCAGACGATACAGGGGAATCTAATCTATTGGGCATGTCTGTCCTCAGTTATCGTGTACCTATAGTCCCCCATCCATCTAATATCCCAGAGACCGTATATCGAGCATGGTGCTGTCAGACCCATACGGTTTCTACTTAAGTCTCGCTCTAATCGGATTCTCCCAGAGAACTCTTTCTCTCTCAACCCGAATGACCCTGGCCAGGGATTTTTCTAAGTAAAAATACATGGGATATTCCTCTCATGACGTCGAGAGTGGATGATCCTCTATTGACACTCAATAGCCCTCATAAGGTCGACTACCATTCCCAATGACCAACTGTACTAGATCTGGGACAACCAAACCTATAAGTCTGGTATCAAAGAGTGGAGCACTCATACAGGACATCCTTAGTGTCTCAAGTCTAAGGACCAGATACACCACGAGGACTACGGAATCACTATCTGACAATAAAGCATCATCAACCATCCAGCATTCCGTAAGTGGATCAATCAATGAACTCATTCTCCAATGAACACTTGTATCCCTAGTGTCCCTACACGAGCAGCTATGAGACCAGCTGCATCCATCATATGGATGGGTATACATCACACCAGTCGTCTGGTTATCACGATGTCCCTCTCGTGTAACCTATGACCGGGATTATTTAGGATCTGTGTTTAAAAGTGAATCGATCTCATTATCGTGATCTTATCACGATCCAATTCTCATTGCACAAATCCAAGGACATCACAATATATATATGCATATATGCAATAGTTATAAAGTGATATATGCCAAAATATAATAAGTAAAAAGATTCTATATCAAGTCACACGTGTCATCACTCACGTGATTGGCTTACTAGGCACCTATAACTAGCAATCACCCACTTGACCTAAAGCCGATCACCTATATGTCTGATCCCCATCAGACCCTTGTGACGCTCAAAGACAATCGGAGACAACGACTTTGTCAGTAGATCTGCAATGTTATCTTTGGATGGAACTCTTTCCACTACTACATCTCCTTGGGTTACGATCTCTCTTATAAGGTGGAACCTCCTCAGAACATGCTTAGATTTCTGATGAGACCTGGGTTCCTTCGCTTAAGAAATTGCCTCGTTGTTGTCGCAATATAAGGAGATCGGCTCCTCGCTACCCGACACGACTCCTAAATCTGTGATTAACTTCTTCACCTAGACTCCCTCCTTTGCTGCATCTGATGTAGCAATGTATTCTGCCTCTATGGTCGAGTCAGTAGTAGTATCTTGCTTGGAACTCTTCCAGCACACTGCTCCTCCATTCAAGGTGTACACATACCCTGAATTCGACTTGCTATCATCGACATCAGACTGAAAACTTGAGTTTGTGTAGCCTTCAACTTTAAGGCTACTACCTCTATATACTAGTAAAAGATCCTTAGTCCTTCTCAAGTACTTAAGGATACACTTTCCTGCTTTCCAGTGCTCCAAGCCTGGATCCGCCTGATACATGCTCGTGACACTCAAAGCATGCGCTATATCAGGCCTAGTACATAGCATGACATACATGATTGACCCTATTGCTGAGGCATAAGGTATCATATCCATGTTCGCACTTTCTTCTGGAGTCTTTGGGGATATACTCGTAGAAAGCGATATCCGATGTCTCATCGGTATAAGACCTCTCTTGGAATTTTTCATGCCAAACCTTTTGACAATGGTTTCTATGTACTTGGACTGAGACAAGCCAAGCATCCTCTTGAATCTATCTCTATAGATTCTAATCCCTAAGATATAGGATGCTTCCCCTAAGTCCTTCATGGAGAAGTATCTAGATAACTAAGCCTTTATTGTGGATAGCATTCCTACATCATTCCCAATGATCAGGATATCATCCACATATAAAACCAAAATGGTGATAGCGCTCCCACTTACCTTCCTGTACACACAAGGCTCATCTTCGTTCTTAACGAAGTCATAAGATTTGATTGCCTCATCAAATTTTATGTTCCAACTTCGGGAAGCTTGCTTTAGTCCATAAATGGATCTAAACAACCTACATACCTTATCTGGGCAGTTCTTGGACACGAATCCCTCAGGTTGCATCATATACACCTCCTCCTAGAGGTTCCCATTGAGAAATGTGGTTTTCACATCCATCTGCCAGATTTCATAATCATAGTGTGCTGCAATAGCCAATAGAATTCTGATGGATTTCAGCATTGCTACGGGTGAGAAGGTTTCGTTGTAGTCAACACCTTGCCTTTGACGATACCCCTTAGCCACTAGCCTTGCTTTATAGGTCTCTACCTTTCTATCTACTCCAATCTTTTTCTTAAAGATCCACTTGCAACCGATGGGTACAATACCTTTGGGCGCATCAACTAGGTTTCAAACCTTGTTGGAGTACATAGAATCAATCTCAGAATTCATGGCTTCTTGCCACTTCCCAGAGCCTATAATAGCCTCCTCGTAGGTCCGAGGATCAATATCCTCAACATCCTCTCCTCTAATATGTCCCACATGTCACTCAGGAGGATGGGATACTCTATCAGACCTACGTAAAGTTAAAACTTGTGTATTAGGTACCTGAACATACTCGGGCTATAGAGTGGTGCTTGGGCTTGGTTCTCCAACCTCGCTCAACTCTATTATTCTCCCACTATCTCCGCCAAGAATGTGTTCCTTCTCAAGGAACACTGCTCTCTTAGCTACAAAGACCTTTTGGTCCTCGAGATGATAGAAATAGTACCCACAAGTTTCCTTGGGGTATCCCACAAATTTGCATCGCTCTGTCCTTGAATCGAACTTATCGGAGTTGTGTCTTTTAACGTGGGCAGGGCAGGCCTAAATCTTAACAACCTTAAGATCAGGCTTCTTCCCTTTCCATATCTCATATGGTGTAGACACTACCGACTTAGTTGGAACTCTGTTCAGAAGGTAAGCTACAGTCTCCAGGGCATATCCCTAGAATAAGATTGGTAGGTCAGTAAAACTCATCATGGACTGTACCATATCTAACAGCGTACGATTCCTCCTTCCAGAGACACCATTGAGCTGAGGTGTATAAGGAGGTGTCCATTGGGATAATATCTCATGGTCCTTAAGGAACTGAGTAAACTCTGTACTTAAGTACTCACCTCGATCTGATCGAAGAGTTTTGATACTCTTTCTAGTCTAGTTCTCCATCTCATTCTTATACTCTCTGAATTTCTCAAAGGCCTCAGACTTGTACTTCATTACGTAGACATATCCATTCCTTGAGAAATCATCAGTAAAGGTAATGAAGTAGGAGTATCCACCAATGGCATGAGTTGACATCAGTCCACATACATCACTATGTATGAGTTCTAACAGCTTAGTGGCTCTCTCTCTAGTTCCACTAAATGGAGAGTTGGTCAGTTTTCCACGAAGGCAAGGCTCGCAAGTTGCATATAACACATAGTCGAATGGATCTAGATATCCATCATTTAGTAACTTTTGAATCATTCCCTCATGAATGTGACCTAGCCTACAATGTCATAGGTATACACTGTTCACCTCATCTCATTTCCTCTTAGACACACTTACATTCATGATATGTGGAGTAGTATCTAGCATAAACAAACCTTTATGCAATATTCCTCTCGCCAATCTCCCCTCGGCTTTCTAGAATTTACAATAAATTGTTGATGTGATAAGCAATACTAGTATACAATACCAATGTACTATCACAAAAATCTAACAATTGGAGATTGATCATGAATGTACCTGAAGCTTCTCCAAGCTTTTATTTCGCCCTTTCTGCAAGGTACTCTTTGTAGTTCCTCTTCCAATGCTCATCTTTGCCATAGTGGAAGCACTGGCCTTTATCCTTTGCTGGGTCTTTCTTAGCAACCTTTGCTTTACCTGGTCTGTCCTTGCCCTTTCCCTTCTTAAGGGACCTTTCTGCTTTCCTTTTCTTTCTGATCTCACCAGTGTAGAGAACTAGCTTCTCTTTCTTAATAGTACTCTCTACCTCCCTCAACATATTGAGGAGCTCTAGGATAGTCACCTCAAGCTTGTTCATATTAAAATTTATTATGAAATGTGAAAAGGAATCTGGTAGGGACTGAAGCACAATGTCCACACACAAGTTATCCTCTAGGACCATTCCTAGATCTATGAGTTTCTCTATCCACTTAATCATCTTTAGGACATGGTTCTGAACCGGTGTCCCCTCAGTCATCCCAACGCGGAAGAGGCTCTTGGATATCTCATATCGCTGAGTCCTTCCCTGTTTCTCAAGCAATTTGTGGACATGTAGGAGAATGGATATGGCATCCATATTTTCATATTGTCTCTGCAACTCAGGAGTCATAGAGCCCAACATATAGCACTGAGTAAGAGTCGAGTCATCAATGTACTTCACGTAGCAAGTGATCTCATCCTCGCTTGCCCCTTCTTCGGGCGCAGGCATCACTGTATCAAGGACGTACACGATTTTCTCCGTCGTGAGAACATTTCTCAAGTTACGGAGCCAATTCGTATAATTTGGACCAGTGAGGTGATTTACATCAAGTATGCCACGTAAGGGATTTGAAAGCGACATTTTTCTAAAAATAAAGATGTAGCAGAAATGAATAACATGCAGATTTTGCAAGAAATAAACTATCAAGATATGAATTTCTATCTTAATATGTTCCCACTATTTTACTAACGAGTCATGCGACACCCTCAGCACGTGAAATGGAAGTCTCCGGCAAACTTCTAGTGGGGATCAGGATCCAATCAGTGTCTTAGTGTAACCTCGAGGGACTCCCAATCACACTAAGCCTAAAAGGTAGGCAACTCTTGCCAATCACAACTCCTTGTGATTCTCGTCCTATTCGGCCTCCGAATCACCATGGTCTCGAGGGACTCGACCAACCATTATGTTCGGTTAAGTCAACACCTTCGTTACAAGATGAGTCTGATTTGATGATATACCCTTGAGGGACTCGACCAAGCATACCATGTCCTCAGGTCACTGGTGACATCTCTATGTCGTAAGCAAGATAACAAATTACGATATAGGTGAGTCTCGAGGGACTCGACCAACTCAACCTACATCGGGAATCGATTCCTACTTATACGATGGAAGGCCACGTGGGTCAATCTAATTACCTCATGTTTACCGACTTAATATTATCGAGAGGGATGTTTCTATGAATTGGTCTCCTAATATGACATGTCACACATATACATATTTAATATATATCTACATTGCATACAAATATATATACATATTTAGTATGTGTATAAGCAATCACATTAGATGATCATGGACCACAACCTAATGTGATTAGGCCCGAGCCAGTAGGCCTAATCACTCACATCAAAATCTATGTGTGCAATGGTGCATCTCTATGCCCTGTGATTGTCCATCTCGTCCTCGTCGGTTCCGTCGACATCTCGATACATCTTCATACATTGCGATCGTCCATCTCGTGGGTCCTGCTATCGCATCCACGCTCCCGCTACGCCTCCTCATGTGATTATAACTGAATCATAGGCACGCAAGCCCGATAATAAACGAGAAATATAATGGAGGCTCGCAAACCTCAATAATAATAATCACAAGTACACACATCACACGGTCCATGATCATCCGTCCACACATCATACATCACATGTATAAATAATCATCATCATGTAGTACTACTAGATAATAATAAAAATAATAATCAACTAAACCTTTTAATTAATTAGTATTTTATGAAATCAGAGATATATAGGGAATTTTTAAATTCATAGGGGTATTTTCATAATTAGGATAAAATATAAAAACTGAAATTTCTCAAATTCACAGGGGTAAAACTATCTTTTTGCCCTAAGCCCCTCTCCCTCTTCGCTGTTGTTGCTGTCGCCGCCACCCTACCGGCGGTAGTAGGTGCAACGAGGCTAGGGTGCCGCCCCTGCAGGTGGGCGCCCCCGTGGGTAGCGCTGCCCCCGCGGGCGGGCTCCCTTGTGGGCAGCGCTGCCCCCGCGGGTGGGCGCCGCCCCTTCTACTGGCGGTTCTACCCTCGAGGCAGCGCCCGCAGGCAGTGCTGCCTCGCCGGGGTTTTGCCCGTGGGAGTAGTGGCCACAAGCACCGCTGCCCTACGGTGCGTCACCCCGCATGAGTAGTGGTCGTAGGCACCGTTGCCCTACAGTACCTCTGCTCGCTGGTTGCCAGCCTCGCCGGCCGCAAGCCTACTGCAGGCATAGTGCTTATGCATGCACCAGCGTTGTGCTGCCTGGCTGCGGCTGTCGTTGCAAGTGGCTGCAGGCTTGCAGATCGAGGGCAGCAACTATTGTTGCCCTTCCTTGTTTTTTTGCGTCAACGATTTTGACATCAAAATTCTTCCTAAACACAACACAACTCAAAATCAATTATTCGCACGAACAACCTGGCTCTGATACCACTGTTGGGAAATCTTGGGGACGACATCACATGCGCAACGGAAGAACAAGGAAACAAAATCCCCGATTCCCAAAGAGATGTTCGTCGTCGTGCGAAGATTGGTGCGCAAAATTCGCAAAACTTAAAACTGTGTATATAATAGATTGTGTTACCTAGGGAGATCGTATATCCATATTTCCTTGCAGATCTTTAGGAGAGGGTGAAGGAGGTCAAGCGTCCTCCTCTCTAGCGGTGATCTACACAGCAGGACTACGACGACGCTCTTCAAAACTCCAGGCCTGCTCTGAGGTGGAGAATGAAAGGAGAATAGGAGAGGCAAGCAAAGGCTCTAGCCTATGAGGCTCTGAATCCCTCCTATTTATAGAGGTCCCTTGTCAAACCCTAATGGATCCTCGCCTAGTGGGTATTGGATCTGCATCCAATAACCCAAGCCTTTTAGATTAGTGGATCTCTATCCAATAATCTCTCATGGGCTCTTATTGGATCTCATCCATGGGATCCAATAATTCAGGGGCTTATTGGATATCCAATAAGACAAGGGCTCCGTCGGATATCTCATATCCGAACCTCTACTCATCGCAATGCCTACCATATGTGTGTGACCCTCTAGGCCCAATATCGAGCTGGCCATGAGTCATACCTGTCAGAACTCCTTCTAACTCAGTGAATTATGGGGTATTTTCGTAATTTAAACAAGAGATAGAAACTGGAATTTCTCAAATTTTGAGGGGCAAAACTATCTTTTGCCCAGAAAAGATAGGTAAAGTAAAGGTTGCTAAGAAAGACCCAACAAAGGACAAAGGCCAATGCTTCCACTATGGCAAAGATGGGCACCGAAAGAGGAACTACAAAGAGTACCGTGCAGAAAGGGCGAAATAGAAGCTTGGAGAAGCTTCAGGTACATTCATGATCAATCTCCAATTGTCAAATTTTTGTGATAGTACATTGGTATTGGATACCAGTATTGCTTATCACATCTACAATTTATTGTAAATTCTAGCAAAGTCGAGGGGAGATTGGCGCGAGGAATATTGCATAAAGATTTGTTTATGCTAGATACTACTCCACATATCATGAATGTAAGTGTGTCTAAGAGGAAATGAGATTAGGTGAACAGTGCATACCTATGACATTGTAGGCTAGGTCACATCAATGAGGGAATTATTCAAAAGTTACTCAATGATAGATATCTAGATCCATTCGACTATGTGTCATATGCAACTTGCGAGCCTTGCCTTTGTGGAAAACAGACCAACTCTCCATTTAGTGGAACTGGAGAGAGAGCCAATGAACTGTTGGAACTCATACATAGTGATGTATGTGGACTGATGTCAACTCCTGTCATTGGTGGATACTCCTACTTCATTACCTTTACTAATGATTTCTCAAGGAATGGATATGTGTACTTAATGAAGTACAAGTCCGAGGCCTTTAAGAAATTCAGAGAGTATAAGAATGAGGTGGAGAACCAGACTGGAAAGAGTATCAAAACTCTTCAATCAGATCGAGGAGGTGAGTACTTAAGTATAGAGTTTACTCAGTTCCTCAAGGACCTTGGGATATTATCCCAATGGACACCTCCTTATACACATCAGCTCAATGGTGTCTCTGGAAGGAGGAACCGTATGTTGTTAGATATGGTACAGTCCATGATGAGTTTCGCTGACTTACCCATCTTATTCTAGGGATATGCCCTGGAGACCGCAGCTTACCTTCTGAATAGAGTTCCAACTAAGTCGGTAGTGTCTACACCATATGAGATATGGAAAGAGAAGAAGCCTGATCTTAAGGTTGTTAAGATTTGGGGCTGCCCTGCCCACATTAAAAGACACAATCCCGATAAGTTAGAATCAAGGACAGAGCGATGCAAATTTGTGGGATACCCAAGGAAAATTGTGGGTACTATTTCTATCATCTCGAGGACCAAAAGGTCTTTGTAGCTAAGAGAGCAATGTTCCTTAAGAATGAACACATTCTTGACGGAGATAGTGGGAGAATGAAAGAGTTGAGTGAGGTTGGAGAACCAAGCTCAAGCACCACTCTACAGCCCGAGTCTGTTCAGGTACCTAATACACAAGTTTCAACTTTACATAGGTCTGATAGAGTATCCCATCCTCCTGAGAGATATGTGAGATATATTAGAGGAGAGGATGTTGAGGATATTGATCCTCAGACCTACG
Organism: Musa schizocarpa; assembly: GCA_900464855.2. Lineage (NCBI taxonomy): Eukaryota > Viridiplantae > Streptophyta > Magnoliopsida > Zingiberales > Musaceae > Musa > Musa schizocarpa. The sequence goes on along the minus strand of LS990923.1, from coordinate 43,196,856 downwards.
AGGAGGCTATTATAGACTCCGGGAAGTGGCAAGAAGCCATGAATTCTGAGATGGATTCTATGTACTCCAACAAGGTTTGGAACCTAGTTGATGTGCCCAAAGGTATTGTACCCATCGGTTGCAAGTGGATCTTTAAGAAAAAGATTGAAGTAGATAGAAAGGTAGAGACCTATAAAGCAAGGCTAATGGCTAAGGGGTATTGTCAAAAGCAAGGTGTTGATTATGATGAAACCTTCTCACCCGTAGCAATGCTGAAATCTATTAGAATTCTATTGGCTGTTGCAGCACACTATGATTATGAGATCTAGCAGATGGATGTGAAAATTACATTCCTTAATGGGAATCTCGAGGAGGAGGTGTATATGATGCAACATGAGAGATTCGTGTCCAAGAACTGCCCAGATAAGGTGTGTAGGTTGCTTAGATCTATTTATGGACTAAAGCAAGCTTTCCGAAGTTGGAACATAAAATTTGATGAGACAATTAGATATTATGACTTTATTAAGAACGAAGATGAGCCTTGTGTGTACAGGAAGGTAAGTGGGAGTGCTATCACCTTTTTGGAGTTATATGTGGATGACATCCTGATCATTGGGAATGACGTAGGAATGCTATCCATAGTAAATGCTTAGTTATCTAGACACTTTTCCATGAAGGACTTAGGGGAAGCATCCTATATCTTGGGGATTAGAATCTATAGAGATAGATCCAAGAGGATGCTTGGCTTGTCCCAGTCCAAGTACATAGAAACAATTGTCAAAAGGTTTGGTATGGAAAATTCCAAGAGAAGTCTCATACCGATGAGACATGGGATATCGCTTTCTAGGAATAATATCCATGATATCCATTGTCAAAAGGTAGAGACATGGGATATGAGAGGATCATCCACTCTCGACATCATGAGAGGAATATCTCATGTATTCTTGCTCAGACAAATCCTTGGCCAGGGTCATTCAGGTTGAGAGAGAAAGAGTTCTCCAGGAGAATCCGATTAGAGCGAGACTCGAGTAGAAATTGTATGAGTTTGACAGCACCATGCTCGATATACGGTCTCTGGGATATTAGATAGATGAGGGATTATAGGTACATGGTAACTGAGGACAGACAGGTCCAATCGATTGGATTCTCCTGTATCGTTTGGGGACTACGGCGTAGTGGCCTAGTACGTCCGTAGTCGATGAGTCGAGTGAATTATTACAAAGATAATAATTCACTGAGTTAGAAGGAGTTATGATAGGTATGACTCACGGCCAGCTCGATATTGAGCCTAGAGGGTCACACACATATGGTAGGTATTGCGATGAGTAGGGGTTCGGATATGAGATATCTGACGGAGCCCTTGTCTTATTAGATATCCAATAACCCCCTGAATTATTGGATCCCGATCCAATAAGAGCCCATGAGAGATTATTGTATAGAGATCTACTAATCTAAAAGCTTGGGTTATTGGATGTAGATCCAATACCCACTAGGCGAGGATCCATTAGGGTTTGAAAGGGGACCTCTATAAATAGGAGGGATTCATAGCCTCATAGACTAGAGTCTTTGCTTGCCTCTCCTATTCTCCTCCCCCTCTCCACCTCAAAGAAGGCCTGGAGTTTTGAAGAGCGTCGTCGCATCCCTGCTGTGTGGATCACCGCTAGAGAGGATGACGCTTGACCTCCTTCACCCTCTCCTAAAGATCTGTAAGGAAATAGGGATATACGATCTCCCTAGGTAACACAATATACTCTATACGCAGTTTTAAGTTTCGCAGATTTTGGGCACTAATCTTCGCACGACGACGAACATCTCTTTGGGAATCGGGGATTTTATTTTCTTGTTCTTCCGCTGCGCATGTGATGTCGCCCCCAAGATTTCCCAACATATGACACATAGAACCAAAGAATGCCACTTGGGTGAAAACTCAAGTGATGAAGATGATGATGACTTGACACTCCTTATAAGAAGGTTTAAAAAGTTCTTAAAAAGGAACAAAACAAAACAAGACACTAAGAACAAAAGTGAACTAAAAAACGATCAAATAATTTGCTATGAATGTAAGAAGCCGGGACACTTCAAAAATAAATGTCCCCAAGTGAAAAAAAAAAACTACCAAAGAAAAAGAAGATGCTCAAGGTAACTTGGGACGATTCGAGTGCAACCAAAGATGAGGAATCAATCAATAAAGATGAAGTTACAAATTACGCTCTAATAGTGCTCAATGATGAGATAAGTGACTCAATCGAATCTCATTCAACTTATGATGATTTACTTATTGCTTTTAATAATTTATATGATGAATGTAAGTTAGTTGGTAAAAAATATAAGTTGTTAAAAAAGAGCATGCTTCTCTTGTTAGTAAATTTGATAGATTAAAAAATGAGCATGATGATAGCAAGTTAGCTACTTGCACTAAGAGTGAAGAGATAGATTCATTTAAGAAATAAACCGTTTTACTACAAGAAATATTAGAAAATTTTAAAATAGGTAATAAATCTATAAACATGATCCTTGCTAATAAGGGTCATGTTCATATAAAGGAAGGAATTGGCTTTGTGAGTAACACTCAACAAAAGCCAACTATCTTCATCAAATGACCTAAATTACATGTCCCACATAGAGAAAAATATATTTTTTATGAAAAATATGATCATTTTATTTACAAATATCTATTTAAAAGGTATAGTCCATATAAATTAGTTTGGGTTCCTAAAGGAACCATAAACCATTCAATGATATGTAGATCTATTTACAAGAGACCCAAAGTCAAATGGGTACCTAAAGAAAAATATATTTTTTTGTAGATGTGTTTACAATCACAAGTTAAGAGCAAGTGATAGTACCTTGATAATGGATGCTTAAGGCATAATCGGAGATCCAATATATTTCTCTAAGCTCACTAGCTAAGATGAAGAGTACGTCACCTTCAGAGACATCAACAAAGGGAAAATTATTAGCAAAGGAACCATAGGTAACAAGTCAAATATTTTAATTGAAGATATGTTATTAGTAGATGGTTTAAAACATAATCTACTAAGCACTAGTCAATTGTGTGATAAAAAATATATCATCAAATTTGAATCTAATGCTTGTATAATTAAAATACCACACAAAAATAGATCTATGATTGTCTTAAAAAATAATAATGTGTATACTATTGATATTGATGATTTTCACGATAAAACATATTTTTTTGTTTTAAATAATGATGCATGACTTTGGCATAAGAGACTAGGTTATGCTAGCATAAAACTAACCTCTCAAATTTCAACTAAAAAACTTATAATAGGAATGCCTAGCATCATTAAAGATAAAGTTTGTGATGCATATCAATTAGAAAAATAAATAAAAAGTAGTTTCAAATCAAAGAATCGAATAGGTATCTGTAGACTACTACAATTGATCCATATAGATTTATTTGGACTAATTGATATGACAAACCTAGGAGATAGTAAATATACCTTTGTAATTGTTGATAATTATAGTAGATACACTTGGACATACTTTTTGGTACATAAAAGTGATCGCTTCAAATTTTTTTTAAAATTTTACAAATTAGTTTAAAATGAAAATAGTTTTATGATTGTCTCTATTCGAAGTGATCATGGTGGTGAATTTCAAAACTTGATTTTAAAAACTTTTATGATTTAAATGAGTATAACTATAACTTCTCTACTCCAAGAAACCCTCAACAAAATAGAGTTGTTGAGAGAAAAAATAGGAGTTTACAAGAAATGACAAGAACCATGCTTAATGAACATAGCTTACCCAAATATTTTTGGGCCGAAGTTGTTAACACGATATGCTATGTTATGAACAGGATTTTTGTAAGATCATTACTTTCCAAAACTCCCTATGAATTATGAACAACAAAAGACCCAATATTTCATATTTTAAAGTTTTTGGTTGTAAATGTTTTGGTTTAAATAAAAAATATGCATTAGAAAAATTTGATGCAAAATCCGATGAAGGCATTTTTCTTGATTATTCCTCTATGTCTAAAGCTTTTCGTGTCTTTAATAAAAGAACTTTGGTTACATAGCAATCTATTCATGTTATTTTTAATGAGCTTTTCAAATTTAAGAAAAGTGATTTTGATGATGGATTTAATTTTGATGCTTTAAATTTGAATGAAAACTCTCCTCCCCTAATCAACTTGAATACATATTCTTCCAAAGAATCTGTACCTAAGGATTGAAAGTATATAGATGCTCATCCTAAGGAGCTAATTATTGGAGATACATCAAAAGGTGTTCAAACTCATTCTTCTTTTAAAAATTTTTATGCGAATGCAGCCTTTTTATCTCAAATTGAACCAAAATGCATTGACGAAGCCCTAAAAGATGATTCATCGGTTATTGTAATGTAAGAGGAGTTAAATAAATTTGAGAGAAATAAGGTGTGGAAGCTTGTTTCTTGACCTGGTGACCATTTAGTAATTGGTACCAAATGGATCTTTAGAAATAAGTAAGATAAACTTGGTATCGTGATTAGAAACAAGGATAGATTAGTGGCCAAGGTTTTAACTAAGAAGAAGGTATCAATTATGAAGAAACCTTCGCTCTTGTGGCTAGATTTGAAGTTATAAGGATTCTCCTTGCATATGCTAGTTGTAATAATTTAAAGTTATTTCAAATGGATGTTAAATTGTTTTTCTTAATGGTTTCATTTCCGAAGAAGTTTATATTGAACAACCACCCGGATTTGAAAATACTATTTTTTTGAATTATATTTTTTAAGTTATCTAAGGCTCTTTATGGTTTAAAACAAGCCCCACGGGCTTGGTACGAGAGACTTAGTTCCTTTCTAATTAAGAATAATTTTATGAAAGGCAAGATTGATACTATATTGTTTATTAAATATTTTAAAAATAATTTTTTTATTATTCAAATTTATGTTGATGATATCATTTTCAGATCTTCAATTGAGTCTTTATATGAATCTTTTGCCAATAATATGAGCCACGAAGAGTTTAATGAGGGGAATTAACTTTTTTCTTAGGATTATAAATTAAATAACTTAGTGATGGAACCTTTGTGAGTCAAACTAAGTATACTTTATATCTATTAAAATAATTTAATATGGATAGTGCTAAGGCTATTCATTCACTAACAAGCAGTTCCACAAAGTTAGATATGTACTACGATGAAGAAAATTTTGATTAAAAGACTTATAAGGGTTTGATAAGTAGTTTACTATACCTCATAGCAACTAGACCTGATATTATATTTAGTGTTGGACTATGTGCTAGATTTCAATCTAATCCCAAGAAATCTCACCTAAATGCTATTAAGAGGATTTTTAAATATATAAAAGGAACTCCTCATATAGGATTATGGTATCCAAAATCAAAAAATTTTAAATTAATTACTTATGCCAATGCTGATTTTGGTGAATATATAATAGATAAAAAATCTACATCTGGAATATATCAACTCTTAGGTCATTCACTTGATTCTTGGTCTTCTAAGAAACAAAATTCGATTGTATTATCTACAACCGAGGTTGAATATGTAGTAGTAGGTATATATTGTGCACAAGTTATTTAGATTAAAAATACTTTAAAAGATTATAGAATTTATTTAAAAAATATCCCTATAAAATGTTATAATACTAGTGTAATATGTTTAACAAAAAATCTCATTCAACACTCTAGAACTAAACATATTGATATTAGGCATCATTTTATAAGAAATCATGTCAATAACCATGATATATCTCTAAAATTTATTGATACAAAACATCAATTAGCTGGTATTTTTATAAAACTATTGAATGAGGAATAATTTAATTTTATTAGAAGAGAATTAGGTATGTTAAATATTTCTGACACATGAGTTCCTCTTTTATATTTTTTGAATTTCTTGACTTTTGAAAATTGAGTTTTCTTTTTCGAGATCATTTACTATCATTCCTTTTCTTTGCAATTCACAAAAGAAAAGATCTGATTCATGGATCATTGGTATATTTGATCTTTTATAAGTTGATCGTTTCCATATGAATCCTTCCTCTTTCTCTTTACGAAAGTAGATCTTCGATTCATGGAATGACTTGATATGATATTTGTGCAAATGAGTGTTTGCACCACATAACGATTGTGATCTTACTTGTCTCAAAAGAAAAGGAAGCAAGAGTACTTACTTGCTGCATCTCAAAGAAAAAGCAAAAATGCTAGAAAAAGGAAGCCAACACCGATAACTTAGCAAAAGGTAGTGCACCGCTGGGCTGGTAGTAGCACCACCAGTACGCACTACTTATAGGCGGTAGCACTGCCCAGCTGGTGGTACCATCTCCTGCAACCTTGCCCTATAAAAACCATAGTTAGGGTCGGTGGTAGAACCGCCCCCAACCCTCTCTACACTTCTCTAAATTGCTCCACACCACTCATTCCTTTTACTCTTCCTCTAGAAACTCAAGAAAACAACTATCCTTTACGAAGCTAAGGATCAATCTCAAACCCCCCCTTGGTGATCACAAGAAGTTTAAACTACAAAGGTAATCCATAAACCCAATTGTTTCTCTCATTCTCTATTTATTATTTGTTCTTGCCTCTTATTATTTGTAATATATGTAGTCCACATAGCATTCAGAAGATCCTTAAGAGATAAAGGAAAGAGGAGATTAGATGAAACCTTTGATTATATACTCTTTGATTCCCCTCAACGTACCATTAAATTTCTAACATTTGAGTCTAAAAGTGTATATAATGGAAAATATGTAGATCTAGAAGAATTGAGTGATATGGAACTAATTCAATGGTTCGCTAACTTAGATGTCCTTTCAATTCTTCAAATAAGTGAACCCATTTATCGAATTGAATTATGTCAAGATCAAATCTTAATTGAGATACAATAAATTCATCATCAACTTAATACTCTGTTTAGGCATTTCGATTTACCACCACCTGAATAGCTTGTGTATGCCTTCTTTTTGTTCATGATAAAGGGAGAGAAGTCTATGGATTCTTTCATGTACTCTTTAATGTTGCCATGTATAATGTTTTGCACACTTTGATATGATGTAATGCATGAAGTAATGAATACTTTAGTATCATGTATGTTATGGCCAAAGCAATGTTGATTTATTTTTTGTATCATGTATGAAGTGATGAGTTGTAATGTTTTGAAACTGTGTATGTTATATTTTGATAATTTGAAACTATGATGATGCATAATGAAATTTTGATATGATATATTATATTTGATCACTATGATCGAAATAGTTTCACTTAAATTCAAATATTATGATTCCTTTTGAATATAAGTTTGCCTTATCTTAATATGGCATATACATAGGGGGAGTTAAGGTTAACTCCGTCATTAAAGGGGGAGATTGTTGAATCTCGAATTTTGATGATGAAATCAATTAATGAATTAATGATTTAAGCCATATGTTGAGATAAGTGATGCAGGACTAACTATGATTGTAAAAAAGATAAAACAATTAAAGAAGAATCGAATGTTGGGTCGGAGTCAAGTTCGAGCATCAGGCTGGAAGAATCGGGGGATACACCAAAGGTTCGAATGATGCATCGGAAGCTCGCTGAGAGTTTGTCGGGAGTTCACTGAAAGCTCGCTGGAAGATCACTAGGAGTGCACCGAAAGTTTCACCGAGAGTTCGGATGAACAATTGATAAGCCGGACAACTAGGATTGCTTGCATTATAATTATCTAGCCTTAATTGTCATAGTTAGGGTTTCAATTCAAGGAGAAATTTCATTAACTCAATTAGGGGCCAATTAGGCCCTAATCAAGGCTGAATAGTGCTAATTGGATGGCCCATTCAGTAACTTGGAGCCACGTTAAGCGGTGGCACCGCTAGAGCTCGTGGTGGAACCGCTTGACGCTCGGCCTCCTAGGTGGTCTGGACGGTGGTACCATTGGCAGTTAATACTATAGGTAGTGGAATCACTAGAGCTCAGTCTCCGAGGCTCTATCAGGTGGTTGTACCGCCCAGTTTTAGTCTGTAGGCGGTGGTACTACCCAGTATTGTCGGCGGTATCGTTAGTACCCCGGAAACCTAGGATGAGACACTTTTTGGCTCCATTTTGAAGCCATCGGGGCTTATAAATATCTCACTTTTTCTTGTGAATAAAAGTGTGAATAAAAGTCTTGAGATTTTGGTTGTAAAAGTATTAAAAAAGTGCTAAGTGTCCTCCTCATTTTTTAGCTTTGTGATTAATCTAAGAGAGGTTTGAGGTTTGAAAAAGATTATCTCCTAAACTTATAAAAAGGAGAAAGAGTTGTAAGAGGATAGTTGATCTTTGCCATTGAATGAAGACTGATAGTGGACGTCGATGACCTCAATGGAGAGGAGGAATCAAGAGTGGACATAGATCACGACAACCGAACTACTATACAATTAGTCTCATCTCTTCTTTGCTATTTACTTAAACATGAACCTCGAGGTTTCCGATACGGTTTTATCATATGAATTATCACTATCAGCATAATTCTCCAAAAGCACTAATTTAACCTCCTTTTAGTACCAACTTGATCCTAACAATTAATACATTAGTATAAAATTTGATCAATTCATTACTATAAGTTTACTTAGTATTATGAATTTGATCAATACATATAGGAAGACAATTACTATATGTTTCTCTAGTATTATGAGGTTATGTAGAATTTTGGTCAATACATCACTATATGTTTTTCCTCCTACATAATTGGTATTATAAATTATGAGTGATTATTTTATTTTTATCCTTTTTCCTTTCAGATTAGTCTTGTCCGTAGTGGATGAAGTGCAAAGTAGTGACTGATACATATGGTTGTATTGTCAATTCTTAAATTAAAAAAAGGATCCCTTTTAGATCTGCTTTTCTTTACTGTCTAAAACTATAATGACCTCTTCACATGTAAATTTTGTTTGAACTACATGTACACGTTCCCTTTTTTACATATAAGTCTCATATTTAAATAAATCATTTGGTTTTTGTACCTTACCGTGTATGCATTATGTTTTAGCTTCCAGGTAAGTCTATGATTGCAACATAGCTGTAATAACCTTGATCACTAGAATCATCATTATTTTTGATACCTTGATATGTTAATAATTTATGAACTATAGTACAGCTACAATGCCCAAATGTGGTCATTGATATAGCATACCATGATGAGAAAATTGAAAGCTAAAGAAGGTAGTTTAATTCTTCTTATCACTCATCTGATATGATAGTAAAAAGGAGTTTGGCGAGGAAATAATACTCCCTAAATTGCACTAAAAGGAAAATATATTGTAGAAAACTTGTATTAAGAATTTTATTCAAAAGGTTTGAGCCTCGAGCAGTCTAATTCTAATTAGTTGTCTAGTAAATAAGTTTTCTATTTGATTTTTTATATAGAAGATTATGATAGAGACCCGTATAGAATAATTTCTTTGCTTTCTTATATCTTTAATCAATAATAAATTTGAGGATCAATCATAGATTTAAAGAGCTGATCTGATTGAGTGCATGATTGAGAAATCTCTCTTCATCAAAATCTATATAAATACTTATCTCCCCCGTAAATAAAATCAATTATTTTCGTAACCTATTTCTCAATTCAATATTCATCACGATGATTATTTTGAAGTGGTTGGACAAAGAAATTATCTAGTTTGTCTATGCTCTGCTGTATAAAAACTGTTAGGAGGCAACATAGTTGCTGTTTTGAGAGTTATCGTGCAGACTTCTAAAACAAATTGACATTTTATTGCTGCTTCATAATATTATGTTCGAGATCAAAGTGTGACATAAAATTGAAAGAGGAATCGATGTCAAAAAGGAAAGAATAAGTTTGGTTACACTATAGAATGATCATTAACTTGAGTACTTAACTTGAGTGCTTGAGTGATAAACTACAATGGTGTTTTGTTGCTTGCATCACTTCTTCGATACGAAAATCACATAAATCTCCATTTTGGTCTTAATATCATGTAAAAATTGATCGTGCATTATTCTTTATTGAAGTTTCACATCATTATTATTATGTGTTAGTCATGCTATTCTGTTCTTCTTGGCATATATGATTTTGACACTCCAATGCCATAGGCTACTTGCATGCTATGACAAAGTTGTTTCGATCCTGTTTATTTATTTATTTTTATCTTGGTTAAATGCACCTAATGCAAGTTCAATATATTACTCATTTTCATTTTTGATAATGGATACAATGCTTATCTTATGTACTCTACTAACTTTGTGAGTCTTTACACTGCATTTTCGATCATGTGTCATGATGTTCTTATGGTATTCTTTGCCACAGTGCATATTTCCTTATCTTAAGTTTCTGAGCACAATGTTTCATAGATTTAAGTTTCTCTAAAAAATTTGTTGTGTAATATTTATAATCTCTTTATCTAAAACAAAGTAACGTTGATAATTGACATATAAGACTATAATGGGTCGAAAGGGATATGTTAAACTTATAATGGGCCTTTCAATAGTGGAATTTAACATTTGTGTTAGAAGATCTCTTGAAGTGAGTGAGTTTAATATAATACTAAGTTGATTGATTGATCATAACGGGATATAAAGAAGAAATAAATTTTATATATGAATAAATATAAGCAGATCAACGGAATTAAATGAAAATCATAATCAAATATTATACCAAGATTTATGTGAAAAATTCTTCCAATGTGAAGGGTAAAAATCACATGGCAAATTAGAGATAATCCACTATAAAAATAATGAATATACAAATTTCAGGATCTTTTGCCTAAAATCCAAGCAACAATCTCAATAAAATAACTTGGATACAAGGATTACGTCAATGTATACAATATTCAAATTCTCCCTAAGTAATCACAACAAAAATCTACTATAGATATGATCTAACATAAGATGAGAATACTACCTCAATGATTGAGAACAGTCTCTCTGTGTTGTCCTTATTTTCTTCCATTTTTTTCTCTTGTTTTTCTACCATTTTCTCCTTTTTTTTTGAATAAGTTGCTCCTGTAGTTTTTTGCCTCGTTGCCTCATTACTGTAGTTTTTCCTCCTATTTTTGCAGCCACCACACCTCCCTTATTAGATCTAGGGTTAGGTTAAAAGAGATGTGGGTTATGGGCTGAATTCGTGGGCTGTCAGCCCAACAACCTCCCCCTTCAGCCTATAAAGGAGGTTGTCCCACGACTCCTCAATATGAAGCCATGCCGATTAGCTGTCGACATACGTCCTATCTTTTTTTGGTAAAGTCTTTATCAATATATCTGCTTCGTTGTCATCTATGTGAATTTTTTGAAGTTGCAACTACTTCTCTTCAAGTACATTTCGAATCCAATGATGGTATCTGACATCTATATACTTTAACTTGGAATCAAATGTTAGGTTTTTACACAAATGGATTACACTATGGTTGTCATAATTCACCATATAGTTTTTCTATTTCAGTCCCAATTCTTATAATAATTTTTCATCTATGACATTTTTTTACAAACCTCTATAGCAACAATATATTCTGCCTCTATGGTGGAGAGAGCAATACACCTTTCCAATATGGATTACCATGACATAGCTCCCCCTGCAAAATTAAGTACAAAACATAATGTGGATTTTCTTGTATCTATATCTTATGCCATATCTGCTTTTGTATAACCTGTCAACATATGTGGTCTACCTCCAAAGTTTAAACAAACCTTAGAACTCTCTCTGAGATATCTAAATATCCATTTCACAGCTACCGAGTGCTCTTTGTCTAGATTTGTAAGAAATCTGCTAGTAACACTTACTACATATACGATGTCTGACCTTGTATATACTATTGCATACATTAAACTTTCAACTACCGAAGCATAGGAACTTTTTGTATTTTCTCCTTCTCCCAATTACTTGACGGAGTCTGTTTTGAGCACAACTTGAAGTGACCTGCAAGAGGATAACCAATTGGCTTTACATTGCTTATACTTAATCTTTCCAATACCTTTTCGATGTATTTCTCCTATAACAACCAAATCTTCTTATTTTTTCTATCACAGGAAATCTGCATACCTAGTATTTGCTTTGCTAGCCCCATATCCTTCATTACAAAAGATTCACTCAGTTTCTTCTTCAACAATTATAGACATATCTTTCCCAAGGATAAACATGTCATCAATATAAAGTAAGAGAATAATAAAATCCTCATCAAACCGTTTGATATACATACAATGATTTGAAGTCGTTCTTTTATATCTATTTTTAGTCATAATTGAATCAAACTTTTTGTACCACTGTCTTAGAGCTTGCTTCAGCCCATAAAAGCACTTCTTCAACTTGTAGACAAAGTTTTCTTTATCTTTGAATTTGAAGCCTTCTGGTTGTTCCATATAAATTTCCTCCTCCAAATCATCATGAAGGAAAGCTGTCTTCACATCTAATTGCTCAACCTCTAAGTCCTAACTAGTAGCAATACTAAGAACAACATGAATAGAAGACATTTTAACAATAGGAGAAAAAAATCTCTTCTAAATCAATATATTTCTTTTGACTAAAGTCTTTCATAACTAATCTAGCTTTATACTTTGATTGAAAATAATATTCGAGTCTTCAACCTAAAAACTCACTTGTTCTTCAATGCTTTCATTTCCTTTCATAGTTGCACTAAATTATAAGTGTAGTTCTTCTTAAGAGCATCCATCTTTTCTTGCATAGCAACTAACCATTTCCTTTTCTACTCATTTTCAACTGCTTCCTAATAACTCTCTAGTTCACCTGCATTAGTAAACATTATATACTCATCTGTAGAGTATCTTTGGAAGGTTGACATTGTCTAGAAGATCTTCTCAACTGAGGTTATGCGGGAAGTTTCTCTCTAACTTCTTCTTACTCAACATGTCCTGTAGGTATATCAATATCAGGCACTACACTATCTTCCTACACATCTCCCCCATCACCTTGATATATTGGAGGAGTAATTGGGTCACAATCTACTAATTTTTTATAGAAGTCTTGGCTGATGCCCTCTTCTTCAAATCCTTAGAGGTTTGATCCTCAAAGAAGACCACATCTCTGCTTCTAAATACCTTCTGCTTTTTTGGATCCCAAAGCCTATAACTAAACTTATCATATGAGTAGCTAAGAAAAATATATTATTTAGTCTTACCATCCTACTTGGACCTCTACTTGTTTGGAATATGTGCAAATGCACGACAACCAAACACTCTCAAATGCTTGTAGGAAACATCTTTCCTGACCATACATGCTTTACAGTATCACCATCTAGGGTTGTACATGGTGACAAGTTGATCACGTTAATTATAGTCCTCAAAGCCTCATCCCAAAACTTTTTGGGTAGCTTGGCCTGAAAGTATACATCTGATCTTTTCCATGATTGTGTGATTCATCCCTTCTACAATAGCATTATGCTGAAATGTACTAGGAACTATCATCTTATGTTGGATATCATGTGACCTACAATAATCATTAAACAATCCTATATACTCAATATCATTATTTGATCTTATGCATTTCAATTGTATTTTTGTCTCCCTTTCAACTCCAGCATGAAACTCTTCGAAGATATTAATAACATGATCTTTGGTCTTTAAAGCATAGGCCTAAACTTTCTTGAAAAAATTATTTATAAAAATGATAAAATAAAGTGCCCTACTAATACTATGAATATTAACAGATCCACCATGAGTTTTTGTCCTCAAATGACCATATACATCTTTATAAATACGGTTTGAGACATGCATTTTTCTATATAAAGCAGGACTAGCAAATGAAACTCTATGTGTCTCTCTTGGAAAGAGCTTGTAGCCCATTCTTGCTTATGTGTCCTAATCGCCTATGCCATAACTTTATGCTGAAGTCTTTCTCTATAGCATTTAATTGCTCATCATAAGATTTGGCCTGCAACTTGTATAAGGTGTGACATTTCTTTCTACTAGCTATAACAATAGAACCTTTATTGAGCTTCTATTACCTTCTGTGAAATCTGTTATTATAGTCTTCATCATCTAGCCTTCCAACTTAAATTAAATTCAGCCTCAAGTCAACCACATGCCTCACATCCTTAAGCACAAACTTACAATCAAGGTTAGTCTTTATATGGATATCACTTATGCCAATAATGTATGTCATGTCATAGCTGCCCATCTTGACAACACCAAAATTTTCAAACATTAAGGTAGCAAAAAACTCCCTCCATTGTGTAGCATGATAAAAAGCACCTATATCAATCACCCACTCAAGATCCTAAAATATACAAGAAAAAATATCATCATAAGGAGACAAAATCAAATAATCACCACCCTACACTATAGTTGTAGAATTATCTTTTAACTTTATAGACTCCACTTCTTTTCCCTTTTTCTTGCTCTTCTTAGTTTTTTCTTAGGTTGCTTGTATTGGTTCTTGTAATATTCATTCTCACTACAGTTATAGCAAACAATATCTTTTCTTGATCTTGACTTACTTCTACCCATACGTAAATTGCTTCTATCATTAGACTTTGACCTTCCTTTGTTCTCTAAGATAAGTGCCTGTGAATCATTCTGAGATGTTGCTAAATTCTTTCTTCTCAACTCCTCATTCAACAAAGTGCTTGTTACTTAACTCATAGTGATAATACCATCTGACATAAAATTACCAGGCTTTTCAACTTTTTCCAAAGAGAATATATAGAACTTTCAATAAAAACATGGTGAAAGACACTATTATCGAGCCACTATCGAATAAACCCAACTGTTTTTTGATCTAACCTCTTTCACTCATCATCTATCATAGGACTTTGCACTATCCCCTACAAAGGTCTATACAAATCTTTGCAATACGATAGAACTTTTATTCTTAGTTTTCATATTATCCAATTGTTTTCATTCAAGCTAATCATGCGAAAAACACTACCGACCTTTATGTTCGAATACAAAAAATTAAATCATCAAAACTGATACTATAAAGAATAACAAATCTCTCGATAGTCATTTATGGTTATTAATGTATAAACTTACAAAGACATATATTATATTACGTGTGAATTAGTTGAAGTTGGATGAAAGGAACATAGTTTACTATGTAGTTCACTTGATGCTTTAATCATTAAGAGAGATTAAATCCTTCGAAGGCACCTTACTGTTCATATAGTATATATACCTTACTCATTTATTTTAATGAACTTTAATTTTATTTTAAAGTTGTTAGGATCAATAGCACTAAGAGGGGTGAATTAGTGCAGCGGAAAACTTTCAACGTTTAAAACTGCGTTCGTACGACAAAGCCGATTTCAGTAGAAAAGTCGATTCGTAAATTTCTTTAACTTAAGATTAGGCAAGAAGCAGTTAAAATGAATCTGTTAATGCAGTTTGCAGTTATGATGGAAATCAGAATGTAAGCGTAAACTGAAATACGATGTTCGTACGAGAAAAGCGATTTACGTCTAAACACGATTCGAAAAATACTGAGCTTGGAAACGCAATTGTAAAAGCGCAGAAGGAGCTATGAAGGAGG
Source organism: Musa schizocarpa (assembly GCA_900464855.2). Classification (NCBI taxonomy): domain Eukaryota; kingdom Viridiplantae; phylum Streptophyta; class Magnoliopsida; order Zingiberales; family Musaceae; genus Musa; species Musa schizocarpa. The sequence goes on along the minus strand of LS990923.1, from coordinate 43,181,452 downwards.
TTTGTAGTAAGGATAATAAGCTCAAAGTAAAAGCAAACCAGAGAAGATGGGAGTTTACAGTGGTTCGGTCAATCGTGACCTACATCCACTCCTCCGATTCCTCTTCCGTCGAGGCCACCGGCATCCACTAACGATCTTCCTTTATTAGGCGAAGATCAACCTCCTTCTTACACCCCTCTTCTCCTTTTACTAGGTTTAGGAGACAACTCTTACAAGCACTCACTCTCCTCTCTTAAACATAATTCTAATACTTAAGCTAGAGGAGGGAAATTCTAGAGAATGCAGGAGTGTTTTCTCTCTTTTAATCTCTCTATGCTTGTATCTTTTACCCAGAGATTGGAGGGGTATTTATAGGCTCCAAACCAGTTTGAATTTAGAGCTCAAATATGTCATCTCCCGGAATTCCGGGGTCTAGCGGTTGCACCGCCTGATAGGGCTTGAAGACTAAGCCTCTGGGCGGTGCCACCGCTTGTCAGGGGCGATTGCACCGCCTGGCAGAGCTCGGAGACCGAGCTCAAGCGGTGCCACCGCTTGACTGGGGCGGTTGCACTGCCCAGCCAAAGCTCGAAGACCGAGCTCAGACAGTTGCACCGCTGTCAGAGGCAGTTGCACCGCCCAGCCAGAACTCGGAGACCAAGCTTTGGGCGATGCCACCGCCAACCCAAGCGGTGCCACCTCTGGGCGAGAGATCTAGGTCCGAATAGGTTGATCCATTCGGCCTAATTTGGTTCTTTCAAGGGCCCAATTGCCCCTAGATTAAGTTAATGGGATCACCTCCCAATTCTAACTTAATCATCATGCTAACTACAACAATTTCTTAAGACTTTTACTACAGCTTGCTCTGGTGCGTCAATCGCTTCTTCCGGCGAGCTTCCGACGAACTTCCAGCGAACATCCGACGGTCCTCCAACGATGCTCCACGGACGTTCGGCAAACTCCTGGACTTACAACAATCCACTTGGCGAGTTCTGACGAGCTTCTTTTTGGCAAGCTCCTGGATTTCTCGGATTTGTTCCCGCAGAACCTCCGACGATCGTCCGGACTTTCGTCAAGCTCTCGAACTCCCAATGTGATCATAGTCCTGACTTCGGCGCAACTCCTACTGCATGTCTTACTTTCATCGTAGTTAATCCTGCACACTTATCTCAACATATGGATTAGATAACAAATGACAATTGATGTCATCATCAAAATCCGAGATTCAATAATCTCCCCCTTTTTATGATGACAATCAATTGATAACGGAGTTAACCTTAACTCCCCCTATCTATGTGCCATAATTGAGATAAGTCATTCTTGAATTCAAAGCCTTTGAATTCAAGAGATATATTGATAAGTTAAAATCATTTAACCTTATCAATACTCTCATCATGATTCCTATCATGATGTATCTCTCTGTATGATGTCAAGACTCTACATCCATTTTCAAATTTCAAATATGAATTGTTGTAATTATAGCAATTCATAGATACTAAGCATCAACTAGCTGATATTTTTACAAAACCTCTAAGTGAAGAACAATTTGATTTCATAAGAAGAGAATTAGGAATGTTGATGTGTCAAAATGCATAAACTTGTTATAATTATTATTTGGACTTTATTGATTGAATGATCAAATCACTTAATCGCTATTACATGCCAAATATAACATGTTGGAAATTAATCCAACGATGAGCATGTCCTCATAGTCTTGCATGAAAGTGTTAAATTAAATTTTCGGTTCCAATCAGATTTCATTATTCTCTTTCGGATTTTGATTCACATCATTAATTCTTGACAAAAAAAATTTATCTAGCAAATTTATGGCTTTTAGACTTATCATGTGAAAAATATTGTCTTTGAGAAATAAATTTGATAATTCCTTCTTGTAAAAGGAAGATATTTTTTTTCAAAGACTTTACTCACATAAATATCTTGATCCTTGTAAAGCATGCTATCAATTTGAACTACAGAAATGACTTTCCTCCTTCATGTAAAAAGAATAATAACAAATAAAAAGAAAAAAGTTTTCACTCTATGTAGATAATCTTCATGTCATGGTCTTCTTGAGATGTTTGTATCCTATAAATGACATGAACCTACTTATGACATCACATGTATATTCAAAATTGTTTATATCTTCTCCTTTTTGTTGATGAAAAAGGGGAGAAATATGTTAATTGATACTATAAATACCATATTATGTTGAAAGAAACAGACATATAATTATTGATGCTATGCTGGCCATATTTGCATCATATTAAGATATCAAGAATTTGCATTGTAATGTTGATATCTTTCGATATGATATGATGAATTGCTATCATATGATATTTTATTAGAAATATAAAAAAACACTTATCTAATCTATTTTTCATTTTACATTTATGTTATTGGAGTTAGTCGACAGAATATTTTTCATTATGCATCACTTATAGGGCACACATCTAGAATTTATTATGTTTAACCGTTCTAAAATTTCTTATTTAAATCATGTTTCACAATAAAAATTAGATTGATGTTTCTCACTCTTTATCAGAATCTTTCACGTATAGATTTCTTATTTATTTTCTTAGATTTGATTATGATTTTTATTATCGTTGGTATAATCTTCGATCATCTCCATGATCACGTAGGAGATAATATCTCGATTACATCTTATGATGGTTTTCTCGATGAAACTTTTAAGAAGGTTGGGAATATATTTTTGGACAATGAATCATGCCTTTGAGTTTCTTCAGGTCCTTTCTTTAATTATATTTATAAATTATTCGATTAGATTCTTTATCAATTTCTGTTGATATTTGCTACTTTTAACAAAATATATAAAATAAAAATAACTGTTATGTCTATTATAGTGTCATTAAATAGAGTTGTAGTGTTTTTACCACCCATACAAACATATTATAAGACTATATAAAGTATTATAACTCAAAATTAATGACTCAAACTACAATATAAACGCATGATTTCAAACAAATATCTTATTAAAAACATAAAAAAAAATGATTTATGTATTGGTTTTGAATAGGATTATAGCATTTTTAGCATCTAAAAAAAAAGCTTATATAAAAAATTATAATTGAGTGAAATTGAAAAAATTAAAAAACAGGGGGCTATGGATGTTATGTGAAGCGCAGATTCAGGATTAAAGAAAAATAATAAAATAAAATAAAAAGTAGCACATCCCAATAAAAGCCAAAATGAGGGATTTCTCTGACAATTTGTCCCTAAAATTTTTATACAACCCTTTCCATTGGCATCTGCCCTATTGAGTTATTAATCACTTTAAAAAAAGGAATATAATAAAGTATAATATATTAATAGATTTTTGACGAGTTTTTAAAAAATATCAAAAAAAATAATTTATGGAGAAATAAATGCAAGTTTTTCGATTCAAAATATAATGTCCATAAATGTGCGTTATATTTAACTTTCGAGAAATATATGAAAACATAAATTATGCAACGTTCCAATTGAAAAGCTGCATGGTGGGTATAGTTGACTGTGATGGTGAGATGGCCGACAACTCTATCTGATCTACCGATCATATAGTTTTATCGTTCGTCAAATATTCAATTGCTTATAAAAAAAGTCTTAAACTTTTAAATTAATAATCATATTTTGAAGTTTATATGTGCAACTTATCAACTTTTAAATTATTAATATAATTAAGTATTTACGTTATAAACACATTAATGGTGCATTTAATGTAAACAATAAATATATTTTGACCTTAGTTATTTTAAAGCTTGCGCTAATTAATGCGCCTTCTAATACTCTACATATAGGCCCTTTTTCAAAAACCAAATCTAAAACAAGATGCCTCGTTGATTTTGATCAGAGAAAAATATAAATCCAGCCATCACCATTAAACCCAACTAAGTTATCAAATACGATTTTGGTTCAACTCGATCTGATGTCTTAAATCTTACAACTTAATACAACCTAATAATGTGTACTTTTTTCCATTGTTACAAAACTATTAGTTCGGCTCCCTAAAGATATCATATAAATAATAATTTTGAAAGGTTAAATATGGAAACTAATTATCAAGAATGAATACCTATAATTTAGGTATTTCTCAATTGGTACTTCTCATTTTACTTTTTTTTTCAAATGATATTCTTAATTTTAAAAATATTTATATTAATCTATTTTTTTATTTGTTATTATGTATTTGACTTGTTATAATGTTTTAGTCACGACAACAAGAACAATATTATATAATCTATTTGAAAGCATTATGGTTGATCTAAATAAACTTTTAATCTCAATTAAACTATCTACAAGTCTATACTGATAAAAAAATAAGTAAAATTTTTGATAGAGAATTTTTTAAATATTTTTAAATTAAAAATATTATTTAATTTTTTTAAAAATGCTTATTTTCTAGGAAAATCAGCCATTAATGAATTAAAATCCATTTTCTTGATGGGCCAGTGGTGCATATACTTCAATGCAATAATATATATATATATATATATATTCAGGAAATAATTGATTATATATAGATCATCAAATTTATCCATCTATCAATCTATCTTAAATTATATTTATCCATGACACAAAATCTAATAGGTCCATCATGCTAGGGTGGCAGCTAAACAAGGAAAATATTTTGGTGTGCAACCACTCAATCCCCGAGGCGCATGCAATCCATTATCTTGTGTTTTTAAAAATACACAGGATTCTCTGCACCAGCGAGATGGCCATCCACCGCGCTCCCTCCAACCACAGCTCGCCAGGTGTGGCCACGTTCCCCCTTCCTCCCCTGGCGTCTCGAGCAGAGTGTTCTCTCATACGCCCCACTCGTGTCGCAGATCCCAACGCTGCGAACCTCATCGGAAATGCAACTCTGGTCGAGCTAAGGAATCGAGTCTCGAGCAGCGGTGTTGCAAATCCAGAACAGGAAGAGAACAGGAGTCGAACTCGGCGGGGTGGAGATGACCGGATTAGATTCACAAGATCTGCCTCAGCCCTTCTCGAAGTCATCTCGTCTCGTAATGTGGCTCGATAAACCCACCCTTTTGTTCTCTTCTGCTCTCCCGCCCCTCGTCTCCACCTGACAGCAATCATGAGTCCTCTTCTGCTCCGCATTAACGTCTGGGTGTTAAAGCAGACATTGTTATCTGTTCTCCGGAACCCCCTGCGCTTTCTGCCTCCTCTCCTTCCCCGCAGATGGCTGCCCCCCTCAACCCTCATGCGCCGGTTTACATTCCATCTTCCTTCTCTCCGTTCGGAAGCTATTACTCCTCTCCTCTTCCTGCTAGTTATCATCACCCTTCTGATACTCCACCCTCTTGCTTTGCGTTCAACCAACCTCCGGTTCAGACTACTACTGGTTTCTGCGGTGCTGCCCCTCCGATGAATCCATTTCCTTTTTGTTACTACTCTCTTTCTCCTCATGCTCTTACCCACAGCGCTTACCGTACTAGCTGGAAAGTGTTTGCTTGTGGTCAGATCCCTCCGATGCCCCTCCATGGCCCGAAAGCTCACGAGCGGGCTACTCTGACTCTTCTCAGCGAGGAAGAGGAGAGTGGGGGGAAGCCAGAAGAAAACCCTGTTCCACAAACTAAAGTGAAGGAAGAGGTGGAGAAGGGCGGTTGCAGAGCTGCTGACAAAGCTCGGATGGGCTTCAAGGGTTCTGGAGGCGGTGGTTCCTTTGTCTACAGAAGGAAAGCTGTCGCGCCGAGGAGAAGTGAGCGCAGAAAGGTTCAGGCGCTGAATAAGAAGGGGAGTGTAGAATTCGAGTTCAAGAAGCTTGTGCGTGGTGCAAGTGAGTTACTGGATGACGGGAAAACCACGGTCATGATCAAGAACTTGCCCAACAAGTTCACGTACGTTGTATTCTATGATCCTAATAACCTGCTCTCATTACTAACGTGTCTGTAATCAACACAATTTCCTTTCTGTCAACTTGGGGACTCTCTCTCTCTCTCTCTCTCTCTTTCTTTTGGTAGCAAGGAGAAGCTATTAGGCATATTGGATAAGCACTGCTACGAAGAGAACCACAAGTTAAGCAAAGATGGTGCTGAGAAGCTCTCGGAGTCGGGAGGTGGAGAAATCTCATCGGCCGCTTTTTCTGAGTTCGATTTCTTGTATCTGCCCATAGATTTCACGTACGTTTCTACGCTGTTTTCTTGCTCACTGCGGTTTGCACTGACTTAGCTAGGGTTTCCTGGTTCAAGTGAAAAGCCCTTCTTGGTTCGTGTGGTTGCTTTCTTCTAGTTTCCGTTTGGTCTTCCTTATCTTAGTGGATCAATTGCCTGATTCCTTGGTTATATTTGATCGATATCGGGGAAAATGTTACTAGGACTGGCAGCAACATGGGCTATGCCTTCGTCAACTTCACCAGTGCAGTCGCTGCATGGAGGCTGTACAACTTTCTCCACAACTACGACTGGAAGTTCCACGGCTCTCGCAAGATATGTGAGGTCACATACGCCAGAATTCAGGTGATTTCAATGTTTTTTTTTCTGATTCTAAATCCCATATAGCACCAGAAGATAATAATTATATATGGCGCCTTCGAGTGAAATGATGATTCAAGTATTAATCATCGCCATTTAACACTGCTATGTCATACCCTACAAACTCACGTTTACACTCAGTTGCAGTGTCTGACGTCTATTATGTCGATCATTCTTGGGCACAGGGTTTGCCGGCGCTGCAGAAGCAGTTCAGGAATTCAACTTTTGTGTGCGGGAGTGACGACTTCCTTCCAGTGTGTTTCGTCCCGCCTCGCAATGGATACTGTCAGCCGTCGTTTCAGTTCTTGGGCCGGCGAGAACTTCCCCTTCACGCCGACCCCAAGGCATGAAGAGCGAAACAAACAAGAACGTAATGGCTAGGGTTTCTGGCTGTCTTTCTATTTGTCCATCCAACACAGGCTTGGAGAGATAGAGAAAGTGCATGCAAAAATAAACAGCCATGGATCGTTGTCTAAAGTAATCTGTAATATTTCCAACAGTATTGCGATAGAAAGGTAGTGTGGGGCTTGTTTTGGTGTCTGCAGTGTCTTTACGTTTCAGTTAGTGCAGATATCTTTAGCATTAGTGGTGTTCTCTGATCTCTGTATCTGTGATTTGTTTTGGTGGGGAAGAACATGAAATGATGGCGTGGGAAAAGAGGCCCCAATAGGAGGGTGCGGTAGGACCTGTTCCCATTAATGGGATGGGAAGGTTGGAGGGTGAGGAAGCGTGAGATGGAGGGACGTACGTACCCTCTTGCCGCTCTGCACTGGGCCGCCGAGGGTTATGCGAAGAAGCTTTTCTGCTGCTTCTGTGAGGAGTGTCTGCTCTTATATGATTGACGTTTGATTAGACCTGACCAAAGCGTACACTACAATGTTAATGGTATGTGATGGGCAGCCCTACTCCTACGGGTCTCTGCAAGCATGAGGCGCCATGATCGGCCCTCTCTTTGGTTCTCTTCTGCATGTGATAATAGGGTTCCTCAGAAGAGAAAAATATCCTTTTGCCTGCCTATTAGTGTGTTTTCTTCTCAGCTCATCATGTGTGATTATTAGGTGGAGATCTGGCAATGTTAGTATAGTGAACAACTTATAACGTTGCCGTGGAAGTTCTTTCATCAAGCCAAATGATTCCAGCGGAAGCAGAAGAGAGAGGAAGAGACCGAGCGGGGAGGATGGTTTATCAAGTACCTGTAAGTGTGCCATTAACGTTAAGCTTCTGCTTCCTCTACCTTTTATCATCTTATGGAGTCTTTGGATCAAATTCATCCACCATTAAACTCTTATTATAGCGACTGCCGATGTTATAACCTACACCATCTGAATTTAATGGTTAAAGTAAGAATGTAAATGATTTCTTCAATCGAGTCGGACACGCTGAAAATTACTTATAATATTTGTGAGAAGAATCCGTATATTTCAACATTTATACAGCCGCAAGTCCAAAATGCATCTCCTCTTATGAGTTTACCCGCAAGGGTAAAACTCTACAGGAGTATCAAGTAAAATGGAGGCTGAGATATCCCGTATTTGATCTACATATATATATGAGAACTGAAATATCGTCACGTGGAAGATGTAAAAGAGATATTGGACACTCAACAAAAGCATTTTAAATCCACTATAATTAGGACATGCTTATAAGAAATTAGAATCACACTCTCCAATTGATTTACCTAAGAATAAGTTTTCATTTTAAATCCACTATAATTAGGACATACTTAATAGAAGAAGGATATTTTATAAGAGAAAAATCTTAGGATGTGTCATATAGACTAGTTTAGTCATATCCTCCCCAGGTCGATCGTCTGAAGAGAAACTAAATCCTAGATGGATTCTGTTCTTGGTCGAGAAGACAAAGGGATCCCCTATATTTTATTTTGTTCGTGAACCATAAAGATTATATGATTTTGCATGGCTCGATGGTTTTTATTTTATTTTATTAGATCAAAGAGTCAAAGAATTTTCTCGATGAATTATTCTAAGGTTTGAGATATTTGGACGTATTACATTTATGAATTATGATTCAAGATTGTTTTTTTTAAAGATAAGATCTATAATTTGTATCCATGGGATCATCGAATACATTGCAAGTTTCCACGGTAGAGGTAGATACAGAGATGGGATTGAATAGAAACAAAAAAAAAGAAAGGTGGGGTGTTTGTGGGAGCGGCGTGCCGCATGAGATCTTAGGTTCGCTGGCAGCTTTCGGCAACGCCCCTTTTTGGGGGATGAGGATCCTGCTGTTGGGCTGATGGCCCATATTCAGCCCATGTGGGCTTTATCAGCCCACAGCTCACACCCTCCCTTAACCTAATCCTAATTAAGATTAGGGGGGTGTGGTGGCTGCGTTTTAGAGGCAGATTAAAGCTATAAAAAGGCAACAACGAGGCAGATCTTTGGTGCTACGAGATTCCAAAGAGAAGAAGGAGAACAAGGCAGAAAAGAAAGAGAAAGAAAGGGAAGAAGACAAGGACAACGCAGAGAGACTGTTCACAATCATCTAGCAGTGTTCTCATCTCAGGTTAGATCAAATCTACAGTAGGCTCTTGCTGTGATTACTTGGGAGGTTTTAGATATTGTGGGCAGTAACGTGATCCTTGTATCCCAGTTATTCTCTTGTGGTTGTTGCTTGGGTTTTGGGCAAGAGATTGAGATTTGTATATTCATTATTCTCATAGTGGATTATCTCTAGTTTGCCCCGTGATTTTTATCCTTCACATTGAAGGGGCTTTCCACGTATATCTTGATGTTCTGTTTGATTGTGTTTCCATTTTATTCCGCTACGTATTTTGGTCTTCTAGTATTTGTTCCTATACAAAGGTTATTCCTGTGTTTATATCCCCATCACCTGCAAGGCTTGCCGCAGCGAGCAATCTGTAGGAAAAAGAGAAGGCTTGCTGGAGGATATGTGAGTTGCTGCAGCATACGAAGAGATGTGTGTGTGTGTGTGCGAGAGAGAGAGAGAGAGAGAGATGGTTGGAGGAAGAGCTTGTGATGGCGCACGGAATAGCGTGCCACCATGCAGCCCAGAGAAACAAGGATTAAAAAAAACAGAGAGGAAACTAGAGAAGAAAATTGAAAAAAACAAAAGAAAGATCTTTGTTGCCGAAAGTGATATGATGCTATGCAACATTAAGAGCAAGTGAACAGTCAAAGAAAAAGGAGAAAAAAAATAAAGCAGAAGAAAAATAAGAAATAATTAATTTTTTTTTATTAATATATTAATTAGATTATGCTTGCATGATACATTAGATTCTAAGAATTTATATGTGATTTTAATTTGTATTCTTCATATGATTTAGGAAAAGATGATGGATTTCCAGTTTTAATAGTCAAGATAAAGGTAAGTATTGGAACGACTTCGTTTAGCCTGTTTTCAAAATAATGATATATATGTTATTGACTTGTATGATTTTTGATTGATCTATAAATGCTTTGTTATTCAAAAATATTAAAAATATATCTCTATATAGCAAATTGTTAGGGTTAGATTTGGTTGTTCGAGCTTGAAGCCAAGCAAGATTTTCCTTTTTTGAATTATGGCAACACTTAGTTCTTCACATGCAAATGGTACATAAGACTCGGTGCCAAGAACTCCAACAATCATAGGTTTAAAATGTCCTCCTCCTACAACTCAAAATCGAATATGACACCGATCTTGTCGAATGTCGGTAGTGGAATTTTTACCTTTGGAACAAGCTATATCAGTTGTGTTGATGGAGGCTACCTCTTGGAGTTGAATCTATTTCTTAGTATGACTTTGGAACCTCTAGTGAAGTCCTTCGACTCAATTATAGAGTTTTCCAACCTAGAGATTCTCTATGAGACATAATGCAGGTTTATTCGATCAGAATTAGACAGTTGATGCAGGAGGAATTGACGTTGCACCGGAGGAGATCACATCAGGATATTGGACGGCGGAAGGCTTCGGACGTCGGGCATCGGGCTAAGGAGAGCGAATTAATTCGGATATCGGGGTTGCGGGCGACGCCAACCGATTGGGCAACAAACCACATGAGAGGACGATCTTGTTGAAGAATCGGACGGCGCCAATCAATGACGCGTCGCAACACGGAATGTCGATTCGCGTTGTAATAATTGTCTAGATCGGAGTAGAGTTTTAGTTTGTGTGTGCAGGAATAACTATGATAATGAGAAAGACATAAAGCGAAACAAAGTCGCGAGTCAAGCTCGAAGGATTCATTGGGAGTTCGAGAGTTCGACTTAAGTCCGGTTCGTTCGTCGGGAATGCCTTCTTAAACCAGCCAAGAATGAGTAGGGGAGCTTGCCGAAGGGTTTTTCGGAAGCTTCGCCAAAAGGTTTGTTGGAAGTTCACGGAGCTCGCCGAGAAAAGATCGGAGCTTGCCGAAGAAGCTCGCTGGAACTCGCCAAGATCAAATCGTGAAGTCTAGGAGCTTGCCGAGTCCCATGAGAATGGTTTTCGAGTTTATTGGAAGACCACCGCCTTAAGTTCGTTAGGTGAAGCTCATTTGACGAAGTCTTGACTTACTTAACTTTGTAATAGCTTAGAAAATATCTTTAAATTCGTAGTTAACACATTAATTAGGGTTAGGATTATGTGTTAATCCTATAACCCAAGCGAGGGCCAATTGGGCCCGAGTTCGACTAGTTTGGGCCAAGATTGAAGCCCAACTAGTGGGCTTTGAAAACATCAGAGAGGCGGTGGCACCGCCAAAGACTGCCACTTCGACATCGACAAAGTGGGGCACCACCAAAGATCGAACTCCACGAGAATTCAAATTTGGAGCCCAAATTTGAATCCTCTTGAGGCCTATAAATACCCCTCAAATCTCAGCTGAGAAAACAACTTTTTGAGCAGCAATTGATTGAGAGAAAAGTCTTAGAAAGTCTTAGCAAGTCTAGTTTTCTCTCCTCCTTTCTTGCTGAAAATTTGTAAGAGGTTGAACTATTTGTAAAAGGTTGTAAGAGGGGTATTTGCCTTTCCATTTCAAGAGATTTGCTAGTGGAAGGTAGGAGCCTCATCGAAGAGGGGCCTCGCAAGTGGATGTAGGTCATTTGACCGAACCACTCTAAAATCGGCGTAATCTCCGGTTTGCGTTTATGTTTATGCATTTATCTTTCTGCAAACCTTTACCTTGCTAAGTTCACTGCCCTTATCTTATTACGTACGCTTTCAACGCAATTGAAACGGTTTCAAACGAAACATTATTCTTATCGTACGAAAGATTTATTAAAATCGAAGTTTTAATCCGCTGCACTAATTCACCCCCCCCCCTCTTAGTGCCGCTCCGATCCTAACAGACCTATCATATATCGACTGAGTTCGAGGTGGTGTTAGCTTAACCGGGTGATTGACCTTATGTGTCATGTCACATGTTTTGCACATCCTCTGATGTGTGGGAGGTAGGACTTCACTTTCTCCTTCATCCATATTTTGTAGAGGCTTTTAACTTTTGAAAGTTCTCTCTTGCCCAAATGATATCAAATTCTTGACGCTTTCTCATGACGTTTGTCGGGGAATGTGGAAGGATTCACATTACTCCAATGCTGACCCTTCTATTTGCCTACTATAACCTGTGCTTCACTAGGTCAATATACTTTCTCTTTTCTCGACTAGGATATTAGGTTCATGAGGCTTCAATCTCCTAATGGGGCTTCAATCTCCTAAAAGGGTCGGAAGAGAATGTACTTTTTTATTCTTTAGAGGAATGGGTGGCTGATTGACTTAAGTTGGTCCTCCTTAAAATTTTCCAACGTAGCCCCAAGGTTGTATGGGTTGAAAAAAGAGAGTCTAGAAGACTTGCACGGGCTCTATCCAAGTCTATGCCATCCTTCAAATTACCGAGCAATGGCTCGTTGCAACGGGACTCAACCCTGCTCCTTAGAATAAGCCATTTATAGCTTTGCTAGGTTGACTTTTTTGACATTATTGACCTTTGTTCTTCTTTTTGTTGGGAAACCTTAGGAGAGCATCACATGTGCAGCGAAAAATAAAATAAAATCGATTTCTCAAAACAAAGACATCATATTACCGTGTGATGATCTAGGAGACATTCTCACCTAGGAGAGATCGTATATCATAAATCGTAGACATTGGTTCATGGGATGAAGGAGTTCTTGCAAACTCTTTTTTACTAGTAATCTATATAGCAGACACAGTGACGATGCACCTGTTCTCTCCTCATGATCGTGCACCACCATACAACAACAGTCAAGAGAGAGGCCGATCCTCTTATTGTCCTCTCACACTATGGAGGGACTTATGGTTGAGAGAAAGATGGGGAGGAGGAGATAGGAGGCCGACAGCTATAGGTCTAGCCGTATGACTCATGAAACCCCAACCTATTTATAAAAGGCTCTTATTGCTAACCCTAATGGATCTATCTTAATGGATATTGGATCATCGTCTAATAACCATTAGCTTAATAGATATTAGATACTTATCTAATAATCATTCTAAGCTCTATTGGGTCTCATCTGATAAATCCACTAAAACAAGGGGCTTATTGGATATCCCATATTCAATTTTCTTTTCATCGCATTGTTTACCATATGTGTGTGACCCTCTAGGCCCAATACCAAGCTGGTTGTGGGTTGCACTTGTTAGAACTCCTTTTGACTCAATAAATTATTATCCTCATAATAATTTACTCAACTTATCAACTATGGACATAATAGACCACTATACCATAGTCCCCAAATAGTACAGGAAGATCTAATCCATTGGACCTATCTACCCTCAAATACATTGTATCTATAGTTCCTTATCCATCTAATATCCTAAAGACTGTATATCAGACATTGTATTGTCAAGCCCGTATGGAATCTATTCGAGTCTCATTCTTATCGAATTCTTCTGGAGAACTCATATCTTAATTTGACTTTTACTCTTATCAGATTCTTTTAATCTAATTGACTTTGACCAGGGATTTACTTGAGTGAGAATACACAAGATATTCCTCTTATGATTCTGAGAGTAGATAATCCTCTATTGATACCCAATTGCCTTCGTAAGATTGGCTGTCATTCCCAATTACCATTTGCACTAGATTTGAAACCTCCAAATTTATAAGTTCGATATAAAAAAATAGAGTACTTAAATAAGGTATCCTTGGTATCTCAAGTCTAAGAATTAAGCATACAACCAAGACTACAAAATTATTGTCTGACGATGAGGTATCATTAGCCATTCAGTATTCTGTAAGTGGATCATTCAGTTAACTCATTCTCCAATGAGCACCTAAACTATATCCCTAGTGTCCCCACACAAGTAGCTATGAGACCAACTGTCTCCATCATATAGACGAGTATATAGTATACTAGTTTGTTCTAGTTACCTCGATGTCCTTCTCAAGTAATATATTGTAAGTCATAGGTACCTTGCAAACTAATCACGTGAGTGATAGCACATGTGACACGTTACATAATCATTTTATTTATTATTATTATTATTATTATTATATTTTCTCACTTTATATTGCTTATTGCATATATTATGATGTCTATGGATCTATGTGATGAGAATTGTATTATGATGAGATTAGAATAATGAGATCAATTAACCTATAGTCACAGACCCTAAATATTCCTGATTATAGGTTACTCGAGAGAGACATTGAAATAACTGGATAGACTAGTATGCTAAATACCTATTTATATGATGGAGGCGGCTAGTCTTATAGTTGTTTGTGTGGGGACACTAGGGATATAATGAGTTCATTGAATGATTTTCTCATTGAATGTTAAATGATTGATAATATCTCATTGTTAGACACCAATTCTGTGGTCCCAATTGTGTGTTTGATCCTTAGACTTAAGACACCAAAGATGTCATATATGAGTACTCCACTCTTTAATACCGGACTTATAGGTCTGAATGTTTTGTATCTGGCACAATCGGTCATCGAGAGTGGTAGCCAACCTTACGAGGGTAATTGAGTATCGATAGAAGATTATCCACTCTTGGTGTCATGAGAAGAATATATGCTGAATTTTAAATTTTAATGATAAAATCAATTAATGAATTAATAATATAATCCATGTGTTGAGATAAGTGATGCAGGACTAACTACGATCATGAAAAAGATAAAATAACTAAAGAAGAATTGAATGTTGAGCCGAAGTCAATGATTGGGCATCGGGCTGGATGAATCGGGGCATACACCGAAGGATCAGATGATGTAGTGAAAGCTCACCGGAAGTTCATTGGGAGTTCATCGAAAGCTCACCAGAAGTTCATCTGGAGTTTACCGAAAGCTCGTCGGAAGATCACCGGGATTCCACTAGAAGTTCATCGAGAGTTCGGTTGAACAATTGACGTGCCAAATAACTTAGATTACTTGTATCGTAATTGTATTAGCCTTAACTATCGTAGTTAGGACTTTAATTTGAGTTAGTTTTGAGAAAAATTCTACTAATTCAATTAAGGGCTAATTGTGCCCAAAACAAGGTTAATTTCGACCGGTTGGATGGTTTATTCAGCCACTTGAAGCCACGTCAAGCGGTGGCACTGCCTAGACTAAGCGGTGGAACCACTTGAGGCTCGACCTCCCAAGTGGTCTAGGTGGTGGTACCATCGATAGTTAATGCTATCCGACGGTGATACCACCTTGTCAGGCGATGGTACAGTCATAGCTCAATCTCTAAGGCTTTGTCAAGCGGTGGTACCACCTAGACTGAGTGATGGTATAGCTCAGTGTCAGTTTGCAAGTGATGGTACGTACCGTCGATACTTGGGAAACCCAGGATGAGACACTTTTTGGCTCAATTTTTGAAGCCGTTAGGGACTATAAATACCCAACTCTTTCCTGCATTAAAGAGCATGAAAGTGTGAACAAAAGTCTTGAGATTTTGGGTTGTAAAAGTGTTGAAAAAGTACCAAAGTGTCTAGCTTCTTCTTTAGCTTTGTGATTATTCTAAGAGAGGTGTGAGACTTGTAAAAGTTATCTCCTAAACCTGTGAAAAGGAAAAAGAGTTGTAAGAGGGTAGTTGGTCTTCATCCATTGAAGGAAGCCCATTAGTGTACGCCAATGGCCTTGACATAAGATGAATCGAGAGTGGACATAGGTCACGATGACCGAACCACTATAAATTTGGTGTGCACTTTCTTTCTACTCTTCATTACTATTGTTCTCTATTATAATTGCTTATTACATTTACTTCAAGTGAAGCACACTTTCGATATCATTTCTGATATGGGCTTTATCGAAATGGTTTTTCTAAATCGTCGATATTTTTATCGTAAACACTAATTTACCCCTCTCTTAGTGTCGATTTCGATCTTAACAGTTTGTATCAGAGCCAAGGTTTTTCTCATTTGGTTTAACACCTAAGAGGAATGACTTTTATTAGCAATTAAGAGGATCATTCTATTACTCATCCTCCTATATTTAATGAGACAGACTAGACGTATTGAAAAACTAGAATGAGAATTTTCTTGCTTTTTATGGATTTTGAGTTATGGAATATTATTGAAAGTTGTTTTGAGAAGTCTTCCAAACCAATGAACGAATGGAATGATTTGGAAATGAAGACTTTCTTCCTAAATGCTAAAGCGATGAACACTTTATTTTATGCTCTTGATAAAAATGAATTTAATCGGGTTTCTATATGCGAAATTTCATATGATATTTGACACACACTTAAAGTCACACACGAAGGCATAAGTAGGGTTAAAGAGTCAAAAATTAATCTTTTGGTTCATATTTATAAGTTGTTTTACATAAAACCAAGTTAGGCCATTGAAGACATGTACACCCATTTTACGGATGTCATTAATATTCTAAAAGTACTTGGTAAAAGTTTTTCTGATTTTGAACTTGTTAACAAGATATTAAGATCCCTTCCAAAAAAGTTGGGATCCTAAAATAACAATAATATAAGAAGCAAATGACCTAAATAACTTTTTACTTAAAGAACTTATCGGGTCGTTGATGACCTATGAAATGATGTGTATAGCACATGATGAACTTAAGAACAATCTTCCAAAGAACCGGAAGGACATGATACTTAGAACTAAAGAATGCCACTTGGGTGAAAAATCAAGTGATGATAATGATGATGATAATGACTTAGTACTTCTTACAAAAAAGTTTAAATTTTTTAAAAAAAGAAACAAAACAAAACAAGATATTAAAAGGACTAAATAATATTCTATGAATGTAAGATGTTGAGGCACTTCAAAAATGAATGTCCGCAAGTGAAGAAGAAACTACTAAGAAAAATAAGGCACTCAAGGCAACTTGGAACGATTCAAGTGCATCTAAAGATGAGGAGCCAACTAACAAAGAAGGAGTTACTAACTACACATTAATGACGTTTGGCGATGAGGTAAGTGACTCAATCAAAGCTTATTTATCTTTTGATGAATTATTAAGTGGTTTTTATGATTTCTTTGATCAATATAAATTAGTTGGTAAAAAATATAAATTATTAAAAAAGAATTATGCTTCTCTTTTTAGTAAACTTGAAAAATTAAAAAATGAGCATGATAAGTATATGTTAACTCCTTGTACTTAATATGAAGAGTGAGAGTTATTTAAAAAGAAAAATTTGTTACTACAAGAAATATTAGAAAAGTTTAAAATATGTAACAAATCTTTAAACATGATCCTTGATAATAAGGGTCATGTTCATAGAAAGGAAGTGTTAGGATCAATACGACACTAAGATGAGGGGGTGAATTAGTACTTTCGTAAAACTTACATCGATTCAAAATCTTTCCAAGTTGATAAAAATGTAACGAAGAAATCAAATCGAGAAGATGTCGACTTGAGATAAATGTATAATATAGAGTGCAGCTAAGTAATAAAAGTAAGCAGTAAGGAAAGAATACACCAAATTTATAGTTGTTCGATCATTGTGACATACCTCCACTTTTGATTCTTCCTCCATCGAGGTCATCGATATCCATTAATGGTCTTTCTTTAATGGGCAAAGACCAACCATCTTCTTATAACACTTTCTCCCTTTTCGGGTTTAGAAGACAATCCTTACAAACCTCACACCTCACTTGAATGATCACAAGACTTAGAAAGGGAGGAGGAGGACACATAGCATTTTTACAATACTTTCACACCCTAATACTTTAAGATTTTTGTTCATACTTTGTTCATGCAGGAAATAGTCGGATATTTATAGGCCCTAATGTCTTCAAAAATAGAGCTAAAGAATATCTCATCCTAGGTTTCCGGAGTACTAGTGGTACCATCGCTATTATTGGGCGGTACTACCACTTGCGGAATGACATTGGGTGGTACCATCGTCCAGTTTGGCGGTACCACCACTTGACAGTATTAACTACCGACAATACCATTGCCCAGTCTAGACGGTACCACCACCTATACCACTTGGGAAGTTGAGCCTCAAGCGATTCCACCGCCCACCCTAGGCGGTGCCACCACCTAGCATGGCTCTAAGTGGCCGAGTGGGCCATCCATCTGGCCCAAATCCGCCCTAGTTTGGGCTCAATTGGTCCTTAACTAAGTTAGTGGGATTACCTTCCAATCCTAACTCAATTTAAGCTCTAACTATGACAATTAAAGTATTAACTAAGCAATGTTTGTCCGATATGTCAATTATTCTTCCAACAAAATCTCAACAATCTTCTGGTGAACTCTCGACAATCTTTTAGCGAACTTCTGACGAATTCTTGGCGAACTCCCAACGAACTCTCAGCAAACTCCCGATGAACTCTCGACGAGCTTCCGACACATTGTCTGAATCTTCGACGTATCGTCTGATCTTTGACTGCCCAACATCTGCTTTATACCTTATTCATTATAGTAGTTAGTTCTGAAGCATTCTTCTCAACATATGGATTAGATCAATAATTTATCAATTAATTTCATCATCAAAATCCGAGATTCAATGATCTCTCCCTTTTTTATGATGACAACTAATCGATGATGAAAGTAATATTAACTCCTCTTATCTATATGCCATACTAAGATAAAAGCAAACTTGAATTCAAAAGGAATCATGACATTTGAATTCAAGTAAAACAATTTCGATCACTACGATCAAATGCAATATATCAAATCAAAATTTTCATATGTTGTGCATCATTATAGTTTCAAATTATCAAAACTGTAACATGCACAATTTCAAAATATTATATTTCATCATCACTTCATGCATGATATTAAAAATAAATCAACATCACTTTGGGCATAACACACATGATACTAAAACATTCATGATACTAAAATTATCATTTTGGACATAACATACATTATGCTAAGACATTAAAATTTGAAGCATTTATCATATCATGCATGATACCAAAATTAAATCAACATTTTGATCATGATACCATTCATTTATCATCTCTCCCTTTGTCATCAACAAAAAGGAGAATCATTCAATATAAACATTCAACAATTTATGTAAGTATTTTAAATTATTCAAGTAAGTTTTACACTAATTTATGCAAGCTAGCAAATTTGTGAAATGAGAAGTTAAGCAAAAAACTTTGCAAGATATCTCCTTTTTGCTTTTTGAAATGGGCAAGCTAGCATAATTGCTTTAGATGTGCATACCAAATCCCCTTTCTTGTAAATAGAAGGAAGAAGGATTCATAGGAATTGATTATCGCATAAAAGATCAAGTCATTAATCCAAAGATCCATGAATCAAGGCTCTTCCTTTACAAATAGAAGGAGGAAGGACTCATGATCATCACATGAAAAATAAGGAATCAAGTTGTGAATACCAAAATTCCATGAATCAAATCTTTTCTTTTATAAATAGTAAGAGGAAGGATTCATAGGAAACGATCTCAATGTAAAAGGAAAATTCAAGTTATGAAAAGAAAAGAGAAATTCAATAAATGTATAAAGGAATTCATGCATTCCAAAGATTTAACATGCCAAATTCTCTTATAATAAAATCAAATTGTTCCTCCTTTAAAGGTTTTATAAAAATATTAGCTAATTGATGTTTTGTATCAATAAATTCTAAAGATATATCATAATTATTAACATGATCTCTTATAAAATGATGCATAATATCAATATGTTTAGTTCTAGAGTATTGAATGAGATTTTTTATTAAACATATTATACTAGTGTTATCATATTTTATAGGTATATTTTTTACATAAATTCAATTATCTTTTAAAGTATTTTTCATCTATATAACTTGTGCACAACATGTACTTACTGCTATATACTTAGCTTTGCTTATAGATAATACAACCGAGTTTTGTTTCTTGGAGGATCAAGAGACAAATGCATGACCTAAGAGTTGACATATTCCTGATGTGTTTTTTCTATCTATTTGACAACAAGTAAAATCAGCATTAACATAAGCAAGTAGCTCAAAGTTTTTAGAATTTTGATATAATAGTCCTAGATTAGTAGTTCCTTTTAGATATCTAAAAATCCTTTTGATAGCTTTTAAGTGAGATTGCTTGGGATTAGATTGAAATCTAGCTCATAGTCCAACTCTAAACATGATATTGGGTCTAGTTGCTGTGAGGTATAATAAACTATCTATCATACCCCTATAAGTCTTTTGATTAAAACATTTCCCATTAGTGTCCATATCTAGTTTTGTAGAAGTGCTCATTGGTGTATTAATAGCTTTAGCACTATCCATATTAAATCATTTCAATAGATCTAAAGAATACTTAGTCTGACTAATAAAAAATTTATCTCTTAGTTGTTTAATTTGCAATTTAAGAAAAAAGTTAATTCGCTCATTAAACTCATTTCAAACTCTTGACTCATACTTTTGGCAAACAATTCACACAAAGTTTCACTTGAAAAATAAAAAATGATATCATTAACATAAATTTGGACAACCAGAAAATTATTTTCAAAATATTTAATAAACAATATAGTATCGATCTTGCCTTTTATAAAATTATTTTGAACAAGGAAAGAACTAAGCCTCTTATACCAAGCCCTAGGGGCTTGTTATAATCCATAGAGAGCCTTAGTTAACTTAAACACATGATTCAGAAAGTTAGCATTCTCAAATTTGAGAGGTTGTTCAACAAAAACTTCTTCGAAAATAAAGCCATTAAGAAAAGCACTTTTAACACCCATTTCAAATAACTTAAAATTATTACAACTAGTATAGGCAAGGAGAATTTTTATGGCTTCAAGTCTAGCCATAGGAGCAAAAGTTTTTTCTTAATAAATACCTTCTTTTTGGTTGAAACATTTGGCTACTAATCTAGCCTTATTTCTAACCACAATATCAAGTTCATCTTACTTGTTTCTAAACACCCATTTAGTACCAATTATCAAATGGTTACTAGGTCTAGGAACAAGCTTCCAGATCTCATTTCTCTCAAATTGATTTAATTCCTCATGCATTGCAATAACCCATGAATCATCTTTTAGGGTCTCATCAATACATTTATGTATAATTTAAGATAAAAAGGCTATATTTGCATAAATTTTTTTAAGAGAAGAACGAGTTTAAACACCTTTTGATGTGTCTCTAATTATTAGCTCTTTAGGATGAGTATCTACATACTTCTAATCCTTATATAAGGATTTTTTAGAAGAAGATGCATCCAAGTTACTAGTGGAAGGAGAGGTTTCATTCAAATTTAAAGCGTCAAAATCAAAATCATCATCAAAATTATGTTTCTTAAATTCAGAAACCTCATTAAAATCAACATGAATAGATTCTTTTATGACTAAAGTTCTTTTATTAAATACACAAAATACTTTAGAAGTAGAAGAATTAAAAATACCTTCATCGGATTTTGCATCAAATTTTTCTAAGACATCTTTTTCGTTTAAAACAAAACATTTACAACCGAAAACTTTAAAATATGAAACATTATGTTTTTTGTTATTCCATAATTTATAAGGAGTTTTGGAAAGTAATGATTTTACTAGAACCCTATTCATGACATAGTATGCCATGTTAACGGCTTTGGCCCAAAAATATTTAGGTAGGTTATGTTCATTTAACATGGTTCTTGCCATTTCTTGTAAACTCCTATTTTTTTCTTTCAACTACTCTATTTTGTTGTAGGTTTCTTGGAGTAGTGAAATTATGGTTGTACCTATTTGATTCATAAAAGTTTTGGAAATCACGATTTTGAAACTCACCACCATGATCACTACGTATAGATGCAATCATAAAGCCTTTTTCATTTTAAATAAGTTTATAAAATTTTAAAAAATATTTAAAATAAGCATATTTGTGTGCTAAGAAGTATGTCCAAGTGTATCTACTATAATCATCAATAATTATAAAGACATATTTGCTACCTCATAGACTTGTTGTGTCAATTGGTCCAAATAAATCCATATGGATCAATTGTAATGGTCTAGAGGTGCTTATTTGAGACTTTGACTTGAAACTACCTTTTATTTTCCTTCTTAGTTGACATACATCACAAACTTTATCTTTGACAAACTTGATACTAAGGATTCCTCTTACAAGTTCTCTATATGAAATTTGGGAGATTTGTTTCATACTAGCATGACCTAACCTCCTATGCCAAAGCCAAGAATCATCGCTTAAAGCCAAAAAGCACATTTCATTACAAAGATCATCAATGTCAATAGTATACACATTATTATGTTTTAAGACAATTATAGATTTATTTTTGTATAGTGTTTCAACAATGCAAGCATTAGATTCAAATCTTATGATATATCCTTTATCACACAATTGACTAATGCTTAGTAGATTATGTTTTAAACCATCTACTAATAACATATTTTCAATCAACATATTTGATTTGTTACATATATTTCCTTTGCTAATGATTTTACCTCTGTTGTTATCTTCGAAGGTGATAAATCCTTCGTCTTGGCTAGTGAGCTTAGAAAATTGGGTTGGATCTTTGGTCATGTGCCTTGAGCATCTACTATTAAGGTATCATCTCTTACTCCTAGTTTGTGATTGTAAACATATCTACAAGAAAAGGGATATTCTTTTAGGTACTCATTTGATTCTGGGTGCCTCATTAATCGATATACCTAACTTATCATTTTGCATTGAGTCATTTATAGTTCCTTTAGGGATCCAAACTAGCTTATGTAGACTATACCTCTTAAATGGATATTTATGAGTATAATATCCAAATTTGCAACAAAAGTTATATTTATTTCGGAGTGAAATATGTAAAGTTGGGCCTTCAATAAAGATGGTTGGCTTTTGGTGAGTGTTGCTCACAAAACCGATTCCATCTCTTCTATGAACATGATTCCTTTTTACAAAGATCATGTTTAAAGATTTGCTTCCTATTTCAAATTTTTCTAAGAATTCATGCAGTAGCAAATTTTCCTTTTTAAGGTCTCTAATTCTTCACATTTTGTACAAGGAGGTAATATTGCATTATTATGCATAATATTTAATCTATTGAATTCACTAACAAGAGAGGCATGCTTCTTTTTTAATAATTTATACCTTTTACTAACTAATTTATATTTATCAAATAAATTATGAAAAATATTCAATAATTCATCAAATGATAAATGGGCTTCAATTAAGTTACTTATCTCATCGCCAAGTGTCATTAAAATGCAGTTAGCAACTTCTTTGTTAGTTGACTCCTCGATTTCGGATGCGCTCGAATCATCCCAAGTAACTTTTAGCGCTTTCTTCTTCTTCGGTTGCTTCTTCACTTATGGACATTCACTTTTGAAGTGTCCTGACTTCTTGCATTCGTAGCAAATTATTTGGTTCATTTTAAGTTTACTTTTATTTTTAATGTCATTTTTAGTTTTATTCTTTTTATAAGTTTTTTAATTTTTTTTCCAAATGCCAAGTCATCATCATCATCATCAATTAAGTTTTCTCTCAAGTGATCTTCTTGAGTTCTAAGTACCAAATCCTTTCTGTTATTTAGAAGATTGTTCTCAAGTTCTTTATGTGCATTGCATATCATTTTGTAGGTCATCAAAGGTCCGATAAGTTTTTTGAGCGGAAAGTTGTTCAAGTCCTTAGCTTCTTAAATTGCAGTTACTTTATGATCTCAACTCTTTGGAAGGGATCTTGATATATTGTTAACGAATTCAAAATTAGGAAAACCTTTACCAAGTGCTTTTAGACCATTAACGACATCCATAAACCAGGTGTACATGTCTCCAATAATTTCGCTCAGTTTCATGCTAACAATTTATAACTATGAACAAAAAAGATTGATTTTTAACTCCTTAACCCTACTTATGCCTTCGTGTGTGATTTCAAGTGTATGTCAAATGTCATAAGCCATTTTGAAAATAAAAACTCAATTGACTTCATTTTTATCCAAAGCACAGAATAAAGTATTCATAGCTTTGACATTAAAGAGAAAGTTTACTTCTCTAAATTATTCCAATCATTCATGGGAAGAAAAAACTTTTGAAATTCATTTTCAACGATATTCTATAACTCGAATTCCATATAAATCAAGAAAATCCTCATTCTAGTTTTCCAATATGTATAATCCATTCCATTGAACACGGGAGGATGTATGATAGAATGACCCTCATGATTGCCGACAAAAGCCATCTCTCTTGAGTTTTAAACCAAATTAAGAGTAACATTGCTCTGATACCAATTATTAGGATCAATATAATACTAAGAGGGGGTGGTGAATTAGTACTTTCATAAAACTTACGTCGATTTAAAATCTTTCTGAGTTGATAAAAACATAATGAAGAAATCGTATCAAGAAGATATCGACTTGAGGTAAATGTACAATGCAGAGTGCAACGAAGTAATGAAAGTAAGTAGTAAGGAAAGAACACACTGGATTTATAGTGGTTCGGTCGTTGTGACCTATGTCCACTTCGATTCCTTCTCCATTAAGGTTACCAACATTCACTAATGATTTTCCTTTAATAGGCGAAGACTAACCACCTTCTTACAACACTTTCTCCTTTTTCGGGTTAAGAAGACAACCCTTACAAATATCACACCTCACTCGAATAAGCATAAGACTTAGAAAGGGAGGATGAGGATACTTAGCACTTTTATAACACTTTCACACCCCAACACTTCAAGATTTTTATTCATACTTTGTTACTCTTTCATGCAGGAAAGAGTAGGGTATTTATAGGCCCCAATGACTTCAAAAATAGAGTCAAAAAGTGTCTCATCCTAGTTTTAAGGGGTACTGGTGGTACCACCGCCATTATTGGGTGGTACTACCGCCTATAGACTGACACTAGGCAGTACCACCACCCAGTCTGGCGGTACTACCATCTGATATAGCCTCGAAGATTGGACTCTAATGGTACCATCACTTGGTAGCATTAATTGCCGACGATACCATCACCCGGACCACTTGGGAGGCAAAGCCTCAGGCGATTCCACCGTCCACCCTAGGTAGTGCCACCACCTAGCATGGCTCCAAGTGGCCAAGTGGGCCATCCATCCTGCCCAACTCAGCCTTATTTTGGGTCCAGTTGGTTTATAACTGAGTTAGTGAGATTACCTCTCAATCCTAACTCAATCTAAGTTCTAACTACGATAATTAAGGCATTATGTCAATTGTTCTTTCGGCAAAATCTCGATAAACTTCTAGTGAACTCTCGGCAAGCTTTTGGTGAACTTCCGATGAATTCTTGGCAAACTCCCAATGAGCTCTCAACGAACTCTCGACGAGCTCCCAATAAACTCTCGACGAGCTTCCGGCACATCGTCCAAATCTTCGATGTATCGTTTGATATTTGATTCCGACCCAACATCTGCTTTATACCTTATTCATTATCGTAGTTAATCCTGTAACACTTTTCTCAACATATATATTAGATCAATAATTTATCAATTGATTTCATCATCAAAATCCGAGATTCAACAGGAAGGAATTAACTTTGTGAGTAACACTCAACAAAAGCCAACTATCTTCGTTAAATGACCTACATTACATTTCTCACCTAGAGAAAAATATAATTTTATGATAAATATGGTAATTTTGCTTACAAATGTCTATTTAAAAGGTATAGTCCACACAAATTAGTTTGGGTTCCTAAAGGAACCATAAATCACTCAATGATAGATAGATCTATTTATGAGGAACCCAAAGTTAAATGGGTACATAAAAGAAAACCTCATTTCTTGTAGATATATTTACAATCACAAGCTAAGAGTAAGAGATTGTATCTTGATAGTAGATACTTAAGGCACATGACCGAAGATCCAACACACTTCTCTAAGCTCACTAGTCAAGATAAAGGATTTGTCAAGACAACAACAAAGTAAAAATTATTGGCAAAGGAAATATAGGTAAAAAATCAAACCTTTTGATTAAAAATATTTTATTAATAGATGGTTTAAAACATAACTTGCTAAGCATTAGTTAATTGTGTGATAAAGGTTATAACATCGAATTTGAATCTAATGATTGCATTATAGAAATACCACACATAAATAGATCTTTGATTGCCTTAAGGACCAACAATGTTTATATTATTAATCTTGATGAGTTTTGTGATGAAACTTGCTTTTCGATTTTAAATGATGATACATGGCTTTGGTATAGAAGATTAGACTATGCAAGTATGAAACTTATTTCATAAATTACAACTAAAGAACTTGTAAAAGGTATGTCGAAAGTTAAATTTGTCAAAGACAAAGTTTATGATGCATGCCAACTAAGTAAACAAATAAAGAGTAGCTTTAAATCTAAAAATCAAGTATCTCTAGATCATTACAGTTAATCCATATGGATTTATTTAGACCAATTTATATAACAAGTCTATGAGGTAGTAAATACACTTTTCTAATTGTTGATGATTATAGTAGATATACTTGGACATATTTTTTGGCACATAAAGTGATTATTTTAAATATTTTTTAATATTTTATAAATTAATTCAAAATGAAAATGGTTTTATGATTACCTTTATTCAAAGTGATTATGGTGGTAAATTTCAAAACCATGATTTTAAAAACTTTTATGATTTAAATGGGTATAACCATAATTTCTCTATTCCAAGAAACCCTCAACAAAATGGAGTTACTGAGAGAAAAAATAGGAGTTTACAAGAAATGACAAGAAGCATGCTTAATGAACATAGTATACCCAAATTTTTTGAGCCGAAGCCATTAACACGACATGCTATATCATGAATAGAGTTCTAGTAAAACCATTACTTTTCAAAACTCCTTATAAATTATGGAACAATAAAAGACCCAACATTTCATACTTTAAAGTTTTTTATTGTAAATATTTTATTTTAAATAAAAAAGATGTCTTAAAAAAGTTTGATACAAAATCTGAAGGTATTTTTTTTTGTTATTCCTCTATGTCTAAAGTTCTTTATGTCTTTAATAAATGAACTTTGGTTATAGAGGAATCTATTCATATTATTTTTAATGATATTTCTGAATTTAAGAAAAATAATTTTGATGATGATTTTGATTTTGATACTTTGAATTTAAATGAAAATTCTCCTCTCCGTAGCAATTTGGATGTATCTATTTCCAAGGAACCCTTACACAAGGAATGAAAGTATATAGATACTCATCCTAAGGAGTTAATCATTAGAGACATCAAAAGGTATTCAAATTCGTTCCTTCTTATCTCAAATTGAACCAAAATGTATTGACAAAGCCCTACAAAAAGGGTTAAATCAATTTGAGAGAAATGAGGTATAGAAGCTTGTTCCTAGACCTAGTGACCATTTAGTAATTAGTACTAAATGGTTCTTTAGAAACAAGCAAGATAAACTTAGTATCATTATTAGAAACAATGTTATATTAGTGGCCAAATGTTTCAACCTATTGAATCTCGGATTTTGATGATGAAATCAATTGATGTATTTATGATCTGATCTATGTTTTGATTGATACACGAAGCTTCGATTAGGGAGAGATAATTAAAATAGGAAGAATAATGTTGGGCTGAGTAGAACATGTCCGAAGATTGGTTGTCGAGCCGGAGGATCGGTCGACATATTGGTAGAAGGTATCAGGTTATGGGTTCGGGCATTAGGCCAAGAAGAACGAAAATTACACTAAGAAAATTAGAGTTGCGGAGGTCAATTGGCCGATTGGACAATAGGCCACAAGAGAGGATGATGCGCCGACGAATCGGATGAGGCATCGATGAACCAATGACATGCCAGACAATATTTGATTAGCTTTATAATAATTATCTAGATCGAAGTAAGTTTTAGGTATAATTGGATTGGAATTGGGTCAACTCAATTAGGGGTCAATTTGGCCAAAATTTGAGCTATGTTGGGCCAAGTGAAAGGCCCAAATAGTGACCCAATAGGTGGAACCATCGGTAGCATAGTCTCTAAGACTATGTCACGCGATGGTACCACCTAGTGTTAGTGCTGCATGCGATGGTACTGCCCAGCACAGGCGATGGTACTACCAGTACCCCGAAAACCAATGATGAGACATTTTTAGGCTCTAAGTTTGAATCCATTTGGGGCCTATAAAGATGCCTCTCATCCCTGCTCAGATCCCACACAATTGAGAGTAAAAAGAAAAGAAAATGCTATTATAATCTTGTGTGAACTCCTCTCAAACTCTAAGCATTAGTAAAGTTTAAGAGAGGAGATTGTGGGGGTATACAGGTTCTCTCCTGAGCCTATCAAAAGGATAATAGAGTTATAAGAAGGTAGTTGGTTTTTGCCTATTGAAGGAAGACTATTAGTGGATGCCGGTGGCCTCAACAGAAGAGGAATCGGGAGTGGATGTAAGTCACGATGACCTAACCACTATAAAACACGGTTTGCATTTCTACTTATGCAATTTACCTTTTCTACAAACTGCCATACTTGTTTTACCTTCTCATTACACTCTTTCGTATGCTTTCAAAGTTAAGCATTTTGGATATCAGTTTTCATCGAATGTATGAAAATTTCAAAACTAACATCATTTGTATCTGCTACACTAATTCACCCCCCCTCTTAATGTTGTTCTTGATCCTGACAATTGGTATCAGAGCCATGTATTTCTCGTTTGGTTTAACACTAAAGAGAAATAGCTCTTTTCGACTTTCAAGAGGGTTTTTCTATCGTTCGTCCTCCCATGTTCAATGGGACGGACTACACATATTGAAAAACTCGAATAAGAGTTTTCTTGATTTCTTTAGATTTCAATATATGAAATATCATTGAAAATGACTTTCAAAAGTCTTCTAATCTAATGAATGAATGGAATGATTTGGAGAAAGAAATTTTTTCTTTGAATACTAGAGCTATGAATGCTCCATTTTATGCTTTAAACAAAAATAAATTTAATCGAGTTTCTATTTACAAAACGACTTATGAGATTTGGCATACACTTGAAATTACACACGAAGGTACTAGTAGAGTTAAAGACTCGAAGATTAATCTTTTAATGCATGATTTTAAATTATTTCGTATGAAACCAAGCGAGACCATTAGAGACATATATGCCCTATTTACGGATATTGTCAATGGTCTAAAAGCACTTGATACAAATTTTTCTAATTTCAAACTTGTTAACAAAATACTAAGATCCCTTCCCAAAAATTGGGATCCTGAAGTAATGACAATTCAAGAATAAAAAAACTTGAACCATTTTCTAATTGAAGAACTTATTGGGTCTTTAATGACTTATGAAATGATGTGTAAGACACATGATGAACTTAATGAATATAAGAACAACCTTCCAAAGAACAAGAAGGATTTGACACTTAGAACTCAAGAAGACCACTCGAGTGAAAGCTCAAGTGATGATGACTTTGAACTCTTAACAATAAAGCTTAAAAAGTTCATGAAACAAGAATCAAAGAATAAAAACAAACCTAAAAAAAAATACAACTACTTGCTATGAACACAAGAAGCTGGGTCACTCCAAAGATGACTATATAAAACTGAAGAAGGAGTTGTCAAAGGATGAATCGAGTGCATCCGAAGATAAGAAGCAAACCGATGAAGATAAAACGATGAACTTCACTTTAATGACTCTCGATAATGAGGTAAAAAAACTCAAACGAAACTACTTTACTTTATTTTAAAATTACTTGATACTTTTCATGAGTTATTTTTTCATTAGTTAGTAAAAAAAAAAATAGTATGCTTCTCATTTTAGTGATTTTAAAATAATAATAATTAAAATTTTAGCATGACAATTACATGTTAATGCCTAGCACTAAGCATGAAAATTTATATTCATTTAAAAAGAAAATATATTATAAACAAAATAATTTTGATTGAAAATGCTTTATATTTAATGAAATCATGCTTGATGTTTTAATGATGTAATGAAGTAATAATGATGTAATAAAGTAATAATGATTTCCGTATTGCTTTTTTATTTTGATTTTGATTAAAAATGCTTTATGTTTAATGAAATCATGTTTGATAATTTAATAATGGATAATGATGTAAGACATAATAAAAATGTTAAAAGTTCTGGTACCATGCTTAATGATTTAATTATGCATAATGATTTGAAGTCTTGGTAATTTTTGTGATGAATCTTGCCTTTGTCTTTTGGTTTTAAACGATGATACATATTTTTGTTTGGCGTAAAAGATAAATGCATGCTTATATGAAATCAAATCACTTAAATTGAAACAAAAAGGGGAGAATATGTTTCTTGAAAAAATCTCTATCTTATCGAGTTATCATCTTAGAGATCCTTAGCGACGAATCTATTTATATTTTGAATCTTTGGAATTATGAAAGTGATTTTGATGATTATAAATTTGAATGAATTTTATCTATATCATGATCTTGATTTCTCGAATTTATAACTTGGGAATTTTCTTATATCGATCAAGATCTCTCATTTGATCTCTTATATCTCTTTTTGTCATTTGCTAGAAAGAAAAATTATCTAAATTGTTCTTTTGACTACAACTTAAAGGTTTTCTATGAATCAAGATTTTTTCTTTCGCTAAAGAAGAGATTCATCCAAACGAATCTTGATTCTTTCACTTGATATCTATAAATTGAGATTTATTATGAATCAAGGTTTTTCATTAATTGTCCTCTTATGATTCCTCTTGGTATTTTCTAAAGAGGAGATTTTCTATAAGAATCTTGAGAATTCTTATGTATGAATCAATATCATTTGTTATTTGTTTTCCTAAAATTCTTTTGTTGTTTACTAAAGAGTTTTTTTTTTGAATTCATGACTTAAAATTTCTTTTGAAGATCTTTTACTATTTGATCTCCCAAGATTTCCTTTTGATTATTTAAAAGGAGATTTGTCAAAATAAATCATATCTTTTGGTATTCACATGATCTCATCTTTCATGATATGATTTTTCTTTGTATAATTCCTTGTATTCATGAAGTATATCTCATCACTAAAATTTTCTTGATATCTTCGATATGATGATGTGAATATTTACACCATTATGCTATTCCCCTCTTTTTTGCCTATGACAAAGGGGGAGAAGATAAATGATGAATGTTTTGTATCATGATCAAAATATTGATTTAATGTATGAAGTGATAAATACTTGAAAATTTTAATGTCTTAGTATTATGTATGATATGCCCATAGTGATGATTGATTTATTTTTGGTATCATGCATCAAGCAAAGATGAAATGTAATGGTTTGAAATTATGCATATTATATATTGAAGAATTAAAACCATATTTTGGTATCATGCATACCAAGTAATATTGATTTAAAAATTTATTGATTTAATATCATGCCCAACGTGATAATGATGATGACTTGGCATTTCTTACAAAAAAAACTTTATGAGTTAAGATTTTTTTTTTATCCAAGATCTTGATTTCTCGATATTTGATACATGAGATTTTTCTATGAATTAAGATCTTGTTTTTGGACTCCCATGTTTCTTTTTGTTATTTATTGAAAAGGAGATTTATCAAAATAAATCATATTCTTTAGTATTCATGACTTAATCCTTCATAATCTTTGATATTATATCTTTCATGACATGATTTCTTTGTATTTATGACTTGTATGTCTTGTAATGATTAAAATATTTTATACTATTGTATCCTTCCCTTACTTTTGACAATGACAAATGGGGAGTAAAAATTGCTAGCTCGAACATTGCAAAGGGAGCAAAAAATGCTAGCTTACACTTCTCAAAATAGAAGAAAGAACTCAAAATTGTTGCTAGCTTACATATTGTAAAATGATGTAAAATTTTGCTAGCTTATGCTTTGCCAAGGAAGCAAAAAATTACACTTCTCAAAAGAGAAGAAAGAAAATTACTAGCTTGCATGATGATAAAACTTAAGATTATATTTATAATACAATAATTTGAAATTATATATCAAAAACTTGCTAGATGCACTTCTCCTTTTTGTTGATGACAAAAGGGGAGAAGTTATGATAATGATCATGCATAGAATGATGTCTTAAAAATTTGATTATGCATAATTTTATGATGACATGTTACTTGGATTCATGATTAAAATTGCTTTGACTTAAATTCAATTTGAATTCAAGGTTTTTATCAATATGGCATATTGATGGGAGGAGTTAAGTTTAACTCCGTCATCAATTGGTTATCATCATCAAAAAGGGGGAGATTGTTGAATCTTGAATTTTGATGATGAAATCAATTAATGTGTTTATGATCTTATTTGTGTTTTGAGTGACGTAAGAAGCTTTGATCAGGGAGAGACAATTAAAGCAGGAAGAATCATGTTGGGTCGGAGTGGAACATGTCAAAAGATTGGACGTCGAGCTGGAGGATCGATCGAAGTATCAGTAGAAGGCTTCAAGCTATAAGTTTGGGCACCGGGCCAAGAATAGTGAAAATTGTGCCAAGGAAATCGGAGTTGTATAGGTCAATTAGCCGATTGGGCAATAGACCGCAAGAGAGAACGATACGTTGAAGAATTGGATGATGCATCGATGAACCAATGATATGCCGGACAATATTTGATTAGCTTTGTAATAATTATCTAAATCGAAATAGGTTTTAGGTGTAATTGGATTAGAATTGGACCAACTCAATTATGGGCCAATTTAGCCCAAGTTTGACTGTGTTAGGCTAAGTGAAAGGCCCAAACAGTGACCCAATAAGTGGAACCGTCAGTGGCACCATTTTTGAGATTGTGTCAAGTGGTGGTACCACCAATCTGGGCAGTGGTATCGCCCAGCCTTAGTTTTCGAGATTGTTAGACTGTGGTACCACCAGTCTAGGCGATGGTACTACCTAGTGTTAGTGCTGTAGGCGATGGTATCATCCAGCACAAGCGGTGGTATCGCCAGTACCCCGAAAATCGGGGATGAGACACTTTTAGACTCCAAGTTTGAATCAATTTAAGGCCTATAAATACCCCTCTCATCCCTACTCAGATTACACACAACTGAGAGCAAAAGAAAAGAAAACGCTATTGTAATCTTGTGTGAACTCCTCTCAAACTCTAAGTGTTAGTGAAGTTTAAGAGAGGAGGTTGTGGGGTTGTGAAAGTTCTCTCCTAAGCTTATCAAAAGGAGAATAGAGTTGTAAGAAGGTAGTTGATCTTCGCCTATTGAAGAAAGATCGTTAGTAGATACCGGTGGCCTCGACGGAAGAGGAATCGGGAGTGGATGTAGGTTACGACGACCGAACCACTATAAAACTTAGTTTGTATTTCTATTTGTATAATTTACCTTTATTGCAAACTGCCTTGCTTTACCTTCTCATTACACTCTTCCGTACACTTTCAAAGTTAAGAATTTCTTATATTGGTTTTTATCGAACGTACAAAGATTTTAGAACTAACATCATTTTTATCCGCTGCACTAATTGAAACCCCCCCCCATCTTAGTGTCATTCTTGATCCTAACACAACTAAGAAAAAGTTATTGATTATGAAGAAATCTTCGCTCTTGTAACTAGACTTGAAGCCATAAGGATTCTCCTTACCTATGCTAGTTGTAATAATTTTAAGTTATTTCAAATGGATGTTAAAAGTGATTTTCTAAATGACTTTATTTTCGAAGAAGTTTATTTTAAATAATCACCCAGATTTGATAATGTTATTTTTCTGAATCATGTTTTTAAATTATCTAAGGCTCTCTATAATTTGAAACAAGCCCCAAGGGCTTGGTACGAGAGACTTAGTTCCTTTCTAATTAAGAATATTTTTTTGAAATGCAAGGTTGATACCATATTATTTATTAAATATTTTAAAAATAATTTTCTTATAGTTTAAATTTATGTTGATATCATTTTTGGTTCTTCAAATAAATCTTTATATGAGTCTTTTGCCAAGAGTTTGAAATGAGTTTAATATATGAATTAACTTTCTTTTTGGGACTATAAATTAAGTAACTAAGTGATGAAATTTTTATTAATCAAACTAAATATACTTTAGATCTATTAAAACGGTCCAATATGGATAGTTCTAAGGCTATTAATACACCAGTGAGCACTTCCATAAAGTTAGATATGGACTATGATGGAGAAAATTTTGATCAAAAGACTTATATGGGTATGATAGGTAGTTTACTATATCTTATTGCAACTAGACTAGAGGATTTCCATATATTTAAAAGCTATTTAGAGGATATCTCACCTAAAAGCTATTTAGAGGATTTTCATATATTTAAAAGGAACTCCTAATATAGGATTATGGTATCAAAATTTAAAAAATTTTGAATTAATTACTTATGTCGATGCTGACTTTACTATATATAAAATAAATAGAAAAAACACATCTAGAACATGTTAACTCTTAGATCATGCACTTGTTTCTTGGTCTTCCAAGAAACAAAATTCTGTTGCATTATCTATGGTTGAAGCTGAATATATTACAATAGGTGCATGTTATGCACAAGTTATTTGGATGAAAAATACTTTAGAAGACTATGCAATTTATTTAAAAAACATCCCTATAAAATGTGATAACACTAGTGCAATATGTTTAATAAAGAATCTCATTTAATACTCTAGAACTAAATATATTGACATTAGATATCATTTTATTAGAGATCAGATTAATAATCATGATATATCTCTAGAATGTATTGATACAAAATATCAATTAATTGATATTTTTACAAAACCATTGAATGAGGAATAATTTTATTTATCAGAAGAGAATTAGGCATGTTAAATCTTCCTAATACATAAATTTCTCTTATAGAATTTTCGAATTTCTCAGTTTTTCGCTAACTACGATCGTGAGAAAGACAAAACAATTAAAGAAGAATCGAAGTTGGGTGAGAGTCAATGATTGAGCATCAAGCCGGATATTGGGGACACACCAAAGGATCAGACGATGTAGTGAAAGCTCGCTGGAAGTTCGTTGGGAGTTTGCCGAAAGCTCGTTGGAAGATCGTCGGGAGTTCGTCGGAAGTTCACCGAGAGTTCGGTTATAATTGACGTACCGAACAACTTAGATTATGTGTATCATAATTGTTTTAGCCTTAAATATTATAGTTATGGCTTTAATTTGAATTAGTTTTGAGAGAAATCCTACCAACTCAATTAAGGGCCAAGTGGGCCTTTAACAAGACTAAATTTGGCCGATTGGATGGCCCATTCAACCACTTGGAGCCACGTCAGGCGGTGGTACCACTTGAAGCTCAGCCTCCTAGGTGATCTGGGCAATGGTACCGGCTAGACTATTCGGTGGTACTATTAGCAGTTAATATTGTCATGTGGTGGTACTGCCCTATCAAGTGGTAGTACCACCAGAACCCAGTCTCCGAGGCTCTATCAAGCGGTTATACCACCCAGACTGGATGGTGGTACTACCCAATATCAATCTGCATGCTGTGGTACTGCTCAATACTAATTGTGGTACCGCTAGTACCCTAGAAACCTGGGATGAGACACTTTTTTATTCCTTTTTGAAGCCATTAGGGCCTATAAATATGCCACTCTTTCCTGCATGAAAGAGTATGAAAAGTGTAAACAAAGTCTAAGATTTTGATTGTAATAGTGTTGAAAAAGTATTAAGTGTCATCTTCCTCCTTCTTTAACTTTGTTATCAATCTAAGAGAGGTGTGAGGCTTCTAAAAGATTATCTCTTAAACCTATAAAAAGGAGAAAGAGTTGTAAAAGGGTGGTTAGTCTTCGCCCATTAATGGAAGACCGTCAATGGATGTTGGTGGCCTCAACGGAGGAGGAATCGAGAGTAAATGTAGGTCACAATGACTGAATCACTAAAAATCCAATGTGCATTCTTTTTGTGTCATTTCTTTCATGCTTTTCATTCTCATCATCCACTGATTTACTTGCTCACTGCCCTCAATCACTTATGAACATTTTCAAGTTTAAACACTTTTTCAGATACAAGCTTTATCGAACAAATATTTTAATCAATATCATTTTTATCGAAAGCACTAATTCACCTCCCCTCTTAGTGCCAACTTGATCCTAACATGGTGTGCGTAGAAAGGAGGATTGTACAATGATTTGATGAGCTTCTTCGCAGCTCCTACCATATAGATTACCGTTAGAAAGAGGACAGTTGACTTCCTTCATTCTCTCCCATAGATTTACAAGATTTCAAGGATTTATGATTTCCCTAGATAACACATCTTTCATATATGCATAGTTTTTTTTATTTTTGCGCACCAATCTTCGCACGATGATGAAACCATCATTTTTTGTGAAAAATTTTATGATTTTGTTTTCTATTCTTCCACTATGCATGTGATGCTACCTCAGATTTCCTAACAGTGATATCAAAGCTAGATTGTTCAAGCGAAAGATTGGTTTTTAAATTACGTGTGTTGTGTTCAATCGCATAGAATTATTTTACACGTTATTGCTACGTTTGGCATAGTTTTCAGATCTTACAATAAGGTGGCATATGCACAAGGGTCGTGGAGGAGCTGCTTGCACATTGAGGCTGCACTCATGGGCTAGCCACTTGCGGGCAACAATAGCCCCACCCGCAGGTAGGCCACTTGCAAGCAAGAGCAGTGCTAGCTGGTGGTCATCTACCCAAAGGGCACCTACAAAGGTAGTGCCTGTGGGCAGGCCACATTCGACCACCCTACTATCACGGACAAACTTCTAAACAGGATGTTTGATGTAATACTTATGTATGTCCATGTCTTTTGGTATGTTCATGCTTTGCACAGCATGTAGAAGGACGACCGAAGGCTTAATAGTCCTATTTTAGTTGGGTTTGGTGGCCGCTTTAGGCTTGTAAATAAAGGTTATGTCATGTGGACACTTGTAAGAGATTTTTGGATTGTAGTGGACCATTTTGACCCTTTGTTGTGTAACTATTCAGAGCTTGTAAAGTCTGTTTGTAATTTGCATTGTCTATGAAGTGTTTTCAAAAATGTTTACTTATGGATCCCGAGTGAGGCGTTTTCTCTAACCCGTTTTCTCTTTTATGGGTCTTAAGGGACCATGGGAGGCTTCAGGGAGGCTAACCTTTGTGGACGGACACGCAAGGGTGCCGCACAACTTAGGCAAAACCAGCTAAATCCATGACATATGACATCAGAGTGGGACAAGCACTCATAGAAACACTTGGCATACAAATGTGGGGGACCTAGCTGGGCTGCATTGAGGGCAGTCAGCACACGCACGACCATTTGGGGAAAAAATGAGTATGGAGATGTAGGGAAAATGAGTCACTCGGAGGAGCGGGCATTTGAGATTGGCATTCAGAGGAATGGCTAACCCTTCGCGCAAGAGGCACCACGAGAACAAGCAAGCTTGGAAGAATGCGTAACACACAAAGGTTGGGATTGCTGAGTTCGAGCTACGGCTCGACATTGACAACTACACTTGATGATGCTCAAGGCAAGTGAGGCACTTGATAAAGGATGAGACTATGCAAGGTGGAATGAGTTGCTCAACGACCAAAAGAATTGTGTAAAGCTCACATAGGTGAGGGGAATTACTAACTCAAAGAATTTGGTACTCATGCAAGGGCTTATATGCGGATGATGGAATATTTGCGGCCATCCCGAGGCGATCGAAACTCGACGCCATGGATCATTGGAACTTTCTCTTCAGCATGAGAAGCATACATTCCTAGGAGGCTGAAGTGTGCAACAAGTTCAGCATGTTGCTAGGCCTTGAGTGGTGCAGTAGGGGCTGTATTGACGTGGAGTCGCAATTTAGCAAGTGCGTTTACAGGAGGTAAAATAATGCAAAGTTTGTTTAGCATATCGGAGTAGTCCGAAGGGGATGGTGGTCTTCGAAACTTTTAGAGAGAAAGAAATGAAGAGAGATGTTGCTCCAACAGGACAGTTATCTAGGAGGGATAGATCCCAGTTTCTCCAGAGGGAGAATCATGTGCAATAGACCGCACATGTTGAGGAGTACCTCAACAAACAATAACTCCAAAAAGCTTAATGGACCATGCGAGCGGCGAGGAGTCGTAGCATGATCTTGCTTGAGATAATGCATTGGTGGATGCATTGCGAGATCAAGTGAGGGAGCGACCCAATACAACACAAATGAAGGCACACTTGGAGTCGATATGGAGATTAGACTCAAGAGAGGGCTGACCCATGGAATGGTGGGCGCGAGGGCCACCATCAACTCAATGCAAAAAACGAGGAGTGGAGCAACTTGGGTGTAACTTGGCGAAGTACCCAAGCCATATGAAGGGAGCTAGCATAGAAGATGGTGTTAGGAAATCTTGGGGGTGACATTACATGCGCAGCGGAAGAACAAGAAAATAAAATCCCCAATTCCTAAAGAGATATTCATCGTCGTGCGAAGATTGGTGCCCAAAATCTGCAAAACTTAAAATTGCATATAGAGTAGATTGTGTTACCTAGGGGGATCGTATATCCTTGTTTCCTTGCAGATCTTTAGGAGAGGGTGAAGGAGGTCAAGCGTCCTCCTCTCTAGCGGTGATCCACACAGCAGAACTGCGATGACGCTCCTCAAAACTCCAAGCCTGCTCTGAGGTGGAGAGGGGGAGGAGAATAGGAGAGGCAAGCAAAGGCTCTAGCCTCTGAGGCTCTGAATCCCTCCTATTTATAGAGGCCCCTTGTCAAACCCTAATGGATTCTCCCCTATTGGGTATTGGATCTGCATCCAATAACCCAAGCCTTTTAGATTAGTGGATCTCTATCCAATAATCTCTTATGGGCTCCTATTGGATCTCGTCCATGGGATTCAATAATTCATGGGCTTATTGGATATCCAATAAGATAAGGGCTCCATCGGATATCTCATATCCGAACTTCTACTCATCGCAATGCCTACCATATGTGTGTGACCCTCTAGGCCCAATATCGAGCTGGCCGTGAGTCATACCTGTCAGAACTCCTTCTAACTTAGTGAATTATTATCTCTATAATAATTCACTCGACTCATCGACTACGGACGTACTAGGCCACTACGCCGTAGTCCCTATAATGATCTGAATCCAATCCATTGGACCCATCTCGTCCTCGCTTATCGTGTACCTATAGTCGCCATCAATCTAATATCCCGTAGACCATATATCGAGCATGGTACTCGTGGCATCCATATTGTTTTCTACCGAAGTCTCGCTTTCTAATGGATTCTCCTGGAGAACTCTTTCTCTCTCAACCCGAATGACCCTGGCCAGAGATTTTTCTGAGCAAGAACACATGGGATATTCCTCTCATGATGCCGAGAGTGGATGATGCTCTATCGACACTCAATAGCCCTCGTAAGGTCGACTACCACTTCCAATGACCAATTGTACTAGATCTGGGACAGCCAAACCTATAAGTCTGGTATCAAAGAGTGGAGCACTCATACAGGACATCCTTGGTGACTCAAGTCTAAGGACCAGATACACCACTAAGACTATGAAATCGCTATCAGACAATAAGGCATCATCAACCATCCAGCATTCCGTAAGCGGATCAATCAGTGAACTCATTCTCCAATGAGCACATATACTGTATCCCTAGTGTCCCTACACGAGCAACTATGAGACTAACTGCATCCATCATATGAACAGGTATACAGCACACCAGTCTGTCCGGTTATCACGATGTCCCTCTCGAGTAACCTGTGACCGGGATTATTTAGGATCCGTGTTTAAAGGTGAATTGATCTCATTATCATGATCTCATCACGATCCAATTCCCATTGCACAAATTCAATGACATCACAATATATATATATATATATATATATATATATATATATATATATATATATATATATATATATATATATGCAATAGTTATAAAGTGATATATGTTAAAATATAATAAGCAAAAAGATTATGTATCAAGTCACACATGCCATCACTCACGTGATTGGCTTGTTGGGCACCTATGACTAGCAGATGGAACATGGAGCAGAGGCACGATGCTTTCCTTGGATAGAGGTCAAGGATATGAACTCTTATAGAGGCAAGAGCAGGATCATGTTATTCCATGGGTCCTTCATTCTGATGGAGCAGACTTATCTTGCATGGTGCCAAAGACGAAGGGAGCTTCTAGGCACATGCACCTTATTTTGGAGAAGCATTTGATGGAGGAACTAAGGCGACTCAACTTGCGGAGGCAAAGTTGGGTTCAGAAGGCCTTGGCACGGGGCAAGAGGACACGGATGTGGGTACTCTTGAAGAATATGCCATAGTGTTGTCATTCATGTTGCCATGAAAGAAGCGGTGCGTAGCGGAGATTGTGCTGGTAGGGGCAGAGGCCTAGGATCCAGACAATGGTGCACCACTTCCAACGAAGTCGATGGACTTCAGGAGCTACTAAGTGATAGACTGTTCTAGAGTGGTACTTCATCTAGGTGTGACCCGAGAGCAGGTGGATGAAGGTCGATTGCCAAAGGAGTGAACAAAATCGAAGGTGAAAGAGACCCTGCGATGTATTGGTAGAGGCCACATATGGAGGGATCACAATTCGAGTTCACCCCACAAGGATCAAAATGCAATAGAGATGTCACCAGGAGGCGACATGGTGCAACGGATCGTGGTGGAATAGTTCGTGGCAATGCGATACACACGACATAGTCCCGTGAGGGACTGTATCATACAGAGATATAATCGAGAGCCACTGGAAGCTCCACTTCGATGAACAACACGACGACAAGAAGGGTTATGTATTCATGGAGTGAAGGCCATGGTATTGTAGAGGCGGGTCTTCCATGTGTGTATCAAATTTTGCATCGGATGAAAGCTTTGGTCATCAGCATATAGGGGTTATGTTCCACCGAGGGAAAAGTTTGAATGCAAGTACCAGTGAGTCTCATGGGAGGGACTTGATCATGCAGAGGTATGATAAAAACAGCTTGAGTGTTGGACTGCTCCAGAGCCCATAATTCGCTTAAGGGAGCCCGACAAGTCAGAGGACAAGGTCGAGTAAGCGAATGTTGCTATCAAGGAAGCTAAGGAGAACAGAATTGGTGCAAACCCTACAACATGATAGCAGAGGCCATGCATGGGAATTGCAGTCTGTTTTTTCATCGACCAAAGGGAGCTGCTTGGAGAACATAGAGGTGTTGAAGCAGGGGATCGAAAGGGGCGAGGAAGCGAGGACAAGTCCATAGGGACTTAGCTACCCAAAATCAAGCATCAGTTAGAATGGAGGTGGACTCGGAGGAGTGCCACAGAGACATATCTACTGATCGAGAAGAAAAGGGATGCAGATGCGAGGTGACGGATAGTAGGGCCATGGATATGGCAGCGCCATGGTACCGTAGAGGCGGGACTTCCATGAAAGTCATTGTTCCCTTGCTCTCATGGAGGGAGAGCGCTTGGTCATGAAAGGGGTTGAGGAGATGGAGCATGCAGAGGTGAACTCCAAGTACCGAGATAAGGCTGAAGGCTAGAGGCCAAGGAACTTCGTAAGACCGGTGTTAACAAGCCTCTCATCAAGATAGCCGAAAGTGAAGGACTTCAGGTCATGCAAGAGTGCACAACCAAGGAACGAAGTAGGCATTACGCAGTGTTGTACCTTTGCTACTCAGTGGAGTAGGCGGCAGGGTTAATGGAGAAGACGGTATAATCCCATAGGCGATCAAATCTATTAGAGAATTACTCCAAGTTGGGGTAAAAACTTCCTGCATTCCAGAAGTTTGATGGCATTGAGAAGGTGAATCATAGTAGTTAACTCAATGCAAGGAGTGCAAACACTTCAAGTGCTTCAGAAGTATGAGCAAAGAGCAGGCGAAGGTCAGTAACCGGCTTGATGCATGAAGTACAACCCTTGAGGAGGCGGGCGAAGTCAAGTAACCATTGCCTTCTCAACTCTTAAGAGAATGGGTGAAACCGAGTACCCCAATTCTCTTATCTATCCAGTAGAGGAGCACTGCATAGGTTCAAAGACCATTCGAAGATAATAAAAGATAATAGTTGTCAAATCCTCACCAATAGTGATCAGTGCTATTGAGAGTAGATTATACGCTTCATTTCCCAATAGAATACCAATCAAAAGAGGAAGTGATGTGAATCTACTTAGAAGTGACAACTAAATTAAAGAAGAGTCGATGGACATTTTGTGGAGGAAGAATCCAAAACTTTGAAAGTTTGCAAGGCGATGCTCGTTAAAGCTCCAACAAGCATCCACTCAATTCAAGTAGCATGTGGTATTTGAGAGACTAGCATATAGTAAGTGTTGAATCTCGTATTTTGATGATGAAACCACTTGATATGTGTTTATGATTTAATCTGTATTTTGAATGACGTAGGATACTTCGATCATGATGAGATAATTAAAGCAGAAAAATCATATTGTGCTAAAGGAACATGTCAGAAGATTGGACATCGAGCCAGTGGATCGGTTGACGTATCGACAGAAGGCTTTGAGCCGTGGATTCGGACATTGGGCCAAGTAGAGCGAAGATTGTGCTAAGGATACCAAAGTTGTGGAATCAACTGGTCGATTGGGCAATAGGCTGCAAGAGAGGACGATGTGCCAAAGAATCGGACGAAGCGTCAAGGGACCAATGACATGCCGGACAACTTGATTAATTGCTTAGGATTAATTATCTCGATCGAAGTTTTGTTTTAAGTCTGCAGGATTAACTACGATAGCTTGAAGACATAAAGTAAGTCTATTGGGGTCAAGTTCGATGGGTGTTTGAAAGTCCGTCGAGAGTCCAAAGATTCGTCGGAAGT
Organism: Musa schizocarpa; assembly: GCA_900464855.2. Taxonomy (NCBI): domain Eukaryota; kingdom Viridiplantae; phylum Streptophyta; class Magnoliopsida; order Zingiberales; family Musaceae; genus Musa; species Musa schizocarpa. The sequence continues at coordinate 43,139,149 of LS990923.1, read as the reverse complement.
GTTGCCAGAACCAACCGAGAAGAAATCCGGGACTTGCCGAAGTTTTCGGAAGTCCACCGGAGAAATCGTCGGAGGTTCGCGGAGATCACTGAGAAGGTTCGGCTACTTACCAAAGACTCGTTAAACTCACCATAAGACTGGGAGCCTACTGGGAGTCCACCAGAAGAAATCCAAGGGTGTATCGAAAGTTTACATGTAATTAGGACACTGATCAATAGCACTGATCAAAATAATTTTGATGATGAGAGTAGATTATACGCTTCATCACTGAAAGGAAACTCGACGTTGCTGGTTAAAAACCTACTTAGGACTATGTCTTAATTTCGTAGTTTACATGTAATTAGGGTTATAATTAAGAGTTAATCCTATAACCCAGTTATGGGCCAATTGGGCCCAAGTTCAGACTGGTTTGGGCCAAGTTTGGAGCCCAACTAGTGAGCTGAAATAGTCTAAGCGGTGGAACCGCCAGACTAGGTGGTGGCACCACCCAAAGCCCAAAGGATCAGGCGGTGGTACCGTCGGATTGGACGGTGGCACCGTCGGTACACTATCAGTGTCAGACACTGACAGGCGGTGGCATCACCAGCACTGGAAAACCCAAAAGTAATTCAAATTTGGAGCCGAAATTTGAATCCTCTTGGGGTCTATAAATACCCCTCAATTCTCAGTAGAGAACACATCCTTTGAGAAGTTAGAGATCGAGAAAAAGTCTTAGCAAAGTCTTTAGCAAGTCTTGTTTTCAATAGCTTAAGTGTTCACCTCCCTCTTTCTCTTTGAAAAATCTATAAGAGTGTGAACCACTTGTAAAATGTTATAAGAGGGGTATTTGTCCTCCCCTTTCAAAATGATTTGCTAGTGGAAGTTGGGAGCCTCATCGAAGAAGGCTCGCAAGTGGATGTAGGTCATTTGACCAAACCACTTTAAATTGGTGTGTTCCTTGAATATGTGAGTGTTTACCTTTTTGAAACCTTTATTTACATAGCAGCAAGCTTTTGGTTTTCATCTTCTTACTTTACTCGAGCTACTTTTACCAAATCATTCTTTATCGAATCGAAATCTCTACGCATATACGAAATCGTTTTAACAATTCTAATGTATATTTAGATTGATTAAAAAATATACCATTACTAAGTTGTTTAATTTGCAATCCTAAAAAGAAGGTTAATTCTTCCATTAGGCTTATTTCAAATTCATGACTCATACATTTGACAAATGATTCATACGGTGATTCATCCGAAGAACCAAAAATAATATTGTCAACATAAATTTGAACAATAAAAAAATTATTTTTAAAATATTTAATAAACAGTATAGTATTAACCTTCCCTTTTATAAAATTATTTAAAATAAAAAAGCAACTAAGCCTTTTATACCAAGCTCTAGGAGCTTGTTTTAAGTCATAAAGAGCCTTAGTAATCTAAATACATGATTAGGAAGAAGTGAATTTTCAAATCCGGAGGGTTGTTCAACATACACTTCTTTGAAAATAACACCATTCAAGAAAGCACTTTTGACATCCATTTGAAATAGTTTAAAATCATTACTACTAGCATTAGGCAAGGAGCATCATAATGACTTCTAATCTAGCCACAGGAGCGAAGGTCTCTTTGTAATCGATACCTTCTTTTTGGTTGAAACCTTTGGCCACTAATCTAGCCTTGTTTCTAACCATGATACTGCATTCATCTTGCTTGTTTCTAAAGACCCATTTAGTACCTATGACTAAATGGTCATTAGGTCTAGGAATAAGCTTCCATACCTCATTCCTCTCAAATTGATTCAATTCCTCTTGCATTGCAATAACCCATGAATCATCTTTCAAGGTTTCATTAATGCATTTAGGTTCAATTTGAGAAAGGAAGGTGGCATTAGCACAAAAATTCTTGAAGGAAGAACGAGTTTGAACCCCTTTTGATGTATCTCCTATAATTAGCTCCTTTGGATGAGCATCTACATATTTCAATTCCTTGGGTAAGGAAATTTCGAAAGAAAATATATCCAAGTTGCTATTTTGATGAGGGGGTTCATTTAAATTTAAATTATCAAAATCAAGATCATCATCAAAATTATTTTTTTTTAATTCAGAAATTTTATTAAAAACTACAAAAGACTCTTATATAATTAAGGTTCTTTTGTTAAAAATACGAAAAGCCTTAGAAATGGAAGAATAACCAAGAAAGTTGCCTTTATCGGATTTAGCATCAAATTTTCCTAAGGCATCCTTTTCATTCAAAATAAAGCATTTGCAATTGAAAACTTTGTCTTTTGCTAGTTTGGCATTTGTTAAAAACACTTGCCAAATTGTTTGCTTGCCTCATGTAAAACATTGTCTCTTGCTAGTTTGGCATTTTGCTAAAGAAGCAAAAATGACACTTCTCAAAAGAGAAGAAAGAGCTTGCTATCTTGAACATCACAAGCTTGCCTATCTTAAGAAACAAAAATTGTAAAAGTACTATCTTGTCTATCACAAAAAGCAAAACTTGCAACTTGCACATTACAATAGGAAGCAAGAATCATAAGCTTACACAAGAAAGCTATTTTGCATTTGCTTTCGAAATTTTTGCTATCTTGTATGTAGCAAAACTTGTATATCGTAAAAATTGCTAGCTTGCGTGTCTTAAACTGTTGAAAAATTTTTGCTAGCTTGTATATTGTAAACTTGCTATCGTACTACCATGTATATCTATGAAAATAGCAAACTTGCATGATAATAAAAATGGATATTATGTTTTTCATGCACTGAGTTGAACTTATATTACAAACACTTGATTGTGGTACTTCTCCTTTTTGTTGATGACAAAGGGAGAGAAGTATATTGATTATATGTTATAATTTTATCATGACATGTTGCTTGGAGTTTTGAATCCAAGAGTTTCTATCAATAAGCCAAGTTGATAGGGGGAGTTTGTTTAAACTCCGAGAGTTAAGGTTAACTCTATCATCAAGTGGTTGTCATCATCAAAAAGGGGGAGATTGTTGAATCTCAAACCACTTGATATGTGTTTATGATTTAATCTGCATTTTGAGTGATGCAAGATACTTCGATCAGGATGAGATAATTAAAGCAGGAAAATCATGTTGCGTCGGAGAAACATGTCAGAAGATTGGACGTCGTGCCAGTGGATTGGTCGACGTATCGACAGAAGGTTTCGGGTCATGGATTTGGGCATCGGGCCAAGAAGAGCGGAGATTGTGCCAAGGATATCGGAGTTGTGGAGTCAATTAGCTGATTGGGCAATAGGATGTAAGAGAGGACGATGTGTCGAAGAATCATATGAAGCATTGAGGGACCAATGACATGCCGAACAACTTGATTAATTGCTTAGGATTAATTGTCTCGATCGAAGTTTTGTTTTAAGTATATATGATTAACTATGATAGCTTGAAGACATAAAGCAAGTCTACTGGAGTCAAGTTCGATGGGTGTTCGAGAGTCCGTCGAGAGTCCAAAGATTCGTCGGAAGTGCTGCCGGAACCAACCGAGAAGAAATCGAGGACTTGCCGAAGTTTTCGGAAGTCCATCGGAGAGATCGTCAGAGGTTCGCGGAGATCACCAAGAAGGTTCAGCTACTTTCCAAAGACTCGTTAAACTCGCCATAAGACTGGAAGCTTGCTGGGAGTCCGTCGAAAGAAATCCGAGGGTGTATCGGAAGTCCGCTAGAAGATCGCCAGAAAGCTCGCTGAAAGGAAACTCGATGTTGCCGGTTAAAAACCTGCTTAGGACTATGTCTTAATTTTATAGTTTGCATGTAATTAGGGTTAAGATTAATGGTTAATCCTATAACCCGGTTAGGGGCCAATTGGGCCTAAGTTCGGACTGGTTTGGGCCAAGCTTGAAGCCAAACCAGTGAGCTGAAATAGTTTAGGTAGTGGCACCACCAGATTAGGCGATGGCACCGCCCAGAGCCCGAAGGATCAGGTGGTGGCACCGCCCAGAGCCCGAAGGATCAGGCGGTGGTACCGTCGGACTAGGCGATGGCACCGCCTAGCACCCGAGAGGTCCGGCGGTTGCACCGCCAGACTGGGCGGTGGCACCGACAATACATTATCAGTGTCAGACATTGATAAGCGGTGGCACCGCTAGCACCGAAAAACCCAAAAGCAATTCAAATTTGGAGCCCAAATTTGAATCCTCTTGGGACCTATAAATACCCTTCAATTCTCAGTAGAGAACACAGAAGTTAGAGATTGAGAAAAAGCCTTAGCAAAGTCTTTAGCAAGTCTTGTTTTCAATAGTTTAAGTGTTCACCTCCCTCTTTCTCTTTGAAAAATCTGTAAGAATGTGAATCACTTGTAAAAGGTTGTAAGAGGGGTATTTGTCCTTCATCTTCAAAGTGATTTGCTAATGGAAGTTGGGAGCCTCATCGAAGAAGGCTTCACAAGTGGATGTAGGTCATTTGACTGAACCACTTTAAATTGGTGTGTTCCATAAATGTGTGAGTGTTTACCTTTCTGAAACCTTTATTTACATAGCAGCAAGCTTTTGGTTTTCATCTCCTTACTTTACTCGAGCTACTTTTACCAAGTCATTTTTTGTCGAATCGAAATCTCTACGCAGTTACGAAATCGTTTTCAAACTTACGAGTTTTAATCCGCTGCACTAATTCACCCCCCCCCCCTCTTAGTGCTGCTCCGATCCTAATAGTAAGGATGGTCTTTTCCTTCATTTGGAGGATCCGCAGGAATCAACAAGGATCAATACAACTCAGCCAACCCTACACTAGAGTCAAAGTCATTGGCGAGTTGAAACAGCATAGCAAATCAAAAGTTTGACTGCTCAACAACAACAGCGAAGAGCAGCTAGGAGCCAGGAGGCGCATTGCAGCTGGAGCAGAAGATTGAAGACTCAGCAAAGGTGAGGAGTTGTAGTGTCGGTAAAAGGCTTCGACGAGGACGTCGAAGGAATAAGTGGGGGAGAATGTCCTAGACAAACTTCTAAACAGGATGTTTGATATAATGCTTATGTATGTCCGTGTCTTTTGATATATTCATGTTGCACAACATGTAGAGGGATGGTCAAAGGCTTAATAGTCCCATTTTAGTTGGGTTTGATGGCCGCTTTAGGCTTGTAAATACAGGTTGTGTCATATGGATACTTGTGAGAGATTTTCGGTCTGTAGTGGACCATTTTGACCCTTTGATGTGCAATTATTCAGAGCTTATAAAGTTTGTTTGTAATTTGCATTGTCTATGAAGTGTTTTCGTAAATGTTTGCTTATGGATCCCGAGTGAGGCGTTTTCTCTAACCCGTTTTCTCTTTTGTGGGTCCTAAGTGACCATAGGAGGATTCGGGGAGGCTGACCTTTGCGGACGGACATACAAGGGTGCCGCACGACTTAGGCAAAACTAGCTAAGTCCGTGACACTACGTGAGGCGACTTGCCTGCTTGCAAGGCACCGTCGCACTATCACCCACTAACGAGAAGGCGACAACCATAAAGAGTTACGACTACCGCACCGGTAGGCATCAATGGGATGGCAACAATCGCAACACAAAGGGGATTTTTTAGACAAAAGATAATTTTATCCATTTGAATTTTAGAAATTCTAAGGTTTCTCCTTTCTATCTAAATTACATAAATACCCTTTATAAATTAAAAAATTCTTATATATCTCATATTTTTAAAAAATAATTAATTAAAAATTTTAATTAACTATTATTATTATTTAGTAGTCTTATATAGTGATCTGTACTTGTGATGTGTGATGTAAACGAATGACCATGGAATGTGTAATGTGTATATATGTTATATGATTATTATTATTATTATTAGGGCTTGCATGCCTCTATTTTTTCTCATTTATTATCGAGTCTGCGTTCTTGTGATTATGTTGTAATTATACGAGGAGATACGATGAGAGTGTGAAGGTGACAATGGGACCCACGAGATCAAGATGAACGATTGTGATGCATGGAGATACTTTGAGATGTCGACAAAACCGATGAGGATAAGATGGATGATCAGAGGGCATTGAGATGCATCGATGCACACATAGATCATGATATGAGTGATTAGGCCTACTAGCTCAGGCTTGATAACATTAGGCTGTGGTCTATGATCATCTAGTATGATTACTCATATGATATATGATTGATTATACACCTACTAAATATGTATATATATTTGTATGCGATGTAGATATATATTAAATATGTATGTATATGATATATCATATTAGGAGACTGAATTAAAATCCCCTCTCTCGATAATATTAAGCTGGTGAACGTGAGATATTTAGATTAGCCAATGTGGCCTTTCATCGTTACAAGGAGAAATCGATTCTCGATGTAGGTTGAGTTGGTCGAGTCCCTCGAGGCTCACCTATATTGTGATTCGAGATTTTGCCTATGATATAGAGATATCACTAGTGACCTGAGGACAGGGTATGTTTGGTTGAGTCTTTTGAGGGCATATTATCAAATCAGACGCATCTTGTATCGATGGTGATGACTTAACCAAACATCATGGTTAGTCGAGTCCCTCGAGACCATGATGGTTCGGAGGCCGAATAGGACGGGAATCACAAAGAGTTGTGATCGGCAATACTTGCCTACCTTTTCGGGCTTAGCGTGATTGATCAAGTCCCACGAGGTTACATAATACTGATTAGATCCCGATCCCCACTAAAAATCTGTTAGGGGTCTCTTATTCATATACTAGAGAGAGTTGTGTGTTTCACGAGAAATTAGCATGAGTAGATTAAGATAAAAGTATATATCTTGATTATTTATTTTCATAAAATCTGTATGTTATTTATTTCTATTGTATATTTATTTATAAAAAATATCGCTTTCAAATCTTGTACGTGGTATACTTGATGTCAACCACCTCACTGGTCCAAATTATATGGATTGACATTGCAACTTGAGAATCATTCTCGTGGTAGAAAAAATCGCGTATGTCCTTGACATAGTGATACCTATGCCTGAGGAAGAGGCAAGCGAGAATGAGATCACTTGCTATGTAAAGTACAAAGATGACTTCACTCTTACTTAGTGTTATATGTTGGGTTTCATGACTCTCAAGTTATAAAGACAATATGAAAGGATGGATGTCAGATCCATTCTCTTGTATCTCCGTAAATTATCTAAGGAATAGGAAAAAAGTCAATGATATAAGATATCCAAGAGTCTCTTTTGTACTAAGATGACAAGACACCGATTCAAAACTATGTCCTTAACATAATTAAGTGGATAGAGAAGTTCACAAGTCTAGAAATGGTCATAGAGGATAACCTATGTATAAACCTTATGCTTCGGTCCCTCTCAGACTCATTTTCTTAGTTTATTATAAATTTTTTACATAAATAAGCTTAAGATGACTCTTCTTGAGCTCCTCAGTATGTTAAGAGAGGCGGAGAGTACCATCAAGAAATAGAAGCAAATTCTTTATACTGGTGAGACTAGAAAGAAAAGGAAGGTGGAAAAGTCTCTTAAGAAGGATAAGGGTAAGGGCAAACTGGGCAAAGCAAATGTTGCTAAGAAGGACCTAACAAAAGATAAAGACCAGTGCTTCTACTATAACAAAGACGGGCATTGGAAAAAGAACTACAAAGAGTACCTTGTAGAAAGGGCGAAACAAAAGCTTGGAGAAGCTTCAAGTATATTAATGATTAGTCTCCATTTGTTAGACTTTCATGATAACACATAGGTATTAGATACCGGTAATGCTTATCATATCTGTAATTTGTTGTAGGTTCTAGCAAAACTTAGGAGATTGGTAAGAGGTGAGATGGACTTCAAGATGAGCAATTGATCAAAAGTTACTATAGTGGCTATTGGCGAGGTCACCCTACATCTGCTTAGTGAAGCTACTATTGCATTGAATGCATATTATTTTGTTCTCTTGTATTATCAAAAATATTATTTCCATTTCATGTTTGATAGTTAGTGGATATATATTAGTTTTTTAGAACAATGATTATTCAATAATACTAAATGATAAAATTATTCCTAAAGGAGCATTACATAATAGTTTATTTATGCTAGACATTGCTCTATATATCATGAATATAAGTATGTCTAAGAAGAAATAAGATGAGATGAACAGTACGTACCTATGACACTATAAGCTAGGTCACATCTACGAAGGAAGAATCCAAAAGTTGTTGAAGGATGGATACATAGATCTATTCAACTATGAGTCATATACAACTTGCAAGTCTTGCCTTTGTAGAAAACGAACCAACTCTTCATTTAGTGGAACTGGAGAGAGGGTCACTAAGTTACTGGAACTTATATATTGTGATATATGTGGTCCCATGTCAACTCAGGCTATAGGTGATTACTTATACTTTATTAATTTTACTAATGATTTTTTCTAGATATGGACATGTGTACTTGATGAAGTAAGTCTGAAACATTCAAGATATTCAAAGAGTATAAGAATGAAGTAGAGAACCAGACTGAAAAGAGGATTAAGACTCTTCGATCAGATTAAGAAGGAGAATACTTGAGTACGAAGTTCACATAGTTCCTCAAGGACCATAGGATTCTATCCCAATGTGTTGTCATATTTAAGTGGACTGGGTTAAAGGCTATAAGATAATATTATGGGCTATAGAAAATACCATAGAATCTCCAAGATCCACACGAGCTAATTGTAGAAAATTAGGTACTCCTGTGTTACACTGTACATTATAATATATACGTGCATTTCCACACTACACGTCATAGTATATATGTGGATTGTAGTACACTCCTATATTACACATCATCATATATGCATGCATATAAGATATTTTTATCATAGTTTATATATTTTATGTTTATAGAATATATACATTCGCATTGAGCTCATGATGATCATATTTATCTAAACATGCATTTCATATGCATATGATAATTAATATGGCCACTATTTTGTAGTAAATTAAACTTATACTTACCTTATTGAAATAAAAAATGAAGATGCCAAGGAAAGATCATGTTCCTTAATGATCAAGTGTACTATAGAGCGATACACTTATCAAATTGAGAGTATAGGGTTATGAGATACATTAATTAAGAACCCTACCTCTTGAATTATCGATTTATAATAATTTATTATAATAATCTATAGAAAAAGTTTGATAAAATTTCTCATAAATAAACTATGCTTAATTAAAATTTTATCTATATTTTATTATTAATTTTTAATAATTTATTTTAAAATCAAATGAACTAGTTAGTATTAATCAACCCATTGCACCATTATGTGAAAAAAAATTATTTCACTATTCTAATTAACCAAACGATCTTGAATTATTATGAAATTTTATAGAAAACTAACAAACATATAAACTAAGTACACATCAAAATTTAGCTTAAAATCAAATCATTTGGATGCTAAACTATCATCCTAATTCTATTGGCACCTATTTTGTTATACTAAAACTACGTTGGGACAATCTAAAATTATAAATCTCATGTCTTGGTATATAAAGATGGTACATACTCAACTCTAAATCTCATAAAACTCTAAGAGAACCTTTTAAAATATATCAAAAAACTAGAACCTAATCATATACCTAAGAGGGTTAATTAAGCTTGAACATAACCCCTTTACAAAAAATAAAGGATTATGAGTACCTCAAATTTAGAGCATAATAATTCTATGCATGTCTCATATTAAGGTCATACTAATGGCCTTAGAACCACAAGAGATTCATCAAAAATATATCCAAAAATCAAAAATAAATTCGAAGTCTATGTTACTCAAAAGTAGCTAGAAAAATCAACTTATAATCTATAAAATTGAAGCCTCTAGTATGGGAAGAGTTGAGTTTTTCTTATCTTAATATTTCTTAGATTTAGGGTTTCCTAGCCTCCATGAGAAAAGTTGAGAGAATGACTATAAAAAAAAAAAAAAAAAAAAAGAATCATATGTTATTAGATTGGTAAAGAGGATGAGGCTAAAATAAAATTAAAATGTTTAAGAGGTTACCTTAATATCTAAGGTTCAATCCCATTATGCATCACTTCAAGTTTTTTTTTTTTTTTTTTAACTAATATAATTTTAATGTTACAGTAACTTTAATTAAGTTTAATTTGGTTTAACAAAGATGATATTTTTTTATCTAAACTCATCCTTCAATCTCATTTATATACCTCAACCTTTAGTATAATATTTTTTTCAATTTGCATCTGTATTTATTTTTTCATTACTCTATTCATGCCTAAGTAGCTTATTATCCTCTATATACATAAGGTTTAAAACTTAAGCTTTTTTACTTAAGGTCGATTATAATTCAATCATCACTTCTAATCATTATATGCATTCTTATTATTATAACTTAATTTCATATTCAAGTCTGCTAACATACTTTAGCTTATTGTATTATGCTTAACGTAAACACTAATACTTATGTATGCTTAGTTAATATTTCGTAAAACACTAAGAATAATATTTTTGGAAAGCATGTACTTAAATCTTAAAAATAAAAAACGTAAGCATATCATTTATCATATTTATAAAGTATAGACATCACAAATCATATCAGTAAGTAAGGATAATATATATATATATAATTTATACTTCTGTATGATATATTAGTTATAGTTCAAAGTGCCTAAGATTTGAAGGCTACATATCAATTTTTTTGGTAGTATATGAGTTGTTGATGCTTATTGAGCCATTGTTAGCTCGTATACCAATTGCTTAAATATTTCAAATATCAAATAGTAAGTCACGTAATATGCTTCAAATTCAGTTATTAAGTACTTAAATTTTCTAAGATTATATGGATTTGAATATTATAAAGCATTAAAATTTTAATTAAATTATTAAATATGTTATGGTTATGTGAGATGAGCGATAGAGTTTTATTGAAATGTGAAAATGTAGGGTGATAAATGATTTAGACAGTTTTAATCTTTCTTTCATCATAAGAAAATATATGAGGATTGTAATATTGTATCGCTCCTGACTTTTTTGTTGGATTGGCATGTTACTTATAGAATCATACAATAACAAATACTTTTCATCACATATGGCTTGAACATCGAAGGAATTTGCAGTGTCAGTATTTGGATCCTTCTCTAGTCTTTCACATATTATGATCTCGGAAGACAGCCAGCAATGTGTGACTTATGCGGTTTATGATCCGAATTGGCTACACATCACCATTTTGATGGATGGTTATACATTCAGTTATAATTCTTATTAATCTAGCATTGTATCAGGGTGGAATATTCTCATGCGTGTTTCTATGAAAGAGAATGAACGAGCAACCATTTTATATATTTTTTCATTAAATACATTTTTTTAGGAAGAAGAACATGTTGACAGCTCAAAATGCAATGATGGAGGAAATGTTCTCATCCTCATGAAATGTATTCTAAATATAACAAAATAAAAGATGGTATCAACGACAGAAACTATCTGAGATTAATTGATATCTTATAACAAAACTTTGTTATGAATTCCCCTAGTATTTATTATCTGTATAAAATTCAAACCAGAAAAGCAATACATAAGATATTTATGAAATAATTAAATCCTAATTAACAAGGAAAATTTTCAATGCTTATATTATTATTATTTTCTTCAAAGTATTTAGATTCTATTATGTTTTCAGAAGTGCTTGCTAATCTTAACAGCGATCATCAATCTCATTTTATCATTTCAAGTTTGAGTTGCTTTGCCTAAACGAAAACATATTGAGATCTTTAATGCTGGCCTCAGTGATGTTAACTTAAAGCAACATTGCTTCCCTCCCAAGTGTCTGATGAGGAATCCTTCAATGTCTTCAGCAGGAAAACATCTCCTACCATTTGGATCTCTGCTGCAAATTTATCTTCCAGCTTTATTTAGAGTTATATTAGAGAAAATTTGCAATACGTGCAGTATCGGAAGTTGATAAACCATTTTAGTAATTTCTTGGTAGACTGGTCAAGTTGGATCACTCAGTGAGATATTGATGGACTTGTGATTTGTTCATTCAAAATACAAGGATGTATCATTAGCTATATATATAAAAAAAACTTTTGAACTGGTTAGAGAAAGAAAAGTATGAATTTGATAGAAGAAATGTTTATTCTCATGTTTGACATGTGACAATTTAGGTGATGGGAGCCCCATTCGATAACCAAATCATAAATATAAAATATCCTAAAAATATTCTACTCATGTTATAAAATATTTTTTCAATCTAAACCAATTATAAAAGATTCATTATGTCATAAAAATATAGTTCAATCAATGTTTATCCACACCACCACCTACTGTTTCATTTTATTATTAATTTAAATCTTGAAGGGACTATTAACCCTATCTAATATTGATCTTGATCTTCATACACATCTATCTTATGCACACGAATCTAAATTAAGTTGGATTGATTCAACTGATATCATATTCTTACATAATTTTTTATTGTTCAATTATACCTAAAGTTTCTTATGCATATGATCCGATTATCACTGGCATCGTTCTCTAATATAATTCATCGTTACTCTATAAATTTTTAAGTGTTTATTCGACTAATAAAATTATATAAATGATCATTCATGAGTCTTATCCTCAGTGCAGCAGTCTCATAGACTTAATAACCATTGTGAACTACACTACACACTGAAATAATGACATTCCCCGGTAGTCTATCATCAGAGCCTCTGCACCGGTCCAGTGGACAGCTCTGTGTTTGAGCAGCAGCTAGTTTGCAATGAAACACACAAGTGTGAGCATTGGATTTGCAGGTGTGCATGCATGCATCCTGCAATCCACATGCTTCCAGCTGAAGCTCCATCATCTAACCTTCAAGCAAAACTTCTGCTAAAGGGGTTTTACCCCAGTTAGAACCTGAGAAGACTTGATCAATGAGCTGAACTACCAATCAAATCCTGCTCGCTTGCCTCCAAAATAGTCTCATAGATGATTCAAAAAAATATATTACTGTAAAGGTTTAGTGCACAATAAGCCATCCTCATCGGAGGAGCATTAAAAAATTGATGAAGTGCTATCGGTCATGAGATCCTACGAATACAAAAGGAACAGGACAGGAAGAAAGGGATAAAACGTGTTAACCAGTTAATAAATACTCATGTTTCTTTCCAAAAAAATATAATAAAATTTATATGCTTGAATACATACAGTCAAACCCAAAAGACTCCTTATACAATTCAATAGTTCCATATTTAACATCTAAATAATCAGCTCTGCATCAAATTTAAACGCCAGCATAGAAGAACTTTTCCCATCCTATTGTTTAGATGTTGTTAAAGAGAACACAATAGTCTCTTGTGAAGTACAAGTGCATTTGCTTAGAAATTAAACTTTTAATTTCTTTTTTACTATCTTATTTATTTACTATTTTAATCTATCCTTAATTACGAAATTGAAAAGATAAAGATGCCACCTGCCTTGGTTGGTAAGTATTTTAATAATAGAAGTTGTCACCTGCCTTAGCTGCAAAGTAACAATAAATTATGTTATTTTAATTGCATAAGATTTAAAAAAAAAAAAAAGATTTTTAAAATTAAAAAAAATTAAAAAGTCGACATCAGATTTAATATAATTCCATAAGTTTTACTTATATCTTAAGTTATAAATTTTTTTATATATTCTCTTATATGAATCTCAAAAAATTTAACTATATATATTTCTCTCGCTCTTTTTAAAAACTTCACATAACACCCTTTTTAGATATATTAGAGGAATATTCATAAACACTCAAAATGTTTTCTCATATCTTATTCTTCCCCATCAAAATCTATAGATATATGAGGTATTTATAAGAGAAATAAACCCGATCGTCATTTTCTTCGTGCACGAGCACTTATCATATTAGAATTTCTTTCATTAAGAATCTTAAAATACCTTTTAATCCTGATAAAAATAAATATATTCTTCTGCCATTGAGTTTTGTAAAGTTTAATATCTATATTCAGAACTAAAAGAATAACATATACAAATGTTACGCTCATTATAAAAAGGAAAATTAGTGCATGAGCTGTTGCCAAAAGCCACAACTTAAATGTGTTGATGATGTATGTAAAGGTGAGGGCGTGACTCAAACCAATAACATAAATGATAATATGATTAAACACATACGTTGTGGATAAAAACTATGCAATTATCATAAATAAATAAATATATAAAAAAAGTGTCAAAATGTTCATATTTATTAAATAATTTTTTGGGTGTTTAGACTAATCTTAATTACAATTCGATTCAAATCGAATTAGAATCTACAATCTAATAGTTCATCAGTTTCATGATGAATGGGAACAAAATCCAGATGATTTAATTACAATCCCTTATTTTTGAGAATCAAAATGGGCTATTCATCGATTCAAATAGACAATTTATTATTTAAAAAAATACGATTTTTATTTTAAATTATATTTTTGATATTTTAAATTGTTTTTAATTAAAAATGAACCGGTTTGATTTTTTTTTTCTCATAATTTAACAACGGGACCGGTTCCAGAACCGGTTCGGATGAATTGATTGAGCAGTAACGTTTTGATGATTCGGATATTCTCATGTCGAATTTTGATTGGAGTGGCCACCACCGTAATGCGACAATAAATAGAGCCTCTTCTCCGGTCGACGACTAACAATTCTGGAAGCTGCAAAAGAAAAGACACAAACTCGCAACGTATGCTTAACAGCGAAGAGAAGGAAGGATCTTCTGCAAGCATGCCTCTAATTGCCATTGTCAAAGTCGCATCTTGAGCGTACCATGTACGCTTCCTGCTTGCGTTTCTCCTATGAGCCGTCCGATTGGAATTGGGTGGCAAGGATTTTTAATATCCTCCGATGTTGCATGCCATCGCCCACACCACCCTTCGCTTTCGTCAATGATTCGACGGTTGGATGACAGCCGTCGGTCGCAACGCGTCACGAACTGCCGGCATCCGACGGCCACAATCGCGTCGGCCAGATGCGAGCTGCAAAATTCCCCTTCTATAATTAATTACCTCTCCCCGCAGCTCCGAGATAGAGGAAAAAGAAGTGGGAGAAAGAGAGAGAAAGAGAGAGAGAGGGGGGGGTTGGGGGGGGGTTCGGGTTTCCATTTTTAATCCCTCCGAGCTGTTGTTACTTCTTGTTGTTTCGATCCATCTCCGCTGTACGGTTTAGTTGGTGGAGAGGAAGGGCTAGGGATTCGGCCGGTGATCCGAGGAGGAAATCGAGGCGGTGGTGATGGAGGCGGAGGAGCAGCGGAAGGGGGCGGAGGAGATCCTTTACAAGACCAAGGTCGTCCAGTTTCTCGGCCGCGCCACTCCCATCGTGCTCCAGAACGACAACGGCCCCTGTCCTCTCCTCGCAATCTGTAAGCCCTTTCCCCTCCCCCTCCGGTTCCTCCGCAAGCGATCGAATGCGGCGTTGCTTTGACTTTCTTGGAAGTTTCTTGTCTGATTGACCTAATTTGATGGTTCTTGGGATGTTTGATCCGGGTATGTTTTCTTGCTGTTTGTAGGTAATGTTTTGCTGCTGAGGAATAATCTCAGTTTGAGCTTGGAGGCGTCGGAGGTCTCGCTGCAGAAGTTGCTCTCTCTTGTCGCTGAAAGATTGATCGATTCCAACAGCAACGTGCAGGTTTGTATCTTCCATTTTCAGCTACAAGAATCTTGGTTTGTAGTTATGTCTTGGTGTAACGATTCTTTTGATTCTTGCATTCAGGACAAGGATGATGGCTATGTCACCAATCAGCGGCAGAACATTTCTGATGCAATTGACCTATTGCCTCGTCTTGCGACCGGGATCGATGTAAATCTGCATTTTAGGAAGTGCGTTCCCATGTGGCCCTCAGTTTTGGTTCTTACTGACCATATGAAATTGTAACCCTTGTGTTTTTATCTGTATTATTTTTTTATGAAAAATTATGATGTCAAATTTATGAAATCACATCTTACTAGTTGCGTTTGATTATGTAGGATTAATGATTTTGAGTTTACCCGGGAATGCGCCATATTTGATCTCGTAGATATTGGTCTGTATCATGGCTGGATTGTTGATCCCCAGGTAACCTTCTGTGCCACTCTGGTCCATGTTGGTATTTTGTTGTTTGCTGTGAGTTATTTGCTTACCTATTTCTTTTTGGTATACACCTAAAAAACTATGGTTCCTTTCTGCTTGACATAATGGTTTGATGACATTCGTTTTCAGAAAAATATATGCTAGAAAAAATGCTATGCTTAAAATGTTTAATATCCTCACCTGATGGCTTTTTTCGTTATCTGTTGTGTTCATCTGCATTTTGAATGTCATCCATAGAATAGCTTATTCGCAATTTAGTGCTATGTTATTCTGACTCATGTCATGATAGTGTAACAGTATCATGTTCTCACGTTATGAATAAACCATTTCAAATCCCTATAAGTTGATGATTGATAAATTTTGAAGTAGATATGATTTTTTTTGTTTTGATTAATTACTCATGCAGGACCATCTTTCCCTAGATATTTTGAATTACTGTGCATAACATTTTCTTATTCTTGTCTCATTTCAGTTATTCTTGTTATTTGATATCATACTGAATCTATTATCATATATTCTCTTTTTTCATGCTTTGCAGTGCAAGTCTCTTTTTCAAGTAAACATGTTAATACTTTTTTTTTCTTTAGATTCAATATCCATTAAGTACAGGTTGGTCAAATTTTTGGTAGTTCATGCATGTTTGACACAGAAAAGTACGTGTATCAAATGCTTCATATTATCGATTTTGCCCGATGGATATGGTGTTGAGTAACACAAACATCTGAGAGGTGCTTTCTTGGTGCAACAGATACATTGTAACAGGAAACCCCATCATTGTTGTTGATTCAGGATGTGGAGGAATACCCATCATCATCGTACCTTCTTGTTATGTTGAATCCTAATATCAGACTATAAGTTTGCTTATTTCTTATTCAATTAAAATTGTAAAAATAAAAACTACCTAGTGGAGTGTTCAGCAAATGGAAAATTTTGATTTGATCTGGTTAAAGTCGACGTTAACAAGTTTTGATCTTTTTGTAAGCTCATTTCAACGTAAATCAAATTAAATTGCTTGAAATATAGAAGAGCACAACATCAGGTTTAATTTTAATTACGGAATCACCAGATGGTCTTTGGTAAGAAAGGATAACTATATTAAAGATACTACTGTATTGGATTCTGAGTTCAGAAACAGTGTCATGTGCATCATTTTTGTTTGTGCTTGGGCTATGCTGAGTGCATGCCTTTGCATTTGTTATTTTGGTTTGCTACCATGATGTGTGGAAGTGGAGTGCATGCCTTTGCATTAGAATCTTGAACATTTAACCTCTGGTGAGCTTTTCATGCACCATAAATGTAATTTCATTGCATCTTCCTGTTGAAAACTGATGATAAATGCAAGTGGCATATTACTGGTGATGGTTGAAGGTTATCTTTGTTTACTATTCCAGATTTTTCTGTAAGCATACTGCCAAATATTCTTGATTCACTTTCTCATTTCTCATACTTTGCTTTTTATTGCATTTTCTTTTGTGTTGTTGACTTTACTGTCTCCATTTTTGTATGTTTGGATTTCTGCTTCATAGATTTGACAATACCAGGCGAAGAAAAAATAAGTCTTTCTGGCTCATTAATTCTCTGGGGATCCTTGAAGGAGCCGTTAGTTTACTAAGCAGTTAACATAAGTAATTTTGAAATTTTATTTTGAAAAATGTTTTATGATTGTGTAGATCTAAGTGCTATTTATCAGTGAACTGGTGTACATTTTTTTGTACATTTTCTGGATGCGCATGCTAGTAGACATTATCTTTGATTGATATATCCAGAGATCTTGGTTCTATTCCCTTTTTTTTATTTTTTTAAATTAAGACCTTGAATTGCAAGCTTTAAAATGAATTGTATTGCAGTTCAAAGTTCTACAGCTCATGAGAGATGTACTTGACTTGCTTTTGCTTTGATTTTGTGTACATGCTGGAGAGTTATCTGATTAAGTAGATACAGTGCCTCCTGTTCTTTATCAAAAGTTCAATTTTGGTAAAATTAAGACCAGTGTCAGGCATTAATTCATGTTTGTAGAAAATGATTTTCTCAAGTTCAACTTCTTAATATTTGTTTATAGCATGTCTGATGTGCATTAAGAAAGTTACATTAGGGATATTCCTTGTGTGACCAAGCATGTGGCATACATGGAATAACCAAGTTATGTGGCTGTTTGTTTACATGAAGAACAAGCATGATATCTATGCGACTCTTGAACCGAAAAAATCTATATAAAAAATATAAGAGAACTTGGTAAAACTTTCTTATTTTTTTGGAGGGGAGAAACATACAAGGACAATCTCTATTCCTATGCTGCTACATTCTAATTGTTGTGGTTCTCATAGTTTTGGTCTATATACAGTTCTTTGCCTGTTCTAAATTCTTGACTAATCCTTTGAATTTACTTCCCTGTTTCTGATCTCTTACATTCGAAGATAAGTTGATTTACATTTTTGTTAAAAATACCTAAGTAATATCAACTTTTGGGAGATCGAAAGATCTTGGACCTTCTCAAGTGCTTCTTTTTGTTCCTACATACCAAATGTGATTGTTCTCTTTATTATTCTTCTTCTTTTGTTTATCAGGCCTCTTCTAGTGTACATAGCGTAGATTGTGTATTAATCATGTTCTTTTCTATTATTTATGGTTTGGTTACTCACTTTATTTGTGGGATGCATCATGCCTAATATGGGCCATTATCTATCAATGGGTACCTTTTATTTAAAGAATCACTTCTTTTCATACTTCTTGTTACTTGCATCTTTATCATCAAGGATGAAAACAGATACAATATGGAACAAGTAGTCAAAAAAACACAAATTTTTAGTCACTTCTAATGAGCAGATATGAATATACTGGTATGTGTATTTGATATACACTAGATGTTGACACTATTTGTTCAAAATGAAATCCTAATCAAATATGACATGTGGCGTATATAGAATTCTGGATGGGGTGGATGTAGATACAAAATGGATGTGATGGCTAGAAATACGAATCAAATCAATAATGATAGCACAATGATGGATATTTGATGTGATCAATTAAGACAAAAGATTGGAGGTATACTAAACATAGGAATCTGATATTTCTATATATTTTTAATGTTGTTAAACTGGTTATAGAGATTTTTTAGAGACACCACTTTAATAAAAATATAAGCTGCTCACAAGTTGTTCTTATGTCAAATCAAAAGCTGTAGAGGATTCCAAACTGTTTGTGGTTGAGCATGAGAAGTAAAACATATATTGGACAGTGGACAAAATAGAATCCACATTAACCTTTTTTTCCAATAAAAGGTAAATATTTTACTTAACTATATGCATACATCCTAAGCCCCTCTTGTTGGAACATAACAAAAACTGCAGATAGGAGCAATAGACAATTCAAGATCCTGTTCCAATGATTGGATGGCAAAATTAGCAAGCCTAGCAACAGTGTTACCTTCTAAAGATATGAGAGATTGTGTATTCTACAAAAAGTTCAATTTAATATCTCTAACAATGCTTAGAATATGTCAAGAAGGGTCTTTGTTCTCCAAGATTTCTGTGGTTGTTACATGTCCTCTTAATATAAGCCATTATTCCTCTTACTTACACTTAAGCTTGCAGTGCTTCAGCATTGATATTCACTACACTGTTTCTTGTGCCTGTTCTTTTATATTGAATCTATGGTGCTATTCAACTTTGATCGTTTTTTGTTTCGTTGAGTTTATAATTTTTATATTTCTCATATTCATCCTTTTTTTCTTTGCACTTGAATTTTTTAATTTAAAAACTTTCACCCTATATTCGAGCACTTGCCCTATTAATTCTATACCTCTTTTGTTCAAATAAATCGACACTTATTTTTGGTATTTAGTTGTCAATATTTGGGCACTAAGCTGAGCATACAGTTGTTATGCTGACTAGTTTAGCCGTTGTTAGTATAGATGAATCGCTAGCAAAGGCATTTAACTTATCTATGCTGTATCTCAGGACACTGATACTGCAGCTGCAATTGGGTCAAAGTCGTACAATACTCTAGTTGCTGAGCTTGTTGCTTTTGAAACAAAAAGATCTGAAGGAGATAGTAGGGGTGAAGACGAAGAAGATTGTGTTGATTTTGCTGCAGCTACAACTGCTACCTTAGGAGTTCCCTCACCAAACCTTTCAAGAGGTATATCATTTGATGATCATCAGGTTCCAGTCCTTGACGATCAAAGAAAAGGGAAAGGTGATATCCAAGAAGAAGAGGAGCTGATGAGGGTCTTAAATCTGTCAAGGGATGAAGTTTCAAATCCTGTTAGTGCTTCTGTATCATCTGTTGGTGGTTTGAGTGATTCATCTCTTGGTTTAGATGCAAATGATAAGAGATCTTGTGCTGGAAATTGTGCTGATACTTTTGGGGAACAAGCCAGAGATGATTGTAACAAAAGCAACCACTCAGATTCCTTTGCATTGCAAGAATGCAACGCATCTGCTGATTGCAAGGGTGTTGTGTTTGCAGAAGATGGTTCTGTGCTTTCCAATGTTGTTGCTGGGAACGATACGTGTCAGACAGACCATGAAGGATCTGTAATTTATGATATATCTAATAAATCAGAGGAAATTGATATGGTAATGCCCAACCAGGCCACAAATTTCCAGTCTCCTGATAATGGTGGTTCAGACAGGTATTGCAGTTACAAGGACCTGATGATTGTTTCAGCAAATGATGAGTCTATCTCAAAAGCTTGCTCTGGAGACACTTGCAACTCTCAAATTCATGAAAATTCCACTGATATTTTAAACAAAGCTTCACCATACAATTTGCAATCCTCAAATGGAATTGAAGAGCTTTCAAATGTTTCTGAGGTTGTCACTTCATGTCCTGGGGGTGAGCCGATATATGAAGGAGAAGAATGTATCCTTGAATCTGGACTAACTATCTATGCAGATCGGGAACCAGTCTATGAAGGTGAGATGGTTCTTGCTGAACAGGCTGAACAAACAGAAGAGAATAGGCACCTTGCAAATACAAGTGATGAGGTTGCTCACAAGCATTGTAAGACAATTTCTGGGCCTTATTGAAAGCTTCTTGTTTAGTATTGGGGGTTCTTATGACTCCTTTAATGCTGACAAAAAATCCTTGAAAATTATCTGTTGTATTTGTTTCTAGGGCAACTTATAAAGAATTTTCTGGAACATAATGCAAGCCAATTGACAATTTACGGGTGAAGTGTCATCGCTTTCTAATGTGCATGCTATTTTCTTATGCAATGTAAATGTGATTGGAGTTTATATTGTTCAAAGACTCTGTTTTTGCAGGCTGTTCTGTTTGCAAGAAGGCCTTAAGGAGAGAGAACTCTGTGTTTTCTTCCGAAATAATCATTTCAGCACTATGTTCAAGGTAAAATGATAAAGTGGATCATGTATGTCTGCTCTTTAATTTCTTTGATTTGTATTGATTATGTACATTTTACTTGTAACAGGATAAGATTGTGAAATTCTTATTTATTTAATCCATACTGAGGGATCTCTTACAAATTTTGTACTTGTTGTGTAGTTCAATGGTGACCTGTATCTATTGGCTACTGATCAAGGTTATATGAACCAGCCAGATTTGGTTTGGGAAAAGCTGAATGAGGTATGCTCTATTTGATGTTTGGTTGATGTGTGCTTACCAATGATTTTAATTTTGAATAATACCACCCATATCGGGCGGTACGTACCGGTCCACCAATAGATTGGTATACGGACCGCCCGCTACCGGGCAGTACCATTGATTGGCATTGTTTCCGCCCTGTTATTGTCCTAAATCGGGCAGTGACCGAGGGAGAAAAAGAAGAGGGAGAAGGGTGGTATTAACCGAGGGAAGAAAGAGAAGGAAGAAGAGGAGAATCTGGAGATCGGTGCCGCTCTCCCTCCTCGTATGTCGGCGACTTCTCCTCATTCGTGCAGGGAGAAGAATCCTCAACGTCGCGGGGAGAAGAGAGGCAACGTCGTGGGCAGAAAAGAGGCGATGTCACCGAGGCGACATCGAAGAAAATGATTTTTTTTACTTATATATATATATATATATATATATATATATATATATATAGACGTTGCGTCGGTTTTCTACCCACGTTGGGAGAAGAAACCTTCTCCCCATGCGCCAAAAAGGGCGATGAGGCAATCAGCTTTTTTTTTTTCTACTTATATATATAGCGAGCGGGATATCGAAATGTACCACTCGGTATACAATACCGTACCATACCGAGCGAATCTCGAAACTTCAATACGGTACAAAATTTCAATCCTTGGTGCTTACAGTTTCTTTTTTCTTCTTTTATGTAGTGTGCTTTGCTCATTGATATTACCTTCGCTTAACAAATTTTGAATTGAAGTATTTTGCCTGAATTCATTATGGTCTTTACAATGGTTTTTTGTTGATTTCTTCTGTTTGTATCCTTAAGGTCAATGGGGACACAGTTTTCATGACTGGTAATTTTATGGAATTTAAGGCTGACAATCAAGTCCGTGACTCATGGAATGAACAAAGTGCTATGACGAGTACAGCTGTATGTATTAGCACTGTCAGTAGATCAAAATCTTTGAATATATATATGTGATTAATTGTTTTCTCAATTTGCAGGATTATCTAGCAGCACTTGAGAGCACAGGTCCCTCGAGTTCGGCTTTTAAGTATGTATTTGTACTTTTAAATTTAGTTTTGTTTGGAAATACATCTCTTAGATGTCTGTAGTAGCATATGTTTGATTATAAGTTGCACGAGGAAATTGAACTGGTTTCCTTTTGAAATTTTACTAGGTGAAGCTTTATGTATTTGTAGAAAAGTATTGAAGTCTAAGATCCAATAGAGATCAATATTAGCTAATTTAATTAGGGTATCATTTTCTACCATTTGCTAATATTGGGTATAACTGTAATTTTAACTCTTTTTATTCCTATAGGTATTGGAGTCCGTATTAGTCATATGACATGATCTTGGTTGTCTGAAGGGGCAACATTTATTGAATTGTTAGAAACATGAAGCTAGCTTTGATTCCTTTATTTTAAGTTTGGTTTAATTACTAGGATTAGGAAATTTGTATTAGTACTCTAGGTTTATTCTTTTATATGGCTTATGGTCTACATAAGCAGAGTGAGGTCATCACTAGAGAAAAATTGATATGAAGTTTTAAGTAGTTATAATGTTTATGCTTTAATTTTCTTTATTGTAGAAATCTTGTAGGGATAACTATGCTACACCTTTATGGATAGATACTTTTTTAGTTAGAGTTTTACAACCTATGAGATGCTCAATTCTTTCTTGGCTCACATGTGCTTTTTAAGTTGTATCATTTAAACCAGCAGAGGTCATCCTTTCCATTGGCCACCTATCATCTGGAACAAGGAGTTGGTTTTAATGGCAATATCTTAACCACTGGTCAGATTAGTATGGTACCAGCATACCATCTGATTTGGAAGTAAAATAAAATTTAAAATAAAAATATGATGAAATTCAGTAAAACAGGAAAAGAGAAAGGGGGAAGGAACATGCCTTTTGATTATTGTCTTCTTCCTCTAGCTTTTTCCTCCATTCCTTGCTTTCCTCGTTGGTGCTGTCTTTGAACAAGTGAGAAGAGACCTGGCCCTAGCCTCCCGCATCTCACTCTCTTCCTCATCTCCACTCCACATGTTATCGGTGTTGTCTCAACCTGTTTCTCCTATGAAGAATCACAACTTGTTATATTAGAGTTTTGACAGGTTTTGTTTAAATTGAAGAAGGTTTAGATCATTATTTGTAAGTGCTACATCATGATATCAGTCTGATATATAATTCAGGATCAGTTCAGCTGCCTATCTTTGCTTTATCTGAAGATACTGATCAGAATCACCTGGTTTACAACCTATGTACTCGTTGGTGCTGTCTTTGAACAAGTGAGAAGAGACCTGGCCCTAGCCTCCCGCATCTCACTCTCTTCCTCATCTCCACTCCACATGTTATCGGTGTTGTCTCAACCTGTTTCTCCTATGAAGAATCACAACTTGTTATATTAGAGTTTTGACAGGTTTTGTTTAAATTAAAGAAGGTTTAGATCATTATTTGTAAGTGCTACATCATGATATCGGTCTGATATATAATTCAGGATCAGTTCAGCTGCCTATCTTTGCTTTATCTGAAGATACTGATCAGAATCACCTGGTTTACAACCTGGTCTCTGATCAGACTAGTACATACCACATGGTATTTCTTGTATCTCTTGCGATTAGAATACTTGGTCTGGAGAACAAGTGTTCCATCTGTTTAGAATTATTCATACTTACAATCGAGGAGGTAAGTAAATTTAGAATTTGGAGCAATTGCATCTTGCAGAATAAGTCCCAATAAGTGCTTATTCTATAAGCTTCTTCTGCAATTTCTTGATTGTGCATCCCTCCTGAGCACTTCATGATCAACCACAATGTTCACAATTTCAAGGTACACTGCCTTCACCAGCTACTGGAAATGGTTTTGGAGTAGATACTATTGTCACCAGCTGTGGAGCATGCTATGTTCTGCAGCTTAGCAATCACTTATTGTGATCATATATAGTAAGATCATGGGAAACTGAACTCATGAAGTTCAGGAAAGATCATTACAAGATCATTTAAAAATAACTAATCTCTAACTACTTTATGTCTTGTGATTTACTGTGTATGCTTTGATCTTTATGTGAAGACAAGAATTGAGTTGAAGCCTGCTGATTGCAAATTTTAACAAATAGAAGTTTATTGATATAAATTTAAATGGCAATCAAGGATAACCTAGAAACAAAAGCATATAGTTCTCAACTAAACCTGGATCACAACCTTAATACATTACTTGCAAATGGATAGATTTATCACAAGAGACCTAGAAACTAAAGCATATAGTTCTCAACTAAACCTGGATCACAACCTTAATACATTACTTGCAAATGGATAGATTTATCACAAGAGACCTAGAAACTAAAGCATATAGTTCTCAACTAAACCTGGATCACAACCTTAATACATTACTTGCAAATGGATAGATTTATCACAAGAGACCTTAGTGACTCAAGGGAGGAACAATGTCTTCCAACCATCAATCTGTCTGAACAAGAAGCTGAGTCCAACGACAACAAATAGCATTTATGAAGAAAGTAGTATACAATAATTCTTGCTCCTTTCTCTCTTATACTGGATCTAGGAGTTTCTTTAACTGTCATTGCTTCATGTTCAAATGTCATCTCTTTTCCCATATTTAGACATGGATTCCCCTTCCTTTGGAGTACCACTCTACTTAGAAAACTTCATTGTTAAATTGAACTTAAAGAACTCATAAAACCCTCTCCAAAGTTGCTAATCCTTCAAAATATCCTCACAACTGTGACATGATGTCACTGTAATTGCTCTTCTTGACACTTGAAGAGTTATCATGTTTTCAACCATCAAAAGGGGTTGTTAGCAGATATAAGCAAAAGAAACACACAAACTTTTTAAAATATTAAAATAACAAATGATTCAAGGGGAAGCAAGAAATGCCTCTTAAGGAGGGCTTTTACTCCATCTAGATTTATTTTTATTCACCCTGACATGCTTAAATAGCATCTGGAATACCCCCTAGGGATTTTGTGTTTCTTTTCGGTCTCTAAGACTACAGGTAGGTGACAGGAAGGGTAACATACCTAGTCTTTGTTACATCCACTGTAGTGATTTCAACACTAAGTTGGTTAAGTGAATAAAGGTTATCTCACAAGTGTAGAAATTATAATTTTCCATATTTATTGTATTTAATTATCTATTATTATTATTATTTTTGGGAATGTTATAGTTTGTTATGTGCATGGTTGCTTATTCAGAAGTACTTCTTTCAAAGTTGTTTCGAAGCGTGAAACTTTTAGGCAGGGATTGAAATTTCGTATTGTATCGGTGTATTGAGCTTTTCTCGGTATGGTATGATATGACATACCAAGTAATACGTCTAGAAAAAAAATATAAAAATCAATTCTAGTATCGAGCGATATTAAATATATAAAATTAATATATAAAAAAGATATAAAAATAAAAAATCAATATATAAAGATATAAAGAAAATATGACATACTGAGCGGTCGCCTTATCGTCGTTGCCTCGTCCTTCTTTTCCTCGTCGCCTCGTCTGCGACCTTCGATGTCTAGGAGGTCGGGAGAAGAAAGACGATATCGGAAGGTTCTCCGTGTAGAAGTAGTGGACGAAGGAGACTATTCGGAGATGAAGGCCGGGGTCTTCACCACCTTCCTCGCGGTTGCCTCTTTCGTTGCTCTCGTTGTTACCTCCCTTGATCCCCGCCAGCTCCCCCTCCAAAGAGGTACGACTCTCCTCACCGTAACCTCCTAGATCGAGATCGCCGAGGGAGGGGGGCGTCGAATCGGGATTGAGAAAGGGCGTGGAAGACAAGTTCACGCCGAGGTTCGATGGTCTCAGGTTCATCGAGACGTTGGTTACGACGCATCGATGACTGTACGGTACTCTTTCTCAATGCTTCTCCCTCTTTCTTGATGCTTCTCTCTTCTTCAAATACCCTCTTCTTCCTCGCCTCGCCTCGCCTTGCTGTAGCCAGGCTAATACCACCCGGTAGTGGGCGGTCTGCGTGCTAGTCAGCTAGCGGACCAGTACATACCGCCTGTACCGGGCGATACGGAACGGTATTAAAAACCCTACTTTTAGGTCCCATTTGGTATGAAATTTTGATATTTATCAAAAGTTCCAATTAAGTGTCCAAATTCTAAGAAGCAATTTCTTAATAGGAAATTTTAAGCAGTTGAGAATCCCAGAATTGCCCATGATACCATTGGATAATGAATCCCAGAATTTGTATGGTGGGATATGGAGAGTGTTTAGTTTAAGATATCAAATTGCTAATGGACTTGGGAACTTAAATCATGGGATTTGGAGAATGGTGTTTGGATGATGAGATTTTGATGGTGGGATTTTGAGGGTGTGTGGCTAATATATCAGAGTTTCACTGGAAATCTCTATGGAACTCCTACACTAACTGAGACCACAGCAACTTCAAGGGTATCTATGTCAAAATTGCATATTTATTTCATATAACTGTGCATTTTAACTGTGAATATCTTTTTTGGTTTATTCTGATGATGTTATTCATTTGTGATGGATGGTTGTATACTCACATTTACACCTCTCTTTTTTATTCTGATTTGTAGGATTTGTTGACTTGTATGAGCAGATTTTACTGTCAAAAAGTAACAACTTATTTTAGGCTTTTGAGTTTTATACTATTGACAAAACTCAAACCATTAAATATATATGGAGTTGATGGTAGTAGCCATTATATATAAATATATATGGTAGTTGATTCACAAGAATTTCATGACATTTTTCAATGATAACGAGTGTAGGGGGAACTTCTTACTAAGATACTAGGGCAGAGCTTTAGTTTTATGTTTTGTTATATTAGCAAAGCTATTTTTGAAAATAAAGCAATTACATCTGATCAATTTTTTGTAGCCATGATTTGAAGATTTTATGGAATAATATAATTAGGAAGACAACAATTCTATATGTTATAATTCTTTACTCGTGTACCTTTTCTTTTTAATATGGCTCCACATCAATGGTTATGTTTCTCAAGTTCATATTAAAAACAAGGGTTAAGGTTCATTTAAGCTCCTATGATTTTAATCATGGACCACTTAAGCTCTTATGGTTTACTTGTGTCTAAAATAATTCATATATTTTAAAAAACGTAGCATATAAGCCCTTCCCATCAAATCCGAGTCAATAAAAGTTGGAGTTTGCTTGTATGGCTTGCTGACTAACAATAAATCATTAATATAATGATTCGTGTAATTTAAGTTTAAAAAAGAGTTAAAGTCCATGTTACCTCCTATGGTTTTGGCCATGGATCACTTAAACCCTTATGGTTTATTCGTGTTTAAAATAATTCATATATTTTCAAAAGCATACCATATAAGCCTCTCATGTTAAGTCTGAATTAACGAACGTTAGGGTTTGCTTACGTAACATGTTGACTCATAATAAATCATTAATATAATGACATATGTAATTTAAGCTTAAAAAAAAATTAAGACTACCATCAAAGGCGGGAGGAGGCGCCATCGTGGAAGCAACCACCATCTTGAGCTCGTCCTCTTCCTCGACAAGATGAACTTTAACCCTTTTTTAAATTTAAATTATATGTGTCATTATATTAATGGTTTATTGTGAGTCAGCATACCACGGAAGCAGACTTTAATATTTGTTAACTCAAATTTAACGGGAATGACTTATATGCTATGTTATTGAAAATATATGAGTTATTTTAGATATGAGTAAATCATAAGGGCTTAAGTGATTTATGGCCAAAATAACAAAAGCTAAAATGGATCTTAATTCTTTTTTAAATTTAAATTAAACGTGTCATTATATTAATAGTTTATTGTGAGTCAGTATGTCACGTAAGCAGACTCTAATGTTTATTAACTCAGATTTGACGGGAGGGATTTATATATTACGTTTTTTAAAATGTAAGGGTTATTTTAGACATGAGTAAACTATAAAAGCTTAAGTGGTCCATGACCAAAACCACAGGGGTTAAAATGAATCTTGACCCTAAAAACAATAGCGTAAGTTTTATATTTTCTCTTTCAACCTAGCCGGTTTGTCTCTCATGTTTACATGAACTACAGTTTGCTTAAAGGCTTAAAGTTTATTCTCATAAATTAGAAAATTATTTGAAGCAACCTATAGTCGCTGAGAGCTCGGAAGTAATATTAGAAATTTTGAGGACCTGTTACTGAAAGAAGATATTGAATTCTAGGTTTCTGGATGTAACATAACCACATTTTGCAAATCGAGCTGATATTGATGTTGGAATTATTAGGCACTAAATGTAACACCTGCATGATTTCATTCCACCAATGTCTTAAAATGTTTGTCATTGTGTTAAAGTCATGGATCAACCACTTAAATGTTTTTAACAAACCATTGAAGTGCTTTAGGCATGGTTTAGTGTTGTATACCTCTGTTTCATATTTCATACGAGACATTGCTCATCAGTGCTTATCTTACATTCCGTTACTGTGCCAGTGGCATACACGATATGAAGTGATATATTATTTAAAATGATATATTATCCAATATTGGCTTCAGTTGAAACTAGTGAACCACACCGAAATCTGTCATGAGTGGACTGGACACACCTGAAATTATGAAAATCCTGAAAATTGGGGAAACTAATCTTAAACTGATAAGTTTTTGGCAGAGTTGCTTTAGATCAGCTGGAAGTGGCTGAAACTCCAAGATTATCAAATTTCTTGTTGGCCTTATTGAGATTGATTATCAAATAAAAACTTAAAATTAGATGAGTAACAAGTCCCGACAACAACTAAATGGCTTGTGACCATACCGGACTAGTTAACAAACTAACTATAAAACTTTTTCGATCAACTCAGGTGGATGACTTGTAATCAGTTCATGGTCTTAAAGCTGGGTGACCCTTGTTAGTGTTGATTATTGGTACTGCAATCTTAATTTCTTCATGGTTTTTAATTGAATGAAATGACAATCCAACTGGCTGTATTATTTCTTTTGTGTTTACACTAATCCTTTATTTATGCATGACCTTGCAGTTCTGATTTGCAACTGGCAATAGCACTTCAACAGCAGGAGTTTGAACAGCAGCAACATCAGCAGCAGCAGCAGCAGCAGCAACAACAACAACAACAACAACAACATTCTCAACAGTCATCTATTGGTGGTCGTTCAAGGCTTGTCACTGGTCCTCAGGTTTGTGCTTTTCAACCTCATATCGTAGGTTTCTTTTCACTTGATTATGTTCCAAACTGCATTCAGCTTTTAATATTTGGTAAAGACCTGCTATTTGGATTTTATTCTTTTAGTGTTAGTAGGACAATTTAGTAGTCTCACGTTGGAAGTATGTTATGAGATTGATTATTGTCACCATCTCCAAAGTCCCCGGGTTCAGGAACTATTCTTGGTTGTGTCGTACTGCTTTGGGTCATGTTGCGTCGGTCTCTCATATTTGGGTAAAGCTGAGTGTCATTTGTTTTTACTGCCCCCACATGTAATATGTTTTTTTTGCTTCTGCTTTTGAAGTATTTGGTTGACTAGTATATTTAGATTAATTAATTAAAAGGGGTTTGCAAAATTCCACAGGTCTCCAGAAACGCTGGCGCTGCACAGAAAAGCGACTCAAAAACCAAAGAGAAATGCATTGTCATGTGACATTGAATTTGTACCGTTTTTAAAGTTTTGGTGTAAATATGGACATTGTTTGCAATAAGTCCTAAAAAGTCTAAATACATTTTTTTTTTCTTGCTTGAGAACACTCGAACATCATTTTAACATCCGTTTTTGATTTCATTCCAGCTTAACGGTCCAATATATATATATATATATATATATATATATATATATATATATATAATAATAATAATAATAATAATAAAATAAGAAAAAAAAAGACTTCAACGTTTTAATATGCCTCACGAATAAGGAGAAGCCGTAGGGTTGTGGGGGGGGGGGTTTCAATTTCTCAATTTTCACAATGTATGTAGACTTCCGATCAAAAGTTGATCATCAGCGTGATTATCGTCCATCTCTCAGATTGCTAGCATAAAGTTGATCAGCTGCACTACTCGCATCAGAATGATGTCATCGACGCACAACAGTAGTCGTAATGCGCAGCCATATCAGCATTCCTGTTTCGTACAAAAAATCATCTGTCAAGTTCTCCTCCACTGCAGTTGGCAAAGTAATAAAGTGATGCTTTCCGAACCGAATGTTTTCCAACTTCATGATTGCAAGAGAAAGCTTATCCACACAAGAGGTTAATGCTTCAATGTTTTCATTAAGGAAATCAGAAGATGGGAAGAAAACGATTCACAGAACTAACTCGCGCGTGCAAAGTAAATAAAAAAAAAACAGAACACGATTGTGCTGAGGTTTTAACTAAATTAAAAGTTGACGATGAATATACTCTTAAAAAAAAAAAAGAGTATCTTCAAAAAAGATCTAATGAAACGTAAACATTCTGGCCCTAAATGAAAAAACAGTAGTTTCATATAAAGCTACCAGGCTAAAGATGATTACTTGCTAAAGCACCAAAGAAAAAGTAGAGATTTAAGATAACATTAGAATTCCTGTGAAGAATACGAGGGAAAAGAGAAAGAACTTTCCCGAACCACTTATTTTGAAAAAGTAATAAGCCCAAAGTTTATAGGTTCATGAGGAAGATAAAAAGGACAGCAAACAAAAAGATGAATATAGGTACAGGACTTGATGATATCAAATAAATGCCTACAAGGTGTAATAATAGATTAACGTGGCCAACTCAACTAATGAGAAGAAGGAACACCTCTCTTTGAGGTAGATACACTACTGCTCCTGCAGCACCAATGTCAAGTTTACTGATCTCCCTGAAGCCCAGAACCATCTCTCCAACAACCTCACTATCCTCTTTTACTCAGACTGAAATTTCTTGACACTCTTAATTGGATTGGGAAAGCTAAAAGTCCTAATCCTCATGGCTTTAACATGTTCAATTTTATTACGAGATGTAATAAAAAAAAAATCATATCTTTGATGCATGTAATGCTTTTCACAGGATTGATTTCATCCCTCCAAGTTGGGGAAGATCCTTCCTAGTCTTTTATCTCTAACATTTTCTCCCTTTACAAAATTACAAACTTAAAGACCAATCGCTTGAGACTCAAACCTTCCCTTGACAAAATAATTAATCAGAACCAATCTGTCTTCACCCAAGGTCACAACATCTATGACAGCATCATCATCGTCGTTAACGAACTTATCTATTGAATGTATAGGTCCAAGAGGAAAACCCCTTTGATCCTCCTAAAAAAAAATCAACCTAAAGGAAGCCATCCTCTCTACCTTAAGCTATATGAACTTCCCCCCCTAGGTTCGTTAATTGTAAGGTTCAGGGTTAAGAAGAACCTCCACTCCCAAGTCAGGTAAGTCGATCCTATTAATGCTGTTATTAATGCCATCCCCATTCACTACTATAAACTCTCACATTGTTATTAATGCAAAACATTTCACATCTTATGTTTGGCGACGATATCATTCTTGCTGTTACAACTAGTGACAAAACCTGTAGAAACCTTCTCAATGCCCTTTGACTCATATTCTGCATTCTTTAACCTCCTCAAGGTCAACACAACAAAATCACTTATCTATTTCCCCAAGTCTACTTCCTTCCAAACCAGACATAAAATATATAACCTCTTCAACATGAAAGAGGGGACCTGGCATATGAAGTACTTGGGTACTTTCATAATCTCCTTATCTTTCCAAGACAAACTGATTAACAAGGTTGTTTATAAGGTTTAGGGTTGAAAGAGGAACCTCCACTCCCAAGTGGGTAAGTCGGTCCTTATTAATATAGTTGTTAATGCCATACATGGTGCAGAGGGGGATGAGGAACAACTGATTCTGATTATCTTGTCACTGTTCCTTCGGCTTCCACTATATGCATGAATGCAATGCTTCTTTCACCTCCTCTACTGAAGTTGCAGGTCTAGGCTTCATCCTAAAAGATAGGGAAGGAAGAATCCTCTTGGCTGCCAAATCTTACTCCCTTGCCCAAAGTGTTCTGCAAGCTTATAAAGCCAACTCAATTGACAATTTTGTCACTTGCAAAGCTCACTCAAAAAAAAAAAATCACTTCTATTACAAGAGAGAGAGAGAGAGAGAGAGAGAGAGAGAGAGAGAGAGAGATCTATATATTCTGCCACAGTGAAATTCTTCTATTAATCGGAGGCTTTACCATATTAAATCTGAAAGCATGTTGCCTTTCTAGATTTCAATTTTAGTTGCAAGATACTGTTTCACCCCATAAAGTTCCCGATTGTTGGTTTCACTTTTCCCATTTTCAATTTTAGTTGCAAGATACTATTTCACACTATGAAGTCCCCAATAATGGTATCAAGAGCCTCGTAGTGGGGTTAGGGTTCCTTGAACAGTGGGAGGTATATGAGTGAGAAGCATATTAAGACAGACAGTAACAACAAGTAAAGGAGATTTGGGATACCAAGAAAAAGTTAGACGAGGTCAAGTCACTATACAACAAAATAATTTTAAGAAAATGCTCCACACTCTTCAAGTGTTAGAATCCACAACAGTGGGATCATATCAAAACTCTATTTTATTCTCTCACCTTACAATGATGAATCATAAAATAGAGGATATTGAATGTTTTGAGTAACTAAATATCCAAGGATGTGTAGCAAGCATCTCAGATGATGGTGAAGTATTAAACAAGAGCTCTATAGTTTTGGAAGGCAGATAACAGTTTGTTAATATCTAGCTAGTGAATACAACAGCACCTATCACATGACCTTCAGAAGAAACTGGATATAACAATAAGAACCTATCTTAAGAGGATGTATATTTTTGGATAATTATGCCTTCGGGATTGCTAGTATTGACACCATCAAGATAAATATAATTCACACTATTCAAGGGGTACTACATGTGACGGGTAAGAGGGAAACCCATTTACTCCTGGGACAATTAGCTGAGTTTGGCTGTAGCATCCATGCTAGACAAGGAATCATGAAGTTTGTCAGAGGTGCACTTGTTGTGAAGGCAGAAAAGATCGTTATAGATCTAGATATGATTTTGGGAGAAAGGTTCAAGAGATAGATACATTTGTTGCATCAACAAATGTATATGATATGGCATCACAAATCAGGTCATATGTCAGAACAAGGAAGCTCAAACATGAAGCTTCTTCCTGATCTTAAATTGGTAACCTTAACCTTTTCGTATGCATTATATTACAAGTAAGCATCCGTTGGTGATGGTTTTGGTCGTCAGCCCAAGGTAGTGATATTGACCCGACCTAGTCTACTCTCCGAATGTGTCGTGATTGAAAGCCAGACGCTCCCTAGGAACATCAAATGTAGTCTCATCCCCTTGGTGGCAAACTCCTCCCAAGCTCCTCTCAAGCTAAAAGATCTTGCAAATCTATGCCGAGAACGTGCTCCACAAATCCTTTACGATGCTTAAGTCAGCAAAAGCTCAAGAAAGTGAGTTTAATTGAGTGAGTTTGGAGTGTCTACATACCTGAGGAGGTCCTCTCTTTATAGACCCCAAGCTAAGAATGCCCGGGACATTAGTGGAGAAATATTTCATGGTGCCACATCATTGTCTCACTCATTGGTCATGCTTAGATTATACTACATCACCTAATTGATTGGGCATATATGGCCGATCTGTCACGAACGTTCGTCGCGCGCCCGCAACAACTTTGTTCAATGAACCGTTCGTTATTTGTGTTTACATGTACAGCTGCGTGGCAGCATGCTTTAGCTTGGTTTTATGCCCTTTTGCTTGTAAAAATGTAAGTTCAAATAAGTTGCAGCGCTACAGTACGACCGCTCACCGAACCGAGCAAAACAACAAAAAACAACTCTGTTTTCGCGAGCCATGCGCTGTTTTTTGCAGCCCGCTACCGCACGTGAAATGTCAGCCATCTCAGCACCCTGGAACCACTCGGGTGGCACCATGGGGATGGGGCTTCGGTATAGTGTCGGGCGTTGAACAATCTTTCGCAAGTTCGCACGTTACCTTAACGGGAACTTGTTATCGCGCCCAGCACCCGGTGAGCAGCTGTTTGTGGACATGCAGCTGTTCGTTCAACTTCTAAAGTCCTTGTTTTCCTTCTCTCCCTCTTTTCTCTTGTGCACGCAAGGTGCTCGCTGAATTTCTTGTAAAGCTTCCCCTTTTTGCAAGACGTCGAGACTTGTCCGTCGCTCATTCTTCGAACTAATCAACTTTCTCTTTTATAGGTCCTTCGGGACCTGCGAGAGGTTGCATGTGGGCTGATCTTTGCGGATGCATATCGCAAGGGCGAGGCGCAACTTAGGCAACGCAAGCTAAGTTCGTGTCTTTATCGCAAGGGTGCCTCACGACTTAGGCAATTCCAGCTAAGTCTGTGACATTGTGGTATCAGAGCGGACAAGCAATTCGAGCAAGCAGCGAAGGAACTTCGCATTTTCGTCATAGCAAAGCATCGTGACGAATCGAGCAAGACGGGGCAAGCCGGACCCTTGCCCCAAGCAGCCGTAGGTGGGTTGCAAGTGCATACTCGCTCTCATGTCGTTGGAGTCACTCAAGTGGAGCACGACAGCGAACATGATGAGTGAGAAGTTGATTACTCTCCACGACGGAGGAGGCGCAATCTAGAGCGCCAACCGGGAAAAAAAACCGTAAGGAGAGACTCACAGTGGCGGAAACCCGCTTGGATGTTCTTGAAACAAGCTTGGAGGAACTCTACCATGGCCAACGAAGGCTTGTTGGGGTAGAGAGCTCGCAAGAAGAAGCGGAGTCCCGAATCGACAAGGTTGAGGCCCTAGTCGACCGATTGTCAGATGACACCAAAGACTCCGTGCAACACCTGCAGGAAGTCGTGGCGGAACTCACTTCCAGGGTGACCATGCTCACGAGAGCCCTGAATGCGGGAAGAAGCATCACCCGCGTTGCACCGACATAAAACTTGAGAGCACTCGAGCTGCATTGTTATGGAGGTGCCCGAGATGCCAAAGAGCTCGAGAATTTCTTGTTCGACATGAAACAATACTTTCGAGCTACAAGGCCTGATTATGAAGAAACCAAAGTTTCTATAGCAACCATATATCTGAACGGAGATGCAAAACTTTGGTGGCAAACCCGTTGGGAGGAGATCCAACAAGGTCGGTGTCGAGTTGACACATGAGAGGACTTGAAGCGGGAGTTGATAACTCAGTTCCTACCGGAGAACACAGAGTTCGTCGCAAGAAGGAAGTTGAGACAACTCCACCAAAATACTTCCATTCGAGACTACGTGAAGCAATTTTCTACGCTAATACTGGATATACAAGACATGTCCGAGAAGGATAAGCTGTTCAGCTTCCTCGATGGTTTGAAGCCATGAGCTCAACAAGAACTACATCGAAGGAATGTCGCCGATATGATCGGAGCAATTGATGCCGCAGAAAGGCTCATCGACTTTGTTTCCCCTGAAGACCCGAGAAAATGGAAACAATCTTCAAGCAATCGCCCTAAAAAATATTCTCGAGGGAAGGAGTTCGGGGGCGAACAAAGGAAGAAGAGTTCCCACAAAAGGCTAAGCCCGAAAGGCAAGGCCCCGAAACCTGGCAGATGCTTCTTGTGCGAAGGGCCGCACATGGTAAGAGAGTGCCCACAAAAACAAGTACTCAATACTTTAACAGCTTCTATCCATCCCCCCCGATCGAACAAGAGCAAGGCTATCGCTCTTAGTTCGAGTAGTTCTGAATCCAACAGCGACAATGAGGAGTAGCAAGGACCCCGGATGGGAGCAATATGTTTGTTGAACGCCATGCGGGGTCAAGTGGGGGAGAACATGAAGACAAGGCTACAAAAAGCAGGAAGTGGCGAGCTGATGTATGCAGACATAAAGCTCAATGACCAAACGACCCGTGCAATGGTGGACACAGGCGCTACCTACAACTTTATTGCCGATCGAGAAGCAAAGCGACTTGAGCTGATCTTGGAGAAGAGCCCAAGTCGAATGAAGACGGTGAACTCGGAGGCCAAGCGAATCTCCGGGTCGACTAAGGGAGTTCCCATCAAGATCGGAACATAGAGCGGGAGCACAAACATGATGGCGGTGCCACTGGACGACTTCCAAGTGATTCTTGGAATGAAATTCATGCACGTGGCGAAGTTGGTGCCAATGCCGTTCCTAAACTCCCTATGTATGATGGGAGGTGATGACCCTTGTGTGGTTCCCGTCTCTCGGAAAGGAACCAGGGAACCCCAACATATATCGGCATTACAATTGAAGAAAGGGGTACGAAAAGGCGAACTAACATTTGTGGCTGCTATGAAGCTAGAGCAACTCGACGAGAAGGTCATTCATGAACCTGCTGTGGTGGCGAATGTCCTGAAGGAGTTCACGGATGTTATGCCACCCGAGTTGTCGAAGACTCTACCGCCACGTAGAGGCGTGGATCACCACATCGAGCTGAAGCGAGGAGTGAAGCCTCCAGCGAGACCACCCTACCGCATGCCCCCTCCAGAGTTAGTAGAGCTCAAAAAGCAGTTAGGTGAACTGCTAAGCGGTGGTCTCATCCGCAGTTCTAAAGCACCATTCAGAGCTCCAGTTCTCTTCCAGAAGAAACAAGATAGGAGCCTCCAACTATACGTCGATTGCTGAGCCCTCAATAAAGTGACGGTGAAGAACAACTATCCCATCCCGCTCATCGTGGACTTGTTCGACCAATTGGGCAAAGCCAAGTATTTCTCAAAACTCAACCTTCAGTCGGGGTATTGACAGGTGCGCATTGCTGAAGGCGACGAAGCGAAGACTACCTGTGTGACCAGGTATGGAGGGTTTGAGTTCTTGGTGATGCCTTTCGGCTTATCCAACGCTCTGGCCACGTTCTGCACTCTCATGAACCAACTATTCAAATAGTATTTGGATAAGTTCGTGGTCGTCTACTTGGACGATATCGTCGTCTACAGTCAAATGCTCGAGGAGCATGTCAAGCACCTTCGGACAATTTTCAAGGTTTTCAGGGTTCTACACTTTGTTCGTGAAAAGGGAGAAATGCTACTTTGCTCAAACGAAGATCTTATTCTTGGGGCATCGAATCGGTGATGGCTTCATTCGGATGGACAAATCGAAGGTGCAACCGGTTACGGAATGGCGAACCCCAAAGAAGGTGCCAAAGTTAAGATCCTTCCTTGGTTTCGTCAACTACTATCGATGCTTCATAGCGGGGTATTCGAAGCGTGCAACTCCACTGACGGAGTTGCTAAAGAAGGAGTAGCCTTGGAGGTGGTTTGATAAATGTAAAATTGCATTCCAAGATCTGAAGGCTGCTGTGTTAG
Source organism: Musa schizocarpa (assembly GCA_900464855.2). Classification (NCBI taxonomy): domain Eukaryota; kingdom Viridiplantae; phylum Streptophyta; class Magnoliopsida; order Zingiberales; family Musaceae; genus Musa; species Musa schizocarpa. Next base: position 43,101,349 of record LS990923.1, on the reverse strand, counting down.
AAGAACCAGTGCTCAAATTGCCAGACTATAAGGAGCCCTTCGAAGTCCATACAGATGCTTCAGACTTCGCTATTGGGGGAGCACTCATGCAGGAGGGTCCTCCGGTGGCCTACGAGAGCCGCAAACTCAACGAGACCGAGCGACGATATCCGATACACGAGAAGGAAATGACAGCGGTGATCCACTGTCTACGAGTTTGGCGACACTACTTTCTTGGATCGCGATTTGTGTTAAGGACAAACAACATCGCTTTGAGCTATTTACAAACTCGAAAGAAACTCTCCCCAAAGCAAGCACGATGGCAGGACTTCCTGGCTGAGTTTGATATGACAATGGAGTACAAGCCCGAAAAGGCAAATGTCGTGGTCGATGCATTGAGTCGGATTGTGGAGCGTGTGAATGCTGTACAATTGGAGGGCAGAGACCAAGCAAGTCAATTGCACTTCAGCTTCCTTTCCAGGATCAAGGATGGTCTGTACAGTGATCCCTAGGCAGTAACCCTGATGCAGCTCATTAAAGAAGGCAAGACACAACGATTTTGGGTCTAGAAGAGACTCATTTACACCAAAGGAAATAGGGTTTATGTACCTCAAATGGACAATCTGAGGCGTAAACTCTTAAGAGAGTATCACGATTCCCTTTGGGCGAGACACCCAGGCATTCACAGAACCTTGGCTCTCGTAGAGCTTCTACTAGCCGAAGATGGGGACTGATGTGGAGGAATATGTTTGAACGTGCCTCATTTGCCAACAAGACAAGGTGGAGCAGTAGAAGTCGGTGGGATTGTTAGAGCCGTTGCCCGTACTAGAAAGGCCGTGGGAGAGCATTTCCTTGGATTTCATATCAAGCTTGCCAACAGTAGGGAGACTTGAATCGATACTCGTGATAGTCGATCGATTTTCAAAGTATGCAACTTTCATTGCTGCTCCCCTACACTGTTCAGTAGAGGAGGTGGCCAAGCTGATGATGAAGGATGTGGTGAAATATTGGAGAGTCCCGCACAATATCATCAATGATCAAGACGCTCGGTTCTTGGGACGATTTGGACCGAGCTATTCAAATTGTTGGGGTCAAAGTTATACTTCTCACAAGCCTCCACCTCTAGACGGATGGCTAGACTGAAAGGATAAACTCGCTCCTAGAGCAATATCTTCGACATTACGTGAGTGCAAACCAACGAGATTGGGTGAAGTTGTTAGACATTGCTCAATTCTCCTACAACTTGCAGCGGAACTCTGCGTCCAGCAAGAGCCCATTTGAGATCATTACAGGGCAACAACCGTCAACTCCTCACACCATGGTAATCGGGTATACTGGGAGTAGTTCGTCCGCCTACCACTTTGCAAAGGAGTGGCACCGAAATGCAGATATTGCGCGGGCTTACTTGGAGAAGGCGACAAAAAGAATGAAGAAATGGGCAGATTTGGGAAGGCGACTGCAAGAGTTCAAGATCGACGATTTGGTGTTGGTCAAGCTCCAACCAGCATCACTCCAATTCTTTAGGAACAAAGTATATAAAGGATTGGTGCGCAAGTATGAAGGGCCCTTCCTAATTATTAGCAGGGTGGGCAACGTCTCCAACAAGTTGCAGGTGCCGGCGTGGTTCAAAATTCACAATGTTCTTCATGCCAGCAACTTGAAAGCCTATCACTCAGATCCGCAAGATGCTTCCCGAAGTGTTCCAACTCGGCTACCCCCCACCAGAGCCTCCTACGAGAAGTGAGTTGAAATCATTTTAGCGGACCGCAAGATAAAGCTACCCATTGGAGTTGAGCAGACCGAGTACTTGGTGAAGTGACGAAAGCTTCCCCGAACTGAAGCCAGTTAGGAGCCCGAAGACGCCCTACGACATGAAGAAGCAATCATCAACAACTACCAACAAGCGTCGACGAGGGCGTCGACAATTTGAGCGAGGGAGAATGTCACGAACGGTCGTTGCGCGCCCGCAACAACTTTGTTCAACAAATCATTCGTCATTTGTGTTTATATGTATAGTTGCGTGGCAGCATGTTTTGGCTTGGTTTTATGCTCGTTTGCTTGTAATAATGTAAGTTCGAACAAGTTGCAGCCTTCTGAGCAGGATCACCACCAACCGAAAGCAAAACAACCCAAAAACAACTCCGCTTTCACGTACACGAAGTCAAGTTTTCTACCGCCGCGATGCAAAACGTCACCATCTCAAACCACTCGAACCACCGAAAGGCACCATGGTGTCACGGAGAAACTTCTAAACAGGATGTTTGATGTAATGCTTATGTATGTCCGTGTCTTTTGGTATGTTCATGCTTTGTACAAAGATGTTGAGGGACGAATCAAGGCTTAATAGTCCCATTTTAGTTGGGTTAGTGGCGCCTTCAAGCTTGTAAATAAAGGTTGTGTCATGTGGACACGCAGAGAGATTTTCGGTCCAGAAATGGACCATTTTACCCTTTGTTATGCAACCGCTTCGAGCTTGTAAAGTTTGTTTGTAATTTGCATTGTCTATAAAGTGTTTTTCGGAGATGTTTGCTTGTGGATCCCGAGTGAGGCCTTTTCTTTGTCCCGTTCTCTTTTTTGGGTACCTAAGGGACCATGGGAGGCTTCGGGAGGTCGACCTTTTGATGACGGACACACGCGAAGGGTGCCGCGACGACTTAAAGGCAAAACCAAATAAGTCCGCGACGATGGTATCGAGCGACACAAGCACTCATAGAAACACTTAGCATGCAAACGCGGGGGACGAAGGGGGTCGCGTTGAGGGCAACAAGACACGCCGCCGACCGCTTTGGGGGAAAAACGGGCATGGAGATGTAGGGAAAAGGAGTCGCCGGAGGAGTGAGCATTTGAGATTGGCATTCGAGGAATGGCTAACCCTTCCGCCAAGAAGAGGCACCATGAGAACGCACAAGCTTGGAAGAATGTAAAGCGCACAAAGGTTGGGATGGTCGAGTTTGAGCTATGGCTCAACGTTGACAACTATACTTGATGGTGCTCAAGGCAAGCCGGTACGCCAGTAAAGGATGAGACCATGCAAGGTGGAATGAGTTGCTCAACCACCAAAAGAGTTATTCAAAGCTCACGAGGTGAGGGGAATTGCTAGCTCAGAAGAATTTGGTACTCATACATGGGCTTGTATGCGACGATGGAATGTTCGTAATATCCCCCAAGGCTTAATCAAACTCCGGCGCCATGGAGCATCAAACTTTCTCTTCTAAGATGTGAAGGATACGTCCAGTAGGGAGGTCAATGGTGCAACTAGTTCAAAGATGTTGCTAGGCCTTGAGGGGCTAAATGAGGGTCAGATTGACGGGAGTCGCAATCTAGCAAGTGTGTGTTTGCAGGAGGCGAACAATGCACGCTTGTTCAAGAGATCGGAGTAGTCCAAGGGGATGGTGGTCTCCCAAACGAAGAGAGAGATGTTGCTTCAATGGGACAAGCTTATCCAGAGGGATAAGTCCCCACTCTCCGTGAGGGAGAATCATGTGGGACGGACCTCATAAGTTGAGGAGGAGTACCTCAACAAACAACAACTCCACGAAGCTCAATGGATCGAAAGCAAGTTTACGAGGAGTCGCCGATGATCTCACTTGAGAGAATGCATTGGTGGATGCATTATGAGATCAAGTGGGGAGCCACCCAAAGCAATACAAATGAAGGCACACTTGGAGTCGATATGGAGATCGGACTCAAGGGAGGGGCTGACCCGTGGAATGGTGGGTGCGAGGGCCACTATCAACTCAATGCAAAAACGAGGAGCCGAGTAACTTGGGTGTAACTTGGCGGCACCCAAGCCGCACGGCGGGAGCCAAAGATAGAAGATGGAACATGGACCGAGGCATAGTGCTTTCCTTGGACAGAGATCAAGGATATGAACTCTGCGAGGCAAGAGCAGGATCATGTTGTTCCATGGGTCATTCATTCTCGATGGAGCGGATTCATCTTGCATGGTGCCAAAGACGAAAGGGAGCTTCGGGCACATGCACTTTATCTCTGAGGAGCATTTGATGGAGGAACTAAGGCAACTCAATTTATGGAGGCTAAGTTGGGTTCAAAAGGCCTTAGCACGGGCAAGAGGACGCAGAGGCGGGTACTCTTGAAGAATATGCCACGTTGTTGTCATTCAAGTTGCTATAAAGGAGGCGGCACAAAATAAGATTGTGCCGGTAGGGGTAGAGGCCCGTGATCCGCATAATGGTGCACTAATTGCAGCCAAGTCGGGGACTTTGGGAGCTACTTAGGCTTACGGACCGGCCCTAGAGCGGTGCTTCATCGGTGGTGACCCAAGAGTGGTGGATGAAGGTCGATTGCCAAAGGAGCGAACAAAATCGGCGGTGGAAGAGACCCCGCGATGTATTGGTAGAGGCCACACATGAAGGGTTCCCAATTCGAAGTTCATCCCACAAGGATCGAAATGCATAGAGATGTCACCGTGAGGTGACATGGTGCAAATGGATCGCGGTGGAACAGCCCGTGGCAACGCGATTCACACAATCTAGCCCCGTGGAGGGACTAGATCATACTGGAGGTATGATCGGAGCTACCGAAGCTCCACTTCCGATGAACAACACGACGGCAAGAAGGGCTATAGATTCAAGGAGTGAAGGCCATGGTACCGCAGAGGCGGTCTTCCGTATGCATATCGGATGAAAGCCTTGGTCATCGCGATATATGGGGCCGTGTTCTACCAAGGGAAAAGTTTGAATGCAAGTACTAGTGAGTCCCATGGAGGGACTTGATCATACAAAATGTATGATCGGGCAACCGGAGAGTTGGACTCGCCCCAGAGCTCATATTCGCTTAAGGGAGCCCGACAAGTCGAGGACAAGGTCGAGTAAGTTTAACGCTTGCTACCAAGGAAGCTAAGGAGAACGTAATCGCAAAAACCCTACAACGCGATGGCAGAGGTCGTGCATGGGAGTTGCAAATGCCTTTCCATCGACCAAAGAGTGCCGCTTGGAGAGCACAGAGGTATTGAAGTAGGGGGGGTCGAAAGGGGCGAGGAAGCTTACGACGAGTCCGTGAGGGACTTAGCTACCCAAAATCAAGCATCGATAGAATGGAGGTGGACTTGAGGAGTACCACGAGGCATATCTACCGATTGTGAAGAAAAGGGATGTAGATACGAGGGCGACGGATAGTAGTGCCATGGGCATGGCAAATGCCATGGTACCGCAGAGGCGACTTCCGAAAAGTCATTGATCCCTTGCTCATGGAGGGAGAGCGCTGGTCATGAAAGGGGTCGAGGAGGTGGAGCATGCAGAGGCAAACCCAAGTACCGAGACAAGGTCAAGGGCGAGGCCAAGGAACTTCGTGAAGACCAAGGTCCGCCGCATCCGCATCGATCGGTGGCAGTTTCGACCGCCCGCTCATCGCAGATTTGCAGATACGCCTTCATACACCCAAGTGTACCGAAGCGGTACACTCGTGGTACCGAAAGAATCGAAGCACCGCTACAAAGGTTACAAAGGCACGATACGGCATAAGGCGGTCCGCTGATCACCGGCTCTGTCGGACCGGCAGACGCATCACCAGATCGCTGGGACGGTCCGATACCTACAGACCTTGCGAAGACCGGTGTCAATGAGTTTCATCAAGATAGCCGAAAGTGAAGGACTTCGGTCATGTAAGAGTGCACCACCAAGAAACGGTAGTCAAGACGTTAGTTGTTGTACCTTCGCCACTCGGGGAGTAGGCTAGGGTTGATGGAGAAGACGGTACAATCCTAGAGGCGACCAAATCTATTAGAGAATTATTCCAAGTTGGGGTGAAAACTTCCTCAAGATTCCGTAGTTCGATGGCATTGAGAAGGTGAATCACAAGAGCTAACTCAACGCTAAGGAGTGCAAACACTTCAAGTGCTTCGGCGTGAGCAAAGAGCAAAGAGCGGCGCTAGTAACCAGCCGATGCATGGAGTACAACCCTCGAGGGAGGCTGGCGAAGTCAAGTAACCTTTGCTTTCAACCCTTAAGAGAATGGGCTAAAACCGAAAGTACTCCAATTCTCTTATCTATCCAACGAGGAGCTCGCATAAGTTCAAAGACCATTCAAGATAATGTAAGACAATAGTTGTCAAATCCTCACCAATGGTGATCAAGTTTCTGAGAATAGATTGTCCGCCATTTCCCAACGAAATGCTAATCAAAAGAGGAAGTGATGCGAACCTACTTGGATGTGACAACTAAGTGAAAGAAGAGTCAATGAGCAAATTTTGTGGAGGAAGGACCCAAATCTTCGGGAAGTTTTATGCGACGATACTCGTTAAAAAAGCTCCAACAAGCATCCACCCAATTCAAACAACATGAGGCATTTGAGAGACCAAGGTAGTAAGGATGGTCTTTTCCTTCATCCGAGGGATCCGCAGAACCAACAGGGATCAACACAACTCACCCAACCCCACACTAGAGTCGAGTCATTGGCAAGTCAAAGCAAAGAAGGGGATCAAAGGTTTGACTACTCAAAAACAAAGAATGAGAGTAGCCGGAGCCAAGAGACGATTGCAGCTTGGAGCAGAAGATTGAAGACTCGCCAGAGGCGAGGAGTTGCAAGAATGACAGAAAGGCTTCGACGAGGACGCCGAAGGAATAAGTGGGGAGAATGTCACGGACAAACTTCTAAACAGATGTTTGATGCAATGCTTATGTATGTCCGTGTCTTTTGGTATGTTCATGCTTTGACAAAGATGTTTAGGGGACGGCCGGGCTTAATAGTCCCATTTTAGTTGGGTTGGGGCCGCCTTCAGCTTGTAAATAAAGGTTGTGTCATGTGGACACGCGCGAGATTTTCGATCAGAAATGGACCATTTTACCCTTTGTTGTACAACCGCTCGTGAGCTTGTAAAGTCCGCTTGTAATTTGCATTGTCTATAAAGTGTTTTTCAGAGATGTTTGCTTGTGGATCCCGAGTGAGGCCTTTTCTCTGTCCTGTTCTCTCTTTTGTGGGACCTAAGGGACCATGGGAGGCTTCGGGGAGGCTGACCTTTGCGGACGGACACGCAAGGGTGCCGCACGACTTAGGCAAAACCAGCTAAGTCCGTGACAATAGGGGATGGGGCTTCGGTATAGTGTCGGGCGTTGAACAATCTTTCGCAAGTTTGCATGTTACCTTGATGGGAACTTGTTGTCGCGCCCGGCACCCGATGAGCAACTGTTTGTGGAATTGCAATTGTTCGTTCAATCTTCTAAAGTCCTTGCTTTCCTCCTCTCCCTCTTTTCTCTTGTGCATGCAAGGTGCTCGCTGAATTGCTTGTAAAGCTTCCCCTTTTCGCAAGACGTCGGGACTTGTTCGTCGCTCGTTCTTCGAACTAATCAACTTTCTCTTTTACAGGCCCTTCGGGATCTACGAGAGGTTACAAGTGGGCTAATCTTTGTGGACGCATATCGCAAGGGTGAGGCGCGACTTAGGCAATGCAAGCTAAGTTCGCGTCTTTGCCGCAAGGGTGCCTCACGACTTAAGCAATTCCAACTAAGTCCGTGACAAATCGAGGTATTAGTTGGGGATTCACAACCTAGGACATTTGTGGGAAATATTTCCTTTTGGACATTATAATGACTAGACATGTTTACGAAGGGACAGCATTGCCTAGTTGACTAGGCACACTCATGTGGCACCACATCATTACCTAGACAGACAAACATAATCAACTCAGCTATACATGTCAAGCCTCAATTGGCTATCCATGATTTGACTAGGTTCCATATGTCAAGTTCTAATTGACTATCAAATCTAACTATTTCAACAACATAAATTAGAGTTTGACAAATATACCACTAGAAGTAAATGCATTTTAGCATTGGAGATAACTAGTTCCATCGTGAAGAGGAGCAGAAAACTTTGTGTTTTGCGGAGCGGATGAATAGGACTCTAGGATTAAGGACTGAGGTAATGTTAAAAACTACAAGTCTAGCCAAGTCATTTTGGACAGAAGTAGTCCAGACAGTATGTTTTATCAATAAGATACCTATAATTACACCAAATCTGAAGACTAGACCTCATAAACATAGACAGTAGTTCACTCAAACCTTCATAATATAATGACATGATGGAAAGGTAACCTTGACCAAAGTGCATCACCTATCGTACGATATCTCATCAGAGATTCTATGGTTCAAGAACTCCATAACTCTCATTCTATATCAATTAATAATTTTGAATTTTGCAAATATCACTTCAGCATAATTTATCTGATCATTGAACATCTTAAGAAGTTAATAACAATAAGTGAAAATATTTCTTGTTAGTAGGAACAAGAGTAATCTAGAATATACATACAAGAATTCTAATAAAGCTTATAATTAAAAAATACATGGCAATTAAGAGACCATAAGCATATCCCTAAAACCAATGAGATGTCGCTGTTTCAAAATCTAAAAAAGGTTAGTCAGGAAAATCTTAAATTGCACCTAGATGGACATACAATAACAATACCTATGGTTTAGGAGCAATATTGCCACTGGTATTTTGAGATGTTAGATCAAGAAACAAGTTTTTGAAATCTGTTGCAAACCAACCTCGTATTTTTGTTTACCCTAAGATGGCTGTCGCAACAGCTCTATACGACCACGTGACTTCTATAAAAGAGAACCATTAACCTTAAGAAAAAGCAGAGTAAGATTGTTCACGAGGTGATATTTAGCTTGTAGACATTTAAGTTTACCACTAGCCTACAGAAATTAGTTATGATCTTCAAAAAAACTGCATCACCATGACAAGCTTGTTGATCATACACATTATGCTCAATTTTCTACTTACTAGTGCAAAAATGTACTTTTTAACAGCAGATAGGCCATATCTCATAATAATTTATACATGTAATTTTAGTGAGTTGACATAAGTGAGTCCAACAAGGCATATCATCTTAACACAAAAGTACAATTGCAGGAGATAAAAACTTGAGGAAACAAATGATAGCATTGATCTCAAAAATCCAGTATTTGTACCTTTATTTCATGAAGTGTGAGCTTTCTTGATTGTGTTAGAGAACCTATCAACATATATAACACAGGAAACATGTTAATATAAAATCTTTCATTCAAAGTATGTTATGTAAAGCATAAAAAATGACTAAATCACACAAACAAAGCTACAATATAAGAAAGGCTTCTAGGCAAAAGAAAATATGTCCACCAGCATCTCTCTATTAATAGTTCCAAGGGTGGTAATTTGTCATGTAATTTGGAAGCAATCATAGTTGGAAATAGTTAAAGAAAAATATGATCTCAGTGTATATGCCATGACTAGAAACTGCTTGAAGCAGGCCTTTCCTTTCAATTAATCCAATAATATCTGATAGAGTAACAGACACAAACAACCATTTATAATAAAGATGAATTAGATAAAAAGGCAAAATTCAATCCTGTACTTTTCTAAGCATTTATCTCAACGTTTCTTAGCAAATAATTCAAAGCTTACAATGAAAAATGTAATCACAAAAATAAGTCGAAAGTGGATAAAGAAAATGTTCATGACCACTAATGTAGAGAAAATACATCAAACATGGAATTTGGAAGTTCTCACAATTCTGTTCCCCACAAGCTAAGTAACCAAAATAACTTCATTTATACTTTTTCCTACAAGCATATGAAATTGTATTAAAGTTGTTTTGTACTTAATCAATTTAAAAAACTATATCTGTCTGTATCTGTCTGACAATACTCGCATAAAGGTGCAACGGTAAGCCATGCAGAAAATAACAACGTACAACATGGCCTTGAGCAAAGCTTGGGCATGTGTTGTATACTCCTAAGTTAGGTTTGATTTGCATCATCAACTTGAATATACAAGGATGATTATGACTAAGCATGTATATTGATGAGCCAACTCATCATACTCTGCCACAAAATTTCATACTTTGCAAACCTAATTTAAATCAATGATTTTCCAACTCAATGTTTTATTTTTTGTTATCTTTCTCCATATGTGTCTTCACAGTCAACCTCACAAAAAGTGATTTCATACAAACACTCTAGTGATGCTCATCAATGCTCAAAAGTGGATGCCTTCTTTCCTTACTCTTTCCCAACTCGCTTCTGTTTACCTTTATGGTGACTATCTCTCCCACAATTTGGAAAATGGCTTTGATTTGTCTAAAACTGATTTAGTTTGAAACCTAGCAACTTGTTTAGTCATCCTCAACTTGATATCCGTTCTAATTGTTGCTAACTAAGTTTTGTTGATGAATCAACTTGGATCGAACCTTGCACAATGGATGCATTTGTTTAGTTTCTTGTGTCTAATTATAGTTTGACCCTATTGGTCAAAGTAGTACCCCGTATAACATAAAGGAGCAATTACAAAGTGTGCAGTTTGTCCATATATTCTGAAAGTAGGCATGTTAATGCTGTACATACAAAGAGTTGCCTCAATTCTATTTGTACCTTGCCACTATGGGTAACCGACCCATTAACTTATAGACTTGAACCATCTACACAAAATTCTTCAGCTCGAGTTAATATTAATAGCACAGCATCTAGCCCAACAAACCAATTCAATTCTCTTGTAATGCCCAATGTGAAATTAAACTATATATCACAATCTCACCCACTTAAGATTCGTTATATCAAATCTTAATTCGTTGCTCAAAATCACGCATTAGTATGGTGCACACGAGGTCTAACTTGGTAGTTGCTCCATGTTGTGATGTGCCTTCACCGAAAATATTAATCCATTCTGAGACTATTTTTCACGACCTCACCAATAGAACTGAACTATTAACTTGATCTTCGTAAGTCCAACCAACTGATCAAACTCAAAATGCTTAAACCCAAGATAATGACAGTAGAATTATCTAGATCTATAAATTAATTCAATTATTTTATGACATCTAGTGTGGAACTAAAGTGGAGTACCATAAATCCTCTCGAGGGAAGCACACTACACATCTATCTATTCCTTAAACAGTAACCATGAAAAATTTGCACAGCACCTAATAATTGCACATAATGATGTTAAAAAATTGATAATAACTAAAAGTAAAGTGCCATACACTGGACATAAATGATATTAATAAGTTGGTAATGATTAAAGAAAAGCACCATGCACAGCACATAATGATATTAAAAAGTTGATAATAACTAAAAGTAAGGGACCATGCACATACAGCACCCAACCATTACAATAACCTTGCTCTTTATTTCCTACCACAAAGAGAGAAAATGTGTATATCCTGAAAGATGAAATAATCCGAGAAAGCCACTTGTATTTCCTACCACAAGATGAAAAGAATTATGTATAACCTAAAGATTAAAGAGCTTTGGCATACACTACCGTTAAGTCATGTTATTACTTTTGGTAGTTCCTAGTTGACCTCATCTGATACCTAGGTTTGTGTACTGTTGATCCACCTTCAGAACAAAGATATATCCTGCAACAAGATATGTTCGTTCCTCTATGAACTCTAACAATTAGTTATGTCCAAAAGAGGAACCTTGCATGATCAGTTCTTCTTTCATTAAAAGAATAGATAAGCAAAAAACGGAAACGACGAGAAGAAACTAGATATGGAAGAGAATGCAAAGACCCAAACAGGGAAGAAAATGATTACAAAAGAAGATAAACTAAAAGCAAATAGAATAATTTGGTATGGTCTTGATTGAAGATTTACGAAACAATATTTGGTCAGTTTAGGTGCATATTTACAAAAATCGTACAGGGAACTTAGTATGAAAATAGGAATTTCATGGGTTCACATATAAAATACGTAATTCAAGAACGTCCAAGCTTTATACATCGAGAATGCAGGAAAACTCTGCAAGGAGGTAAACAGGACAAGCTTGGGCCCATGGTCATACAATGAAACCTTCGAATCGACATCAACTTGGGATTCTTGAACAAAGATTGAGTCTTTTGGTCAAGCTTGTTCATACTAAACCCATCCCCCAGTTTTAAAGAATCATGCATTAGCCTCAAGAACCAAGAAACCCTAATGCACTCAGACTCACTAACCATGATTCGGCGATCTTTAGCATTATGATCCAAAAACCAACGAATCCTATTTCATGCAAACGAGATATGGACACACCTGGCGTAGATCCTGATGATCTACACAGCGCTGCGCCGCTACCGTGGCACGAGGCTCCTCTTGTCCTTCCCTCCGAAGATAGGCCAACTGTGGCGACGTGCTCCGCCACGATCGCCAGCGCCAAGAGCACCAGCCGAGCGGCGGCAATCGGCAGGCATAGGGACGTCTTTGCGCCAACCTTTGAACCCACAGGCGGCGGGCGTATGGTACCCGAAGGATCATCAGCGGCAGCGCCAGTGGCGCTCCGGCATAGTGGAAGTCATTAAGGTCGAGGGAGAGGAGGGAACGGCGACATCGCCGTCTACATCAGCCAAGGGGAGGGCGAAAGCCACCGAAAAGAAGAATGGGCGGTTGAGAAAGCGGAAAAAGAAAGCGTGCCCCCATGAAAGTCACCTCTCTTCCGCGACCCACAACCGTTCGTTTGGGGGCCCGCGACCGAGAGACACTCGCGCTTCCCTGCCTCGCTCATTACAGGTGAGTTCGCTTTGACAGAATAGAACGGTGTGAGGCCATCTAGAATGTCATGACGTCATCCCATTCGGACGGTTCTGATCGATCAAAAAGCAAGGAGGAAGTCTTTCGTCGCCCGATCATGGGACTATCTGCGTGGAGATTCGTAAAAGACATCAGCGCAGTGACTTCAAAATCATGTTACTGCAACATGCGTTGACCCTCCTGATTACTGAAGAACGGTGCAATAATCCTATCTTCAAACATAGAGAAGGGAATGCCCAGAACCAAACAGATTAAAAAATTATTACAAAAGAAGCTAAAAACAATATAATTTGATATGATCTCAGTGTCAATTTTTGGTCACTCTAGGCGTAATTTCACACATAACAGACACGATTCAAGACAGCCCAATCTCTTATGTACCGAGAGAAGGCAGGGAAACTTTGCAAAAGGGAGACAAGATAAGCTTGGGATTGACCAAAGCTTGGGCCTGTTGATCAAACTAAAGCCATTTGCTTCTGGAACCAAAAGACCAGTATCAAGAACCATGAAACCCTAATGCACTCGACTTCCGGTGACCATTAGCATCACGACCCAAGAACCAAGGAATCCTGTTTCACGCAAACGAAAAGAGGACGCACCGGGCGCAGATCCTGATGATCCGCACGACGCTCGATCGCCACCGTGTCACGGGGTTCTTCTCGTCCTTCCCCCGGACAGAGCCCAACCGTGGCGACTTGCTCTACCACGATGGCAAGCGCTAAGGGCACCAGCCGAGCGGCAGGCAGACAATCATCTTTACGCCACCGTTGAAGCCCAGAGATGGAGGGCGTGCGGTACCGGAAGATATCCACGAGGGTCATCCGCGATGCTCCGGCGATAGAGCGGGTCATGGAGGTCGAGGGACAGGAGGGGACGGTGAGATGACCGTCGGTGTCCGCCATGCGAGGAGGAGGGCCATCTGAACAAGAGGGGTGGAGAAAGGGGGGAAGGCATTCGAGCCCATGAACCGGCAATAAAACACGTCTGGAGGTCCTGCCAATGGGGCGGGGGAGTCCGCTCCACATAAAAGCAGCGCCGGGTCCACAAAACCAGCGAGAGCTGTTCCCTGTGTTGCTTTGACGGAAGAGTGTGGTCCCCGGTGAGCGGTATGACGTCATCCATTTACATGATTCGGACGGTTCTGATAAAAAAGCAAGCATGGAGTCTATCCTCGCCCGATCTGAGACTTGCTGTTTGGAGATTCGTAAAAGTCATCGGGTCAGTGACTTCAACATGTTGAGAATATTAAGGAATATAATCTTTTAGATTAAATCGCATGACATCAAGATTCAGACTGTCATTAAATTTGGGCCATGAAAGGTTGATTTGGTCCAAATACTGGAAGGCCGGCCCGGGATTGGAGGATTTCCAGCCTTAGAAAATCCACTAAATCGGGCGTCGGTCTTCGGCTGACCACCGTGAGCCACAACTGATGCAGTTTAGGAGTAACGCGCCGGTAGCCGCCGCCGCCTGATGCGCCCACTACCTTCTCTCGTCACCGCTGGTTTCACCGCCGCCCTCCTCTCCGCCTTCCCTTTCCCCTCACCTCCTAATCTCCTCTTCTTCGCCGCCGCAGCGTCTTTCTCCGTCGTCTGCTTGTTCAGGCCACCCTTATCTACTTCCGCCCCTGTCTCCCGCCGCCATCGGGGCCCCTACCACGCGGTGACGATGAGACGCGCTGACTCCCCCCCGCCGTCCCTCTCCTTTTCCTCTCCGGAGTCGCTCAATGATTGGATCCGACCCCGCCTCCCCTCCGACGCTTTGGCCTCGTGGGGCGCCTCCCCCGGCACCAAATCTCTTCATAATCTCTGGCTCGAGATCTTCCACGGCGAGGCCTCGCTCCTTCTCCTCCCCCACTCCCAGGATGAGACAAGAGGCGGCGAAGATCGCTCCTCTACCCTTCTCCGCGTTGTCAACGTGGTTGCCGTGAGGATCCGCAACTCTCGCGGCGCCGTCCTTGTTGAATCGCACCAGCTCCTCTCCGACGGCACTATACGCCACCGCTACCGGCCCCTCTCGGAGAAGATGATGCCCGGGGAACCCGTGGAGGCGGCGGTCGCCCGTGCAGTGCGTGAGGAATTGGGGAAGGATGTCGTGAAGATTGTGCCCGGGTCATACAATATGAGGGTTGAGGAGAGGACTTCCGCCTCGTACCCAGGCCTTCCGGCACGATACGTCTTGCATTCTGTTGATGCCGAGGTGGAGGGACTGCCGGAGGAGGGCGAATTCTCGACTGAAGAGAACGGGGAAGGCACTGAGGCAATGGAGAAGGCAATTTTTGTTAGGAGACATTTCTGGAAATGGGTAACTGATGACGATGGCAGCATTGAGCGAGCATAGGGATGATTAGGGCAAACAAAGGTGAAATTTTGTCTTAGATGTGCAAATGCTTATCTGTTTAATACTTATTGACCAGTTTTTGACTATAGAAATCTGTTTTAGTTTTGGCAAAGATCTGTTGGTAAAGAGAGGCTGTGTGATAGATATCAATGACATCTATATCAATGGTTTGATATATGGTAAGAATGGCACTGAGTTAGAGAATATTTATTCATCTATTGTAGATCTCATTGGAAGTATCTTCTGTGCTGCATCCACGAAGCTGCATTTGTACAGCAGTGGACGAATTTCCATTAGACATGTTAGAATGCACTATCTGTGAATGGTGGTTTGATTTCAGAAATCGAAATGTGGTGTTATCTTGTGGTTAGTTGATGTTGCAGGCACGTAGTTCTTATTATATTCTAACACTTAGAAAGTGTTAGCTAATTCAGCCTTCGAAATTTTTTTTATAGTTCGGCACTTCATGAGAACAATTTTTTGTGCTTGCATTAATATCAAGCAGCTGTCCTCAACATCAGCCTTGAATTAAGCATGCAACAGAGGCTACTGGAACTGATGGCAACGATATTCTTTCTAGTGGATCTATTCTAGCATTCAACTCTTATTTTATACGTTTGCCTTATGCTTTTTTTTTTTTTTTTCCTCACTGCTATTACTCTCTCTCTCTCTCTCTCTCTCCTTTTTTTCCCCCTAAGACAATAATCATTTTTTCAAGTATTTTTCTGTTCTGCATATGGGTGTTCTGCAGATGTTAGGTCTTTTTTGTTACTTGAATGGGCTAATGCAAAACTTCTTTGTTGCAGAGTTTAGGTGTGGGAAGATAGCAGGAAGATCTTGAGTAACATAGAACAATTAGTGTAATCACCTTTCCATGACAAAACTTAAGGATGATTTTATGAATCTCTGAAATGATAGATAAGTGTAATTTTCATATTAATTATTTTTTTTTATGGAAGATTCATGGAGGATTACATGAAACACTGGACCAATTTTGAAAAATTTTAAGGCCATAGCAATCTGTTTTTTTGGTTAGATTGCTGGGATCATTCTTAAAGGCTTGAGGATGGTAGCTGAAGTTCAGGAAATCTTTGATAATCTGAGAGGTGATTCAAGGGTGTTTATCCTTAAAGAAACTTGAATTTTTAATGAGAGTGGAAAGTAGATATGGATTTCTTAGACTGAAAATGGAATCACATAATGTGTTGAGCCAATTCGTCAAAAGTGTTATCGTGTTTGAATTGCTCCAGTTTGTTACACTAGCTGTTGCTTTTGTTTTCCCCATCAAACCATGCAGTCATGTTGCATCTACTTCTGATTCTTTCTTCTGGGAGATTGATGGTTTTGTAGATGACTTTGCTGAGGAATTATTTATCCATTGTGAGCTCGCACATATATGCAAGTGAAAATTCAGTAAACAAGGTGGAGAAATAAAAGGCTTTAATTGGTATGACTGACCATTTGGAGAACAAGAAAACCAGAATATCTGATTAGAGGTGTAATTTGAGTCAGAATAGTACCTTAAGTTAGAAAAATGAATATTTAGTCATAGGCCTGTAGCAAGGATCAACACAGTCCCACATATATCACAATATATACTGATACGTTCTTAACATCAGGGGTTTAACATGCTATGTTTAGATAGAAATGAGATAGTGTTAACGTATCACGATCTATACTGATTTGTTCTTAACATCCAGCGTTTAGCATGCTATCTTTTGATGGAAATGAAATGGTGTCAACTCATGAGGCAAGATAGAATTTTCTCTTAGTTATGTACCTGCTGAATATCTTAGTTCTCAAAATACTATTTTTACTGCTTTTCTATGGATGCAGTGACCTCAGACTGTGTTCATGTACATATTATAACTCTCCATGTATAAAGCTTGTTAATTCTCCAGTACCTACCTCATCATTTCGTTTTCTGATGTTCTCTATGTGTAGAGGAGCTTGTATTGCTTATAGGGAGGTCACCAATGTCTCAGCGTCATTATTTTCATGTCTGGTTTTACAAATGGATTGTTGGATTTTATGAATGTTCTCTGTTGTTGTTGGAAGTTAGCACTCCCTGTGTTCAAATGTTTATTTGCAGTCTTCTACTAGCTTTTCCAACACCATTATCAGGATCGAGTTGCTTTTATGCTCCTGTACGATGCAATTATGTGCATAATATTCTGACCAATATTGGTGGAACCATATGCTACTGATGTGATACAGTTATCATAGAACCAGTTGATTTCTTTTGTCCCTACATGTTTCACATGCTTATATTTATTTATTTACTATATCCTCTACCACAGATTCACTGTTAGTAAATATTTATTTTCTCTTGAGGACGTTTGTTGCAATTGTTTTCTAGAATTTAGTATGTTATTTAAGTTTTGGAATGTATTACAAAAAAATTGTGTAAGAGAATATCTGTTGACATGTGATGCAAGTTGAGTCCAAGTGGATAAAGAAAATGAATGTTTAATGGATATATATATATATATATATATATATATATATATATATATTTTAGAGCTGCTTATTTGATTAAGTTTCTTATACATACTGAATAAGTAATGGTTCCTACTGCCACATCTTTTCATATGAAAGTTCAATCATCACTGTAATTCTTGAGCTGTTCACATTTCTCAATACCTTTTACTTCTGCAAGCAGTAATAATTTTTTGATACAATTCTTGAGTGTCTCATTTGATATAATATTTTTTTTATTTTAAAAATAAAAACTACGTATTAACTTCAATATTTTCCAGCAAACTTTATTGTGACAGGATTTTGTTCACTAAATCTAGCATTAGCCAAAGCAATTTGGTGGTGATGCTTTTCTATCCAATCGCTAACTTTGCCGTACCTAAGCATTTGGTGTTAGTAAACTTGGCTTACATTAAAAGCTCAAAAACTGCATAGCCATATTTTGGTTCATTAGACAAGTTAGTTTGTAATTGTCCTATGAGTCCATGTGAATATGTGATGTATACTATATAACCTATGGGATACTTATCTATACTATAAAATTAAGCATCGACGAAATCATGGTGGCTTTCATGTTTCATCAAATATTTATGAGACACCCCAAATCAGATCATTCTCGATAATGTTCATAGCTTTCCATGAAAAAAAAAAAGGTGGGGGTTATATCGTAATGTTATATTAGTCTCACATTGATAAAAAATTTAAAGGTTTATAATATTCTTTTCTCGAGGTGTTATAGATAATATCTCATGAATCATTTGACACCATCCATGAAATCATGGTTCTCTAATTACATGTCTTAATATCCAGCTCTCTAATAAGATATCATAATATTATCATATTAGTATCCTTATAATTGAAATTACTAAGCAGAAGGTGTAAGCATCAAAATATGTAATATGTTATATTAAATACGAAAATATTTTTTTATGTTAGAATTAAAATCAAATAAAATTAAATCTAGTTTTATGATGCATATCTTTTGATGTCATCTGAAAAAGAGATTTATGTTTTGATATGCAAGGACATCGTCTTTAGATCCAAGATCGTGGTCAATAAAAGAACTTGATCTTCTCGTCTCTTTCTATCCTTTTACTGGATTACTTATATTGATGGTTAGAAAAAAGAGTTGAGAGAGACTATAATCCCTCAACTAGGTCTTGTCTATTTATAGACGAGAGCAAAGGGTCTAAGTAATTATGAGAGTTCCTCCCATCAACTAGTCATGTCTATTTATAAGCGAGAGTAAAGGGTCTAAGTAATTAGAAGAGTTCTTCTCATCAAGATTATCTCTAAGAAATCTTACTTTAAATTGACTTCTTTTCTATTGGACTCATCGTCTAATTAGTTATATTATAAATATCTTATCCAATTATAAAGGACCACAAAATCTAATATTCACCAACTTAGCCTATTAATTGATAAGATATAAAAAGATATTTAAAATCAAATAAATAAAATAAAATTAGTTTAAAAATAATTTTACCTAATTGGATTCCAAAAAAATTTTTAAAAATATTTTATACATGGTCATGAATTTTTAAACAAGCCAATAAGTCCAATAAACATAATAATATTATATTAAGTCCAACTATTAATACGAGTCAGAGCGATTGTATATCATTAATATCATACTCCCTTCTATGTATAACAACATCGTTAGTCTTTCTTAATATAATTCATAATAATTCTTATAATTTATCTTGTCAAGATAATCCTATTATTATATTCAACTATAATATGCATAAATATAAATGTAAATAGGATATATAGTAGAGAAAAATAACTTTAGTTAAGCAAGAAAAATATCAATAATAGCCACCACCTAAACATACATCACAATATCTTTTATGACTTGTTCACAAGCCTCAGAACATGTTCTTTAAATATTTTATATTGTAAAGCTTTTGTCGATGGATAGCAATCATCATAGAGGTACTTTAATTGACACATGTTGTTTCTGGACTCTTTCTCTAACAACCATGTACTTTATCTCGATATGCTTAGAATTACTAGAGTATTTGTCATTCTTAGAGAAGAAAATTGCTATGGTATTATCACAAAATATCTTCAGCGGTTTGATAATGGAGTCGACCACATTAAGTCTTGAGATAAAATTTCATAGTCTTAAAGCTTGATTTGTGGCTTAAAAGCATGCCACAAATTCAACTTCCATTGTTGATGATGCAATAAGCAACTATTTTGTACTTTTTTAAGAAATTACGTCACCAGCTAATATGAATATAAATCCTGAAGTGGATTTTCTACTATCGAGGCGATTTGTAAAATTAGCATCTGAATATCCTGTCACTTCAAACTGATCTGATCTCTTGTATGTGAGCATATAATCTTTCATCTCCTGCAAATATCTCATTACTTTTTTTATAGCTTTCTAATGTTTCATTCCTCAGTTGCTTTGGTATCTTCCCAATATTGCAAATGCAAAACTAATATCTAGTCTTGTATAGGTTTGAGCATATAATAGACTTCCAACTATGCACCCATAAGGAATATTCTTCATTTGATTCTTTTCTAAGTCATTTTTCGAGCATTTATTCTGACTGAATTTTTCACCTCTAGTAATAGGTATATCATTAGCTGAGAAAGCTATACATTAAATCTCTCTAAGATATGAGTAATATATCCTTTTTAAGACAATCCTAATAATCTTTGATATCTATCCCTAAATATCTCAATGCTAATAACATAGGTTGCCTCATTCATATCAACCATTTTAAAGTTCTTGTTGAGAAATATCTTGGTTTCGTGTAATAAACCAAGATCACTAATATCATCTACATATAAGACTAATATAATAAACTTGCTCCCACTTACCGTCAGATATATGCATTGATCAACAGTGTTTTCCTTAAATCCGAAGGAAGTAATGGTATTATGAAACTTTATATATCATTGTTTAGAAGCTTGTTTAAGACTATAAATGAATTTCTTAAGTTTACAAGTCTAACTTTCTTTTTCATTTTCTATGAATCCTTCAAGTTGTTCTATATAGATTTTTTCATCTAGATCCCCATTTAGAAATATTGTTTTCACATCCATAAGATGTAACTCAAAATCATAATGAGCTATTAATACCATGACGATTCTCAACGAGTCCTTTCTAGAAACTAGAGAAAAAGTCTCATTATAATCGATGCCTTTTTTCTAAGAAAAACCTTTGGCCACAAGTTTGGCTTAATATCATTCGATATTGCCTATTGAGTCATATTTTGTCTTAAAGACTTATTTACAATCGACTCTTTTATAATTATTGGGCAATTCAACGAGTTCCCAAGAATCATTCTGGACCATTGATTTTAACTCTTTTTTCATTGCATCATACCATTTTTTAGAATCATTACTTTTTATGGCTTGTGAAAACGATAAGGGGTCTCTTTTTATTCCTATATCATAATCCGATTCTTGTAGATATACCACATAATCATCAGAAATGACATGTTTCCTTTTCCTTTGAGATCTTCTTGAAGCTACCAATTGTGATTATTCTACAATATCATCAGCTTCGACATCAACATCATATGAGAGTTCTTCGATGTTATTTTGTTGTTCACCCTTATCAATGTAGTGAAATCTAGGTGCTATTAGGAACGAGTTGACACTAAGAGGAGGGGTGAGGGGGGGGTGAATTAGTGCATCGAAAAAATTACTTCGGTTTGAAAAATCTTCGTTTCGATTAAACTCGATTACGATGAAAATTGTTTTATAAAGATATTAACTTAAAAGAGTATGGAAGCGTAGTAAAAGCAGTAAGAAGTTAAAGCAATTTATAGTAAAGGTAAATTGCTCAAAACGAAATGCAAACCAATTTATAGTGGTTCGGTCATCGTGACCTACATCTACTCCACCGATTTCTCTTCCATCGAGGCCATCGGTATCCACTAACGATCTTTTTTCAATGGGCGAAGATCAACTATCATTTTACAACCCTCTTATCATTTTCACAGGTTTAGGAGACAACCTTTACACCCCCTTCACTCATCTCTAAAACTATACTAACACTTAAAGCTTTTAGAGGAGTTCTCACTGTTGAATCTCATATTTTGATGATGAAACCAATTGATAGTGTTTATGATTTAATCTGCATTTTGAGTGACGTAGGATGCTTCGATCAGGGAGAGATAATTAAAGCAGGAATAATCATGTTGGGCAAGAGAAAAACATGTCAAAAGATTGGACGTCAAGCCGAAGGATCGGTTGACCTATCGGCAGAAGTCTTTGGGCCATGAGTTCAAGCATCAGGCCAAAAAGAGCATAAATTACGCCAAGTAAATCTGAGTTATGGAGGTTAACTGGTCGATTGGGCAATAGGCCTCAAAAGAGGACGATACGTCGAAGATTTGGACGAAGCGCCGATAAACCAATGACATGCCAGACAACACTTGATTTGGTTTATAATAATTGTTTAGATCGAAGTAGGTTTTATGTGTGTAGGATTAACTACGATAGCAAGGCATAAATCAAAATAAAGTCTTGGAGTCAAGAACGTAATTTCATTGGGAGTTTGAGAGTTCGTCGGAAGTCCGGATGTTCATCGAAATTTCTGTTGAAATTGACTGAGAAGTCCAAGAGCTTACCAAAGAAGCTCGTCGAAACTCGCCAAGAAGATCATCATGAATTCCAGGAGCATACTAGGAGTCCGCTGGAACATTGCCGAGAGATCGTCGGAAGTTCGCCGGAATCTCGTTGGAAGAAACCTAGACTTACGGACTTGTTTAGCTTAGTAAATGTCTTAAATTTTGTAGTTAGCATATAATTGGGATTGGAATTGGGCCAACCCAATTAGAGGCTAGTTGGGCCCATGTGTAGATTGTGTTGGGCCTAATGAAAGGCCCAAATAATGACCCAACAAGTGGCACCGTCGTGGCATAGTCTTCGAGACTGTGTCAGGCAGTGGTACCGCCTAGTGGCAGTGTCAAGTTATGGTACCGCCAGTCTAGGTGGTGGTACCACCTGTCTAGGCAGTGGTATTGCCGAAACATAGTCTCCCAAGCGGTGGTACTGCTGAGCACAAGCGGTAGTACTGTCAGGACCCGAGAAACCCGGGATGGGACATTTTTAGGCTCCAAGTTTGATTCAACTTAAGGCCTATAAATACCCCTCTCATCCCTGGTTAACTTACACAAGCATAGAGAGTTTAAAAGTGGGAAAACGTTGTTGCAATCACTTGAGAGATCCCCTCCTCTAGTCTAAGTTTAGAATTCTATTTAGGAGGAGCGAGTGCTTGTAAAGGTTGTCTCCTAAACCTTTGAAAAGGAGAAGAGGGGTGTAAAAGGTGGTTGGTCTTCGCATATTGAAGGAAGACTGATAGTGGATACTGGTGGCCTCGACGGAAGAAGAATCGGCGGAGTAGTTGTAGGTCACAACGACCGAACCACTATAAACTCGGTTTGCATTTCTATTTGTGCAATTTACCTTTACTGTAAACTTACTTGCTTTACATCCACTACGCTCTTCCATACGCTTTCAATTCCAAGTATCTTTCCGAAATCAACTTTAATTATAATGAGATTTTGAACCAACGTAATTTTTACCACTGCACTAATTCACCCAGCCAGTTGGTAACTCGTTCCTAACAGTTGGTATCAGAGCCACGTTTTTCTCATTTGGTTTAACACCCAAATAGAAATGGCTCTTTTTAGCTTTCAAGAGAGTCACTCTCTCGTTCATTATCCCTTGTTCAATGTGATAGACTACACATATTGAAAAACTCGAATAAGAGTTTTCTTGTTTTCATTGGACTTGAATTTATGGAATATTATTGAAAGTAGTTTTGAAAAGTCTTCTACTTTAATAAAATAATTGAATGATTTAGAGAAGAAAACTTTTTTCTTATATGCTAGAGCTATGAACGCTCTATTTTGCGCTTTGGATAAAACTAAATTTAATCGTATTTCGACTTGTGAAATAACTTTTTGAGATTTGGTACACTCTTGAAATCACACAAGAAGACACTAATAGAGGAAAGACTCTAAGATTAATATTTTGATGCATAATTTTGAGTTATTTCGAATGGAACCAAGTGAGACTATTGGAGACATGTACACCTGTTTTACGAATGTCGTCAATAGTTTAAAAGCACTTGGTAAAGTTTTTTAGATTTTGAACTTGTAAATAAAATTTTACGTTCTCTTAATAAGAATTGGGATTCAAAAGTAACTGTCATACAAGAGGCAAAAGACTTAAACAAGTTTATACTCGAAGAACTTATCGGATCTTTAATGACCTACAAAATAACCAATGTGGCATAAAATGAACTTGATGACAACCTTCCAAAGAACAAGAAGGATTTCAGAACAATTAAAGAACATTTGAGCATAAGCTTAAATGATGGTGAACTTGAACTCATTACTATGAAATTTAAAAAGTTCATGAAACAAAAATTAAAGAACAGAAAGAATGCAACTACTTGCTATGAACGCAAGAAGAGGGAAGCACTTTAGGATGAATCGAGCTCATCCAATGATGAGGAAATCGATGAAGAACAAACCAACAAAGGCGACGCGACAAACTACGCCTTAATGATTTTTGACGATGAGGTAATCAAAATCCCCTTCGTTTATTTTAAAATTACATAATACTTTTCATGAGTTATTTTTAATTTAGTTTAGAAAAATTATTTTTCTTAAAAATTACATGTTTAATAAATGAAAATGCTAAAAAAATTGAGGATCATGCTTTTCTTTTTCTAGCTAATTTTGAAAATAATTATGAAAATTACATGTTTAATGATGTAATAAAAATATTAAATGTTTTGATACCATAATTGATGATTTTATTTTATGCATAATGATCAAGCTTAATAAATTTATATTTCGAAATTATGCATGATGATTTTTGGGTAATTTATGGTTTATTGATCTTGATGATTTCAATGATGAGATTTACTCTTTTGATTTTAAACCATGATGTATGGTTTTTATATGAAAAACTTGAGCATGCTTATATGAAATCAATCACTTAAATTGAAATAACTAAAACGATGATGTATGGTTTTTTTTTAAATTTTTTTTAAAAAAATTTTATGAAACCATGATGTATGGTTTTTTTTTAAAACCATGATGTATGGTTTTTTTTTTAAATTTTTTTAAAAATTTTATGAAACCATGACGTATGGTTTTTTTTTTTAAATTGTTTTCTCTATCTTATTGATTTTGATGAATCTATTTGTATCATTTTTATGAATCTCTTAAAAGTAACTTTGTTGATTTAACAAGTTGAACGATTTGAAGATAAATGATGATTTTTCTCTTGATTATAACTTGTGATATTTTTTTATATAAATCATCATCTTGATTTCTCGATATTTGATACATGAGATTTCTCTATGAATCAAGATCTTGTTTTTGAACTCCTATGTTTCTTCTTACCATTTTTCTAAAAATGAGATATTAATGAATCTATCTATGTCCTTTTCATGAATCACTTGAAAATGATTTTGATTTGACGATTTGAATTTGAATGAGCTTTATCTTGAATTTTTGAGATTTATAACTGCATCAATTAAGATATTATATCATTTCTTCTCCTTGTTTCTTCTTGTCATTTACTAAAGAGGAGAAATTAAATGATGAATGTTTAGTACCAACAATCATGAAGTGATAAATACTTAAAGATGTTGATTTAATGTTTGGTATCATGAATGCTTTAATATCATGCTAGGGAGTAATGATGAAGGTTTTGAAAACAAATGTTTGTATCATGTTTGATGATTTTACATTTTGAAATAATGCATGATGAGTTGAAGTGATGTTGGTTTAAAAATATTTATTCAAATGTTTGAATCAACAATCTTTCTGTCAAATGAATCATGATTTTTCTTGTAAATTCTTAGAATTATAACTTGAGTTTTCTTTTTAAATCAAGATTATTTCTTATCATACTTTATATTTACAAAAAGAAGAAACATGTGAAAAATGATATATAATCTTTTGACATTCATTTTTATTGTTTACTTTGTTATTGTTTACCTTTGTCATGATTTGAAAATTGATGTAAAGGGAAAAGAATTACAACATTGTATTCTTACTTTCTATTTGACAATGATAAAGGGGGAGAAAAACTTGCTAAAAAGCAAAATTGATAGCTTGCACTCTCAAGAGCAGCAAAAGTGCTATCTTGCCTATCTTAAGAAGCAAAACATGCTAAACTTACACATATAGCAAAATTTACAAACTTGCAAAACTCAAAATTTTTGTTAGCTTGTATGATGATAAAACTGAAGATAATATTTATTATGCAATGATTTAAACCATAATATCTCAAACACTTGATAGTTGAACTTCTCCTTTTTTATTGATGACAAAGGGGGAGAAGTATGATGATGTTATGCATAAGTTTATGATAACATGTTGCTTGGATTTTTGAATCCAAGAGTTCTATCAATATGGTATATTGATAGGGAGAGTTAAGATTAACTCCGTCATCAATTGGTTGTCATCATAAAAAATAGGAGATTGTTGAATCTCGAATTTTGATGATGAAACCAATTGATAGTGTTTATAATTTAATTTGCATTTTGAGTGACGCAAGATACTTCGATCAGGGAAAGATAATTAAAGTAGGAAAAATCATGTTGGGCCGGAGAAAACATGTCAGAAGATTGAACGTCGAGCCGAAGGATTAGTCAACGTGTCAACAGAAGGCTTCGGGCTATGAGTTTGGGCATTGGGCCAAGAAGAGCGCAAATTGTATCAAGTAAATCGAAGTTGCGGAGGTCAACTGACCGATTGGGCAATAGGCCACAAGATAGGATGATATGTCGAAGATTCGGATGAAGCGCCGATAAACCAATAACATACCAGACAATACTTGATTTGCTTTGTAATAATTGTCTTGATCGAAGTAGGTTTTATGTGTGCAGGATTAACTACGATAGTAAGGTATAAAGCAAAATGAAGTCCCAGAATCAAGAACGCGATTTCGTTGGGAGTTCAAGAGTTCATCGGAAGTCCAGACGTTCGTCGGAAGTTCTGCCGGAATTGACCAAGAAGTCCAGGAGCTTGCCAAAAAAGCTCGTCGGAACTTACCAAGAAGATTGTCCTGAAATCCAGGAGCTTGCTAGGAGTCCGCTAGAACATTGCCGAGAGATCGTCGGAAGTTCGCCGGAAGCTTGCCGGAAGAAACCTAGACTTACAAACTTGTTTAGCTTAGTAAATATCTTAAATTTCATAGTTAGCACATAATTGGGATTGAAATTGGGCCAACCCAATTAGGGGTCAGTTCGGCCCATGTATGGACTGTGTTGGGACCAATGAAAGGCCCAAACAGTGACCCAACAAGTGGCACCGTCGTGGCACAGTCTCCAAGACTATGTCAAGCGGTGGTACCACCAATCTAGGCAATGGTACTGCCTAATGGTAGTGTCAGGCGGTGGTACCGCCCAGTGGTAGTGTTAGACGGTGGTATCGCCAGTTAGACGGTGGTACCATCCAGACACAATCTCCCAGGCGGTGGTACTGTCAGACTGGGCAGTGGTATTGCCTAGTGATAGTGTTGTAGGCGGTGGTATCGCCAAGACCCAGGAAACCCGGGATGAGACATTTTTAGGCCTCAAGTTTGAATCAACTTAAGGCCTATAAATACCTCTCCTATCCCTGGTTAACTTACACAAGCATATAAAGCTTAAAAGTGGGAAAACGCTGTTGCAATCACTTAGGAGATCCCCTCCTCTAGTCTAAGTTTAGAATTCTGTTTATGAGGAGTGAGTGTTTGTAAAAGTTGTCTCCTATGCCTCTGAAAAGGAGAAGAGGGGTGTAAAAGGTGGTTGGTCTTCGTCTATTGAAGGAAGACCGATAGTGGATGCTAGTGGCCTCGACATAAGAGGAATCGATGGAGTGGTTATAGGTCACAATGACCGAACCACTATAAACTCGATTTGCATTTCTATTTGTGCAATTTACCTTTATTGCAAACTTACTTGCTTTACATCAATTACGCTCTTCCATTCACTTTCAATTTGAAGTATCTTTCTGAAATCAACTTTAATCGCAATGAGATTTTGAACCGATATAATTTTTACCGCTGCACTATTCATCCCCCTCTCTTAGTGCCGACTCATTCCTAATACTCATAAGATTACAATATAGATTTTCTATTTTTTTTCACTCAATTCTTATATGAGTTAACCAGGGATGAGAGGGGTATTTATAAGCCTCAAGTTGATTCAAACTTGGAGCATAAAAATGTCTCATCCTGAGTTTCCCGGGTCCTAGCGGTACCATCACTTGTGCTGGGCAGTACCATCGCCTGTAGCACTGACATTGGGCGGTACCACTGCTTGACACAGTCTCGGAGATTGTGCCATGACGGTGCCACCCGTTGAGTCACTATTTAGGCCTATCACTTGGCCCAACATAGTCCATACATGGGCCTAACTGGCCCATAATTGGGTTGGCCCAATTTCAATCCCAATTATGTGCTAACTATGAAATTTTAGGCATACACTAAGCAAATTCGGTTCAGTTAGTCTGGGTTTCTTCTGGCGATCTTCCAGTGATCTTCCGGTAAACTTTCGATGATCTCTCGGCAATGTTCCAGTGGACTCCCGGCAAGCTCTTGGACTTCATGATGATCTTCTTAGTGAGTTATGACGAGCTTCTTCGGCAAGCTCTTGGACTTCTCGGTCAATTCCGACAGAACTTCCGACGAATGTCCGAACTTCCGACAAACTCTTGAACTCCCAATGAAGTCTCATTCTTGACTCCGAGACTTCATTTTGATTTATGCTTTGATCACTATCATAGTTAATCCTGCATAAATTAAACCTACTTCGATCTAGACAATTATTACAAAGATTGAATCATGTTGTTTGACATGTCATTGGTTCATCGACGTTTCGTCCGATTCTTCGGCGCATTATCCTCTCTTGCGGCCTATTACCCAATCGGCCAATTGACCTCTGCAACTTTGATTTCCTTAGTGCAATTTTCGCTCTTCTTAGCCCGATGCCCGAACTCATGGCCCGAAGCCTTCTACCTATACGTCGATCGATCCTCTAGCTCGACGTCCAATTTTCTAACATATTTCACTCCGGCCCAACATGATTCTTCCTGCCTTAATTATCTCTCCTTGATCAAAGCTTCCTATGTCACTCAAAACATAGATCTAATAAATACTATCAATTGATTTCATCATCAAAATCCGAGATTCAACATGGGCGACATCACATGCATAGTGGAAGAATAGAAAATAAAAATCCTAAATTTCCCAAAATATGTTTATCATTGTGTGAAGATTGGTATGCAAAATTTGTAAAACTAAAAATCACATGTGAGATAGTTGTGTTACATAGAGAGATCGTATATCTTTGAATCCCTACAGATCTATAGGAGTGGATGAAGAAGGTCAAGCGTCCTCCTCTCTTACTGTGATCCACACAGTAGGGTTACGACGATACTACTCAAATCTCCATGCCTGCTATCTGAGGAGGAGAATGGGAGAGGAGAATAGGAGGTGGCAACTAAGAAGCCCTAGCCTATGGATATTTAGTTCCCTCCTATTTATAGAGGCTCCTAGTTAACCCTAATAGATCGTGCCCTTTGGTATTGGATCTCCATCTAATTACCGAAGCCTCTTAGATTAGTGGGTCTCTACCCAATAATCTCTTATTAGCTCTTATAGATCTCATCTATGGGATCCAATAACTCAAGGGTTTATTGGATATCCAATAAGATAGGGGCTCCAACGAATATCTCATATCCGAACCTCTACTCGTCGTCGCAACACCTACCATATATGTGTGACCCTCTAGGCTTAATATTAAGTTGGTCATGAGTCATACCTATTAAAATTCCTTTTGGTTTAGTGAATTATTATCTCCATAATAATTCACTTGATTCATTGACTACAAACGTACTATGCCACTATGCTGTAATCCCCAAATGATATAAGAAAATACAATCTTTTGGACCTATTTGTCCTTAGTTACTATGTACCTATAGTCTCTTAACCATCTAATATCCCAGAGACCATATATTAGACATGGTGTTGTCAGGTCCATACGGTTTCTCCTCGAGTCTCGCTCTAATCGGATTCTCCCGGAGAACTCTTTTTCTCTTAATCCGAATAACCTTGACCGAGGATTTGTCTAAACATGAACACACGAGATATTCCTCTCATAATACCGAGAGCGGATGATCCTCTATTGACACTCAATAGCCCTCGTAAGGTTGGTTGTCACTCATAATAACTTGTTGTACTAGATTTGGAACTTCCAAACCTATAAGTCCGGTATCAAAGAGTGGAGTACTTATACATGACATCCTTGGTGTCTCAAGTCTAAGGATCAGATATACTACTGGGACTACGGAATCGCTGTTTTATAATAAGGCATCATCAACCATCCAGTATTCCATGAGTAGATCAATCAATGAACTCATTCTCCAATGAGCGCCTGCATTGTATCCTTAGTGTCTCCACACGAGTAACTATGAGATCCGCTACCTCCATCATATGGATGGGTATACAATATGCCAGTCTATCAAGTTATCTCAATGTCCCTCTCGAATAACCTATGATCGGAATTATTTAGGGTATGTGTTTAAAGGCAAATCGATCTCATTATCATGATCTCATCACGATTTGATTCCCATTGAACAAGTTCACGAACATCACAATATATATGCATATATGCAGCAATTAATATAAAATGATAAAATACCAAAATATAATAAGCAAAAAGATTATGTGTTAAGTTACACGTGTCATCACTCACGTGATTAGCTTGTATGGCACGTATGACTAATAATCAATACTCTCATTGATTTGAGGAATAATAATCTCTCGAATAGAAGATGATATAAGAGAATTAACCTGAATCTCCTCAATATCAAAATTGATCCTTCGAGATTTTTCACTCTCACTGATTTCGTCATTTTCTAAGAATTTTACATTTTCAGATTCTACTATCCTCGTACTAGGGCAATAAAATATATATCCCTTGGATTTTTTTGGATAACCAATAAAATATCCTAAAATAGTTCTTGGATTCAATTTCTTTTAATATGGATTGAATACTCTTATCTCTGTAGGACACCCCCAAATATGTAAATGTCTGAAACTTGGCTTCCTACTAGTCCACAACTCAAATGGAACTAACTTACTAGGAATCATGTTCAAGATATACA
This sequence comes from Musa schizocarpa, assembly GCA_900464855.2. Lineage (NCBI taxonomy): Eukaryota > Viridiplantae > Streptophyta > Magnoliopsida > Zingiberales > Musaceae > Musa > Musa schizocarpa. Next base: position 43,070,896 of record LS990923.1, on the reverse strand, counting down.
TAGCTGTCCTAAGTGCTTCACTCCATATCGACTCAAGTACAGAGGAATAACTCATCATACTCCTAACTATATCCATAAGAGTACGATTTCACCTTTTAACAACATCGTTCTGTTATGGCGCACCTGGTATGTCATAAAATTCATCACCCCTATCGGATTTGGCAATTTTAATTTTTCTATCTAATTGTCTCTCGACCTCATTTATGTATACTTGAAGAGTATCAACGACTTGAGACTTTTTATATATTAGATAAACATAGCCATATCTAGACATATCATCTATAAATGTGATGAAATACCTTTCTCCACTAAAACAATGAATATGGAGTGGTCTGCAGATATCAGTATGAATAATCACAAGAAGTTCTTTACTTCTTGTGGTAATTTTATTTATATGTTTAGTTTTTTTTTCATTAATGCAATCTATACAAACATCAAAATAAGTGAAGTATAAATGTTTCAAAATATTATGATTCACTAATCTTTCAATTCTTTCCTTGGAGATATGTCCTAATCGTCTATGCCACAATATAAAAGATCTTTCATTATTAAAACTATGTTTCAATCCAACACTTGATTATAGGGTCAATAATATCTTTATAAACTCAAGATTCAAATTAATTCTATACAAACAATCATATATAATTCTAGAAGCAACTTTTATTGAAATATAAAATATACTGAGTTTACCATTACTAAAAGAAAGACAATATCCTAACTCATCAATTCTAAATAGAGAAACTAAATTTCTAGAAATAGTAAGAACATAATATATAACAACAAGATCCATTAGATGACCTGTCTCTAAGCGTAGATGATAAGTCTCCACTGATATAACTTTTACTTTGAGATGATTTTCTATAATGATGAATCTTTCATATTCTTTTGGTTTCCAGATTGAAAGAAATCCCTGTATATTATTGGTAACATAAGTTGAAGCATCAGAATCAATCCACCAAGTGTTAGAAGGAACTTCTGTAATGTTTTATTCGAAATATACAAAGGTCGAGTTAATATCTTTCTTTTCGAACCAAGTCTTGCGTTTAATGTAGTCCTTCTTTATATATCCTTTCTTGCCATAAAAGAAGCACTTTATTGTAAAAGCTTTCTTTTCATTAGTCTGTTTAACATTTCTAGACCCAACAAATTTTTTTGATAGATGATGTTTCAATTTTCTATTCTTGTTACCAGCTCCTTGAGTAGTAGTCATAATATTATATGAACTTTTCTACTTTAATCTCAATTCTTCCTGAACACATATGACAGTTAACTCATTCAAGTCCCACTTATCCTTATTTATATTATAGTGAATCTTAAATAGGCCAAATTAAGAAAGAAGATAATTGAGAATGAATTGCATGAGAAAAGACTCATCAATATTCATGTCTAATGCTTTAAGTTTTATAACTTTATCAGACATATTGAGGATGTGATATGGAATTCCTCGAGTGTCATCATACTGAGTCGTAGTCAGTTCTTTCATTAGTATACCAACCAATGACTTATTAGTAGATTTAAATCTGTCTTTAATAATCTTTAAATATTCTTATGTACTAGTTGCAATCGTTAATAAAGTCTTTATATTATTTGCAATCGTCTTTTTTATAAACATTAAACTAAGTCTATTAGATCTTTCACAAGTATTCATTTTATTAACTTATTCCATAATATTTTCATCAATCAAGTTTACAGGTTTTTCAATAAGCAATGCTAAATCAAAATTTAATATGCATAGTGTGAATTGCATATGCTCTAACTATTTTGAATAATTTGATCCAAAGAGTATAAGGACACTAGAAGCATTTGAATATGCGGATGAAAGTACCATTGAAAAAATAAAAAATATAAAATAACATTAATACTTTGAGTTTTTTAAAAATTTGATGAACTATTAATATTATTTATATTACACCTTTGGGTGAAATATTGACATATCTAGTGTTCACCCAAGATCATCTATGGAGGACTAATACCATCTTTGTGGAATAGTATTGATACCTTTGAGTATACAACCCTAAACTATAAGGATATCCAAAATAGTATTATCTTACCCCATCACATAATTATTTGAAGTAGATTTTCTTTTGGGATTATCTAAATCTCCTAATTATATGTGTCATTATGAATATTATTTTCTTAATATCATTTAGGACTAATTTCTTAATATTATTTTATAAGTTATTGGTCTATGTTACTATAGTGGCTATAAGACTAATATAATAATATAAAATATAATTTAAAATGTCCTATAAATGATAAAAAATTTCATTGTAATTCGTATCATAAAAGCCTATCATCCTAGGCCACTTTGGCAATTACAAGTGAGATAAAACTTAGGGAGATGAGTTACAAATAATATTTATTAAATTTCTTTAATTTAATTTATGCTAAGTAGTTTAATAATAGAATAATAATTATAATAATTATTGAACATTAATCAACAAAATAAAACTTATATGATAATTATGATAACATATAAATCATGTATTCGTGTGAAAGATAAATAAATAAATAAATAAATAAATATATATATATATATATATATATATATATATATATATATATATATATATATATATATATATATATATATATATATATGTGAATGACCAAATGAATATCCAAGAACAATAATTGGATTTTATTTACCACATGTAAAAATATAATCAATAATTCATATGAGAAAACTATAAAAGTGAACCGTAATTTATAGTTTTTTAATTAAAATTAAATTCAATCAAATAATCAAAATATAATCATGATTAAATTCAATCATAATTATAATAAATCATATTTATTAATTTTATAATTAAGAATATAAATTAGAAATTCTCAATTTCATAAAAGTAAAACTATAAATATTTGACATGATATAAACTAGAACTATGAGATTTGTAAAGGGTAGAATTATCAAAAGAATTAAAGGATATTAATAAAATACAGAAGAGCAAAGTTATAATTTAACCAAAGCGAAACCATAGGGTAAATTTTTGCCAAAACCTTACTACTTGCATTGTCGCTACCCGTTCTCATTGTCATTGGCGATGGTTCTGCCCCAAACGCGTGGCCACCGCTTGGGCACGACTACTAATGTCTGACCGCATCAAGCCTTTGTCTTGCAGCTCCCCCTTAAGCGTGGCTGCCACCTTTGTCTTGCCGTGCCCACACGTGGTTGCCGCTTGGGCGCGGTCGTCGCCGGGATTATTTGCCTTCGTGTGGCCACCACATGGACGTGGGTTCTGCTCACGTGCGGCTGCTGCATGGGCATTGTGATGCCCGCATACAGTTGTTGCCTGTTGCGCTGCGACGCGCATGTTGCCTAGCGCAGCCTTTGTCACTAATAGATTCGCTGCTGTATGCAGCAAGGTCGACAATGACTATTGCTGCTTTGTGATCAATGAAGAATAAGGATCATTCATGCATCATAAACAAAAATAATAGATCTAATATATTTGATCTTAAGAACCTAGGCTCTAATACCACCAATTGTAAGCATAAAAATTTATAATATGTCATTTTAAATGCAAAAATAATCTTTTATGCCAGGATTGAAATCAAATAAAATTAGATCTGATTTTATAATACATATTTTTTGATGTCATTTGAAAAAGAAATATTTGTTTTGATCTGCAAGGGCATAGATCCAAGATCGTTGTCAATATGCAAAAGAACTATATCATTCTCCTCTCTTTCTACCTTTCACAAGACCACCTAGATTAATTGGTTAAGGAGAAGAGTTGAGAGAGAGACTGTAATCTCAATACATAACCTCTATTTTTCTCTTTTTTTAGTCCCTCCCATTAATGTTATTTCCTAAGAAATCTTACTTTAAGTGGATTTCTTTTTCATTAATCAATATATATCATTAGAATTCAATTAGTTATATTATATATATCTTATACAATTATAAAGGATCACAAAATATAAGAAAGGGAAGTAAAAAAAAAAATTAAAGTTTTGTAGGTAAGTAATTTTTGAAAAATAAAATGAAAGACGATAGAAGTTGGATAATTTTTTTTAATGGAACTGCAAGGAATTATTAAAAAGGAGATATCAAAAGAACAAAATATAAGATTTATTTTAGTATGGAGTTTCCCATCACTCTCAATCTCTCTCTAGATATCAATGTCTCCAAAGTCATCTTCTATAAACATCATGACGTAGCCTGGAGTTCTTTTAAAACTTAATAATACTAATCGAACAGCTATTTCCACCTAAAGTTTAAATTTAATATGCTAACAAAGAACATCAACCACTTGTTAGCCACATAATGACAAGAACTTAATGAACAAAACCACAAACTATTTGTTAGCGATGGATTTCAAATCTCCTCTTGCCCTGCGCAGAACACAATGATGTGTATCTGTGCCATTATCAACTGAGATAATGAGACTTCACCAAAAAAACCTTTTAGGCATATTAAATTGTCTGAATAAAAAAGTCATATCGAAGAACTTTAACAGCTGTCCTCGAAAATGAATAATCAAAACAAAACATATCCAAAAATAATCACAAGGGACAATTTTAATAAGATACTATCACATATTGCATGCGTTGACCATTTGAAAGGTCGAAGTATTGGTGCCAATACTCTTTGTGATCCACGGAAACTTTGACCATCCCAAACATTGGCCATTTGCGTGCAGCACGACTGACATCGTCGCTAGAAGCCAACTTCTAACGTCACGCGGGGCGGCGAAGAAAGATATTCCCAATGCTGTAAATTTGCGTGTCACATCGATCTTATCGTCGGCTCAATTGCGATGTCATGATGTGAATATAATAATAACAATGCGAATCCATCTGTGATAATAAACTTAGTTTCAACATGTCATCAATTTTGTGGTAGCCAACTTCTGTGAGGCTGTGATGGTATTAGCTGCAGACAGGCTAAAGTCGAAACACAAATCATAAGAAAGATTTGGAGGCCATCTCAGAATTATTCATCTCAATTTTAATTTTTTTTTTCATTTTTTGCCATCCATCTCAATAATTGATATTTATTTTATTCTTTATTCAGAATAGATGAACAATTGAGATCAAAAGGAGTGAGATGGCAAGTTTTCCAGAGTTTAATCTTTTTGATATTTGATTTCACTTTTCAGAAAGGCTTCAGATTCAGTGACCCATTATTAGCCTCACAACTTTACGGAACACTGGCATGAATGACTGGATAACCTCGATCTCATTCATTTCTGGTCATTTACTAAGTCAGCTTTCTTTAACTTGTAGATCAACACAAGTGATACAAAGCTTCGACACACTGTTGCTAAGAACAATACATCAAGTATAGAGATGTTGGTTGGATAATCTTGGTTTGGGTATGGCCACAAGTGGCTCAGATTTCCTCAGCACAAGCCCAAACTTCTCCTCGAGACCGATCTTGGCTTCCTGAGGCAAATGCCAGTCAAATGAGTGCAGGAGTGAAGCCAGTGTGTTCATCAGCATCTTCTCTGCAAGGGAGATGCCAACACAAATCCTCCTCCCTGATCCGAAAGGGATGTAGCCGAAGTTGTTGCCACCATAATCTGCTCCTCCATCTCCTCCCAAGAACCTCTCAGGGATGAACTCCAGTGGGTTGGTCCAGTTGGAGGGGTCTCTTTGGATGGCCCAGACGTTGACGAACACTGCAGTGCCTCTGGGGATGGTGAATCCGCCCACTGTGGTGGTTTGGCTGGGGGAGTGAGGCACCAGGAGAGGGAGAGGAGGGTGGAGGCGCAGCGCCTCTTTGACCACCGCGTGCAGGTAACTTAGATGGGGTATGTGTGATTCTTCTACCCGTCCTTCATTCCCTACTACTACATCCAGCTCGTGTTGAGCCTTCGCCATTAGCGCAGGGTTGTGCAGCAACTCGGCCATGGCCCACTCGACTGTGGCTGAGGTCGTGTCTGTGCCACCTCCGAGCAAGTCCTACCAGCAACGAGGAGGAGTTGGTCATGGTTATATCGGTCCATCTAAAGTTGTAAGAAGAGAAAGATCGATCTTAGAGAGAAGTGAAGCTGACCATGATCAAGGCTTTGATGTTCACTAGAGTAAGCGGCACCTTGGTGTCTTCTTTCTCGAGCAGCTCCAACAGCACCTGTAAGAAATCTTTGCACCCTTCTCCTCCTCCGCTCTCCTTCATCTCTCTCAACTTGCTATCGATGATAGGGTCGAACACCCTGTCGAGCCACTTCACGAGCCCTCTCATCCTCCTCTCCACCCCTTGCAAGTCGAACCGTTCCAGGGCGGGGAAGAAGTCCGACACGTTCGGCCTCGACATGAGCTCCATGAACGCGTCCGACACCCGCCGGAACTCCCGGCCCACCCTCTCCCTCTCCTCCCCTTCCAGGCTGACTCCCCACACCATGCTCATCAGAAGGTTGAGCGACGCCACGAACATCACCTCCCGCACCTCCACCGCCGCGCCGGCCCTGGAGTGCACCTCCGCCACCATCCTCCGCACCTCGCGGCGCCGCAGCGGGCCGACCGCGTCGACGCGGCGGGCGCTCAGCAGGTCGCGCACGCACACCTTGCGCAGGGCCCGCCAGTGTGGCCCGTAGGCGGCCCACGCGAGGTCGCTGCCGCCGTAGGACGCGGTGCGTGCGGCAGCGGGGACGTCGTGGTTGGCGAAGGTCACGTCGTGGTTGCGGAACACTTCACGGGCGACCGAAGCGGAGCTAAGGACGACGCAAGGTTTGGCACCGAGCCGGACGCGCATGACGGGGCCATGGACGCGTCCGAGGTCGGCGAACCAGCGGTGAAGATCGGGGTCGAGGAAGGGGAGGCTGCCGAGGACAGGAAGGCCTCGAGGACCCGGCGGGAGGTTCGACCTTCTCTTCCTGAGACATACGAAGCAGAGGATGGTGGTGAAGAGGGTGGCGATGGAGAAGGTGATCAGTGCTTGTCTTCTGCTGTCATGGCTGTGGAGGATGTGAAGAAGATCCATCTGCTAACTCTTCGATTGAAGTCACAACGCATCCAAGCAGGAAACCTACGCACACACTACTTGACATCGTCGCCCTCCAAAATGGTTAGAACATGGAAGGCCTTCTTTATTGGTTTCTTTCCTTTTTCATTTAGGAAGATAATGTGTTGTATGGATAAAAGAATAGCAATAATTGCATTTGAATTACACGCCATAGATTGTTTCAATTTAATAGAGCATATGTCATGATTGATTACTTTAAGAAGAAGACTATTCTAGTGTAGAATTCATTGGCCACAAAGAATTACATTTTACAGTAACATCTTCTAACCACTAATATTCTTAGCACATATTTATACTTATCTTAAATGTTTCTTCTTCATTTCGTCCATGGCAAATAAAATAAGATATAAGATGTGAAGTGTTAGGAGGAGTACATTAGATTATTAATTAAAGGCTGTAGATGCTTTAGAAACACATTACAAGTGTATATGAGCATAATGCCAAAGAAATAATGGCCAAATCATCAAAATTAGGAGGGAAAAGAATTGGCATTATGCACATCCAGCTGAATATTTATGAAATTGTGCATCAAATTCAGTAAGCATGCAACGATAACTCCAATGATTAGTCTCACAAGACTCGGGAATATATTGGATTGTATTTATTCTCTCTTTTTTATTGCATCCATGAGGCTATGCTAATTGTTATATAGAATCGAAACCATTAAGCCAATGAGTTCAATCTTGAGCTATAAGTTGACTTGGCTTAAAATTATAAATCTTAAGAGAAATCTTGGGCAAGTGGCGAGTATATTATGCTAATAAACAAAGATTTGAGGGCCCCATAAGAGAAATCTTTAGTGGTTGGTTGGAGATTGTTGATAGAATAATGGAAGCAATTTTTTTTAGATTAAATGTTGTAGAAATAAAAAGTTCTGTTAAAAAAAAAATTAATCAAGAAAATTCACATCAAATAAAACTATAATCTTAAAATAGCACCACAAGATTTTCTTACATCCACCAAAAGATAATCATAACACAAAATAAAACAAACCCTCTTTTGAATTAATTGAAACACAAATCTAAAGCTCTTCATCTACTCCATCTCACAAAATTTGAAGAATCTTGAAAATTATCAGTGTTTTTTTTCTTCTCCTCTTTATCATACACCACCAGTTAAGCAATAAAAGACACATGCTATGATATTTTTAAAGCATTAACAAAGTCCTTAGTGATCAATTAAATTTGCTTATCAATTTTTTTCGCAAATAAAAATATCAATCAAAATAAAGAACGTGCCGATACTTTGACGGGTTTCCCTATAAACATCACCTAAAATACCATTAACAAATCTATCTTTCAGACGTAAACAATCAAGTTGGTCACTTTCATTCCCACCACTGGATGAGTAATATCGTGAGAAGATTTAAATATTCACTTCACAAGCAAAAGTGATGTCAAAATAATTCTTACAACTCATTAAAATAAAAAGCAATACAAAGAATGACATGCCGTGGCAACATCGTTGGCCTCGTTTCTCTTCCTCTAAATGCATCAAAATGAAATTGAAACGAAAGTAATGATAAAACATATTTCACCATTCTCAGGTTTAAACCCTCTTTAAGCCAATCACCCTAAATCCAGGTAGAGTTGAATTCGAAAGTAAACTTGAGGTTTTCTTATCACCAAACCCAGAGTTGATTGGAAAAAGAACATTAAAAGAAAAGGTGTTCAATACATCGAGAAGTGGTTTTGCAAAAAGGACAAATAGAAACAATATTCATATTAATCTTCAATAGTCTGTCAGTAGAGAAGTTTTGATGGAGAAGTTTTCAATAAAAGATTTGAATTTTGAGAATAATGAGAAGTTTACATAATCTTACCAGCCATATCAACAATGTGTAGTATCAGATCTTAAATCCCTTAGAAAGAGTAAATGCTCCTCTAGAAGTAGCCTGCCCATATGGGGAGTTCCTTTCATTATCCAAGTGTCAATCACTAGGATACCGAGCAACCTCAGTAGCTTTATTGACATCAACCAAATCAAGGGTACACAAATCAACCTTATTATTCTAGCTAGCAGATTGAATAAACGCATCAACCATAGTGCATGATTAAGATAGATAAGACTATGGGGTTTTATCGTAAAAAAAATAAGGGAAAGATCACTTGGAGGGGATCGGTCTCTTTGATCACTTCGAGAGAATCGATCTCCTTCATTCTCACAGTGTTGCCACCGACTGCGTCACAATAGCAGCACTGAATAGGGCAACAATTGATGCCCTAGTTTCGACATCAAAAATAAGAATTGAGGATTATAGATTTGCAATCTTATACAATGACTATCGATAACTCAATGAAAGCATAAATGGAAGCATTGAAAATCAGAATTGAGAACCGGTTGCAAGAAACCCTTAATGATTTAAAAAAAAGCCTATTGGAGATTCTCAGCAAATTTTAACAAGATAGGGCTCAAATTCTACATTGCATAGATCTGAAAATACAAGAAAAGGGCCCCAAGACTATGACATAAACTACTTACACATAAAGGTAAAATTTTCGAGATGGAAAGATGGAGATCCGACTAGTTGGATCTCTAGGGCAGAAATTTTTTTTCGTTTTCATAGAACTCCAAAAGAATCCAAGGTGAAAACAACCTCAATTCAACTAGAGGGAGATGCAATCCAGTGGTATAATTGGTACGAAACTTATGACGGAGTCCCCTCGTAAGAGCAATTTAAGAGAGGACTTTTTATTCATTTTGGACCATATGAATATGGGAATATTGATGGGTAGCTTGTCAAAATTTATCAAACTTCTACAGTATTAGAATATCATAACAGATTTGAACGATTATGAAATCAAGTCAAAGATTGGTTTGAACTATAATTGGTGAGAACATTTATCGAAGAACTTAATCCAGATATCCGGTGTGAAGTTAAAGCTCGTCAATCCCATACTATAATAGTTGTGATCTCATTCGCATATCTACATAAGATAAAAGTTAGAAGGTAAAATCATGGAAACAAAAGTGACAACAACTAGATGATCAGCAAGCCACCCGCCCCATCTATTCCCAACCGAAACCCTGACACTCAAAGACTAACCCAAGCAGAACTCAAGGAAAGATCAACAGAGGGTTTGTGCTATGATGAAAAGTGGAGTATGAAGCACCGATGTAAACAATGGCAACTTTTAATAATTGAACCAATTGGAGAGGAACTCGAAGCTAAGAATGTGGACTCTAATCATGAAGGTATAGATTCTAATGAAGATCGTGAACCTACCATACATACATACAATGCATGCATTAACCGGCTACTCTAACATGCAAACTATGAAAGTTGGTGGAACTTTCCAACATCAACATATTATAGTTTTGATAGATACTAGTAGCACTAACAAGTAAAGATCGCTGATGGATATATTTTAACTTGAGATAACAAATGTTTAAAGATAAAACTGATTATACAAGGTTAGGAGTTTCTTGCAATGATTACACTGAAAGATCAACCTATTGCTTACACTATCAAAAAATGGAGACCATACTTACTTGATCAACGGGTTGTAATGCTAGCCTATGACTGAAGTGCTGAAGAGAAGCTCCCCGAGTTTGATGCTGCTTAGCCTTGAGGACAAGGCTGATTTGAATGGGGGAGGATTTGTTAGGATCCCTTAAGATCCCTTTTATTTTCTAAGCTTTTGAATAATGTTTATTGAGTCTGTTTAATTCAGTTAGAGTCGGATAAAGGTTTATTTAATATTTATTTATTATTAAGAGTCCAAGTCGTGGTAGACTCTAGGTGGAACTCTATAAATAGTAATATAATCGTTTCTTTTCGAAGACAATGAAATATTATAAGTCTTTTGACAAATCCAAGGAGGCCAATCCCCTCAAAGTGATCAAGGAGGTTGATCCCATAGAAGTGATCAAGGAGGTCGATCCCTTCGAAGTGATCATTCCCCTCCTTTCTTCTATGATAAAACCCTAAGGTCTAATCAATTAGTATTAGAGTGGTGATCCTTGGCATTCTCATTGTAGTGTTGCTGTAGCTATCATAAAAAAAAAAAGAAACGAAGAGAGGAAGAAGAAGCCGCAGCCATGCACCCCTGCTTCCCCTACTTTCGGCTAGCCCCACCACCACCGTTGCTTCCTGGTCAGTGACTATCGTCACTGCTGCTCTCCAGCCAGCAGCCTTCTCTCATTACTGCTCCACCGTACTCGAGCAAGAAGGATCGCAATCGCTACTTCCCAGCCAGCAAACCAACCCCCTCGTCGCTTCTACCATCGGTGACATTGCTCAAAAGGGGCCCCTGCTTTTACTGCTTTCAGCTAGCCCCATCGTCGTCGCTGCTTCCTGGTCAGCGACTATCGTCGCCACTACTCCCCAGCCAGCAGCCTTCCCTCCTTGTTGCTCCACCCTGCTCGAGCGAGAAGGACCACGGTCGTTGCTTCCCGGCCAGCGGACTAACCCCCTCGTCGCTTCTACCGTTAGCAATGCTGGCCCCAACCATGCCACCATCGTTGCCTCCCCTTGGGTCGCAGTTGCAGTCGCTCGACCATCCCTCCTCGTAGTGATCAAAATAAGGCAACTATGACCACCGCAACCATCAGTGTTTCCTCAACTGCACGCGATCCCTCGACGTCACCAGCGCCTCCTTCTATAGTGCAATAGAGACAAAGCAACACTGCCTTCCATCTGCGCCATTGTAGCCATCGTAGCGGTGAGCCATTAGCGACACTGCGCCCAGCCGCACCACCATTGCTACTTCCCAGCCCTTAGCAGTAGTGATCCCTCCACGTAGCGATCGCAACGAGCATCGCTGCCTCCCATGCAATGATTGCAACTACATCCCCACATCCTTGTAGCAACCCTTCATTCCCACAATGCTACCACCAACTGCATCACAACATCAGCATCGAGTAGGGCAGTGATTGATGCCCTAGTCTCGACATCAGAAATAAAAACTGGGGATTACAAATTTGTAATCTTACACAATGGCTATCGATAACTCAATGAAAGCACAAATAGAAGTATTAGAAATTAGAATTGAGAACCGGTTGCAAGAAACACTTAATAATTTTAAAAAGAGCCTATTGGAGAGCCTTAGCAAATTTCAACAAGATGGGGGCTCAAGTTCTACGTTGCACAGATATGGAAATATAGGAAAAGAGCTATAAGACTGTAACACAAACTACTCACACATGAAGGTGGAATTTTTGAGACGAATCCAATGTGGAAATAGCTTCAATCCAACTAGAGGGAGATGCAATCCAGTGGTATAATTAGTACGAAACTTGCCACAGAGTCCTCTTGTTGGAGCAATTTAAGAGATGACTTTTTATTTGCTTTGAACCATTTGAATATGAGAATGTTGATGGGTAACTCGCCAAAATTTGTCAGGCTTCTACTGTGTTAGAATATCAAAACAGATTTGAACGATTGTCAAATCAAGCTAGAGATTGGTCTGAATGACAATTGGTGAGAACATTTATCGAATGACTTAATCCAAATATTTGGTGTGAAGTAAAGGTTCATCAACCCCGCACTATGATAGTTGTGATCTCATTCGCAAATCTATAACAGAAAAAAATTAGGAGGGAAAATCATGGAAACAGAAGTGACAACAACCAGATGATCAGCAAGCCACCCGCCCCATCTATTCCCAATCGAAACCCTAACACCCAAAGACTAACCCAAGAAGAACTCAAGGAAAGATCAGTAAAGGATTTGTGCTATAATGAAAAGTGGAGTATGAAGCACCGATGTAAACAATGACAACTTTTAACGATTGAACAAATTGGAGAGGAACCAAAAGCTAAGAATGTGGACTCTGATCATGAAGGTATAGATTCTAATGAAGATCTTGAACCTGCCATATATACAATGCAAGCATTAACCGGCTACTCTAACCCACAAACTATGAAAGTTAGTAAAACTTTGGAACCTCAGCATGTTATAGTTTTGATTGATACTGGTAGCACTAACAATTTTATGGATAGTGAGATTGTTGACCGATTAGCCCACTACATTGAAGGATGTGACAGATTCAAAGTAAAGATCACTGATGGATGGATTTTAACTTGTGATATCAAATGTTCAAAGATAAAATTGATTATACAAGGCTAGGAGTTTCTTGTAAATTACTACACTGAAAGACAAACCTATTACTTATACTATCAAAAAGTGGAGACCATACTTGATCAACGGGTTCTAATGCATTGTAGATAGCCTATGATTGAAGTACTGAAAAGAAGCTCCCCGAATTTGATGCTGCTCAGCCTTAAGGATAAGGCTGATTTGAAGGGGGAGGAATTGTTCGGATCCCTTTATTTTTTATGCTTTTGAATAATGTTTATTGAGTCTATTTAGTTCAGTTAGAGTCAGGTAGAGATTTATTTAATATTTATTTATTATTAAGAGTCCAAGTCCTGGTGGACTCTAGGTGGAACTCTATAAGTAGTAATGTAATCATTTCTTTTGGAAGATAATAAAATATTATTAAGTCTTTTGATAAATCCAAGGAGGCCGATCCCCTCGAATTGATTATTCCCCTCATTTGTTCCATGATAAAACCCTAGAATCTTATCAAAAGACAAGTTTGTAATGTAATGATGTTAGCATCGTTACCTTTTTATTTAAAAAAAAAAGCTTCACATAAAGAAATCAAGGATTCTATAAATAGTTTTCAGTTGGACTCCAACTGCAGCGATTATATTTAGGAATATTTTAAGGATTTATGAAATAATATCTAGCATGAATGATATTATTAGACCATACATACTATCATTATTTAGATATTTGATAATTTGATAGCGACTTGTAAAGCATATTTAAAACTTCTAATATCATGAATATTAAGGCCACTTTGAGTTAGTAGGAGAGGTGAGACTGTTCTACTTAATTAGGTGAAAACTGACAGAAATGAAATAGAAAGAAAAATTATATTGATCGAAACAATACACAATACTCCATATTTATACATGGGAGAATTTTTTTCAACAGAAGAGAATTTTCTAATAGATTTATAAAATCTTATCATGTAGTTAGGGAGATCTTGGTTGTTGTTGAGGCTGTTATCACGGGAGATCTTGACTGTTGTTGCGGTTGTTATCACAGGAGATATGCGGGTGAGAGGCTTCGTGAGGGAGTATGCTAGTTGATCAGCCGTATGTACGTAAGAAACACGTAGTTGATGTTTGATAACTTATTCTCGCACAAAATGAAAGTCGATGGCGATGTGTTTCATGTGTGAGTGGAATACCGGATTGGCGCATAGATAAGTGGCTCCAACATTATCACAATATATTGTAGGAGTAGAGTTAATGTTGATGTCAAGTTCCTTGAGGAGATTCATGACCCAATTGAATTCTGCAGCTGCGGTGGCAATGACACGGTATTCAGCTTCAGTTGTAGAACGTGTAACTGTCTTTTGCTTCTTGGAACTCCAACTGATTGGATTAGGTCCAAGGAAGAGAATATACCCCAATGTGAATGTTTTGTCATCAAAATTCCCTGCCCAATCAGCATCAGCAAAGGCATGAAGATGAAGGGGAGAGTGTTTGCGAAAAAAGAGGCCATGATTGATAGTCCCGTGAAGATATCGTAATATTCGTTTGACTACAAACCAATGCATAGTAGATAGTTGATGCATCAATTGAGATAATTTATTGACCGCAAATGAGATATCCGGACGAGTGAGAGATAAATACTATAAGGAGCTAAGGACTTGACGGTATTGAGTTGGGTTTGTAGTAGGGCTTCCATCATATAGTTTGAGTGACTCGCTAGTAAACAGATGTGTTGTAACTGTCTTTGCATATTGCATGTTCATTTTAGATAATAGATCTTGAATATACTTTCGTTGTGATATGAAGGGCCCGGAAGATGTGTATATTGCTTCCACTCCCAAAAAATAGCTCAAGGTTCCTAGATCTTTAAGGGAGAATCGATCTGCTAAATGCTTGAGGAATTCCTTGATTTTCATAGGATTGTTGTCTCTGACAATAATATCATCCACATATATTAGAAGATATAATATATTGCCACTTTGGTGACGAAGAAATAAGGAAGTATCAGACTTAGAGTTGATGAAGCCAATTGATGCAAAAAACGAGCCAAGTTCGGTGTCCCAAGGACTTGAAGCCTTACGAAGTCCATAAATAGCTTTTTGTAGTTTACAAACATGCTTTGGATATTGAGGGTGGATGAAGTCAGGAGGCTGCTGCATGAATACTTTGTCAGTTAGGGTCCCCTGTCGAAAGACATTGATAATGTCGAGTTGACGTAAATACCAGCCTTTTGAGATGACCAAACTCAGAATAAGTCGAATTGTTATGGATTTAACAACAGGGCTGAATGTCTCTATAAAGTCAACACCAGGTGATGAAACCCTTTGACCACTAGACGCACTTTAAGGTATTTAAAAGGAAATATTCCTTCTTTTAAGCATAACCAAGAGTTTGCTTATCTAAATATATGTTTAAGAAATAATATTTCATATTTTAAGAGATTTATACGTGGATTAGCAAGAGATTCATAATATTGAAAGATATTTTTAGGAGTATTACAAGACTTCTTATTATCACGAAAGCATAATAAAATGTCATCCGTAAAAATTATACGACTAAGCTTGTAGTTAGGAGCAAAGCTAAGAGGGATAAGTTTCTTACACCGAATACCTTTATTCATTAGTTAAGTTAAAAGTTGAGTAACTAAAATATATAAACAAGGGGATAATGGGTCTTCTTAATGAACACCAGACTGTCTAAAGTAGATAAAAAATTTTCATCAATAAGAAAAGAGAAACATGATGATTGAACACAAGCTTGAATCCAATCAATATATTTAGTAGAAAAATTCATTAAGGAAAGAGTTTTGAGAGTGACATTCCAAGAAAGTCTATAAAAGACTTTTTTAAGATCTAATTTAATTATTCAAATAAGATTTTTGTCTTTAGAAGTGTACATTAAATGAGTAGCCTCTTGGATAATTAAAATATTATCATGAATACTATGCCTAAGAATAAATACAGATTGTTCATCACTAATTAATGTATTAAGTAAAGGTTTAAGACGGTTGGCTAAACTTTTACCAAAATTACATAATTAATATCGGACAATGCAATTAATTGGCCAAAAATGAGTTATAAGAGTGGGACTTTTAATTTTAGGAATGAATGTTAGATGAGTCCTAACCCGAGATGGAAGAATAAAAGTGTGATCATAAAAAGAATGAAAAATCTTTCGGAGAAATGATATAGCAATATGATTTATAAAGTTCGCTGGTAAATCTATCAATAGTAAAAGCAGCAATTAATGAATCTTCATCACAATTAGGGATTTTAGGAGTATTATGACAATCGTGATGAATAGAATGATCATTACTAGTAGTATTCAAAAGATCAAAACAGTGATTATAGAAGAGGTCAAGAAATGATTTAGTATCTTTAATAATATCGTTATTGCTATCATAAATACCTCTAATGAAATTCTTATGCTTACACTGAATTACCAAATTATGAAAATATTTAATATTCTTGTCATCATCATTAATCCAATGATATTTAGCTTTAGCCCACCATTAAAGATATAATTGCTTGATAAGGGCCATTTGAAAATTATGAAGGGAGGAAAGATGTAATAGTACAATACAACATTCGAATGATTGGTAATTTCAAGTTCAGATTCAATATCAATAATAGTTTTTTAAGTGGTTTCCAATTAAGATTAAGCATGCCTAAGCTATTTCTATTCTATTTAGAAAAAAATTGTATGAACCTTGCAAAGTTTAGAATGAAAATCTGAAAGGGCTTCACTAATAGTGTTTTGGATATTCCAAACAGAAGAAACTAAATCATTAAACTCAGAATATTGTATCAAAAAATTTTGGAATCTAAACATCTTATTTCTGTTAAGACAAAAACTCATTAAATTGGTCTTAAGTGGTGCATGATCAAAACAAGTTGGCGAAAGGTGATACACAAAAGAATTGCCATAATTGTTAAACCATAAGGGATTACTAAATACCCTATCTAATCTAATTGAGATATGAGTAGATCTATGTATATTATTGCACAAGATACATTTATATCCAATAAATCCCAAATCAGCAAGATTACAATTACTAATAAAATCTTTAAAAGCACGAGTAGAAGCATTAGCAGAAAATTATCTACTACCTAATTTATCATGTGAATGTGAAACACAATTAAAGTCTCCTATAATACATCAAGGCAAATCAGAAAGATTTAAAGTAGGAAAATAATCCCAAAGCTTATTATGGTAAAAAAATAAAGGTAACTAGCATAAACACCAGTTAAAAGCCAAGGTTTATTAATATAAAATTAAACTATTGCAGGAATGAACTGAGATTATTTGGATATCACCTATAAATGTACAATATCAGGAAACCAAGCAAGAATAATTCCACTAGAAGCACCTACTGCCGGTTGAAAGTCTCCTCCCCTTTGACTTTTAAAACTTCTAATAGCTTTTCCTGATAGTTCTGCGAATTTTCTTGCAACAAAAAAGGGCAGGTTTTTATGTTCTATAACCGTTATTATTAAATATCCCATTTAATAATAATATAACTATTAGATTCATAATTTATTATCATAATTTTTTTCATTTATTATGGTTTAAATGATTTTAGTTTTTTATTCATTATACATGAAATCGTTATTATTAAATTAAATATTTATTATCATTAAAATTTTTTTATTATGGTCTAAACGTTATAAATTTGAATTAATTCTTGAACGTTATAAGTTGATGATAATAAATGTTCTTGATCCCTGTGCTCAACATCTCTTTGAATCAAAAATGATTTCCTACACCAACTAAAGCAAGAGTTCTGAGCCGAGAAATATCAAAGTTCAAGAAGAAATCTCTGTAAAAATTCTTGACAACAATGACCGGAGGTACGCTATTTCATTTCTGCATCAATTTTTATTATGTTTTTATTATAATAATTTAGAAACATAATTTTGGTATCAAAGATTTCTTATATTTGGTATCAGAGATTATTGACCTCTACCTTGATATGGAAGAGTTTTCATTTTTATGTCATAAAAATAATTTGATTTTGGTTTCTTCTTAGAAACTTCTTGATATATTTTATTGAAAATCATGAGGAAATATCATTTTCAACATTTTTAGTTGGTAAAATGCTCATATTACGTATGCATATTTAGTTATATAAAATTATGCTTAGGAGTCAATTTTTTATGTTTAAAATGTCTGGTGATTCATATGATCTTAATTAATTAAGAATTAGCTATAGTATTCTTAATTAATTAAAATGATATATAAAGTTAAAATAAGGATAACATAAGTAATTATATATCATATTGTGACTGATTATATTTCATATAATAATTATTATCCCACAAGATCTTTTATTATATTTAATATAATTAATTATGATAAAATATTAGATTATTTTCATAATTTACCCACAAGGATTATGATTTGAATATAATTTGATATTTTTACCAAAAAGACCATTCGAATATATTTGAATTAAGAATTTAGCCCATATGCAATTTTTATGTCATGATATTCATATTTTCTGGCATGTTTCACATTGGTAAAACATGCAATTTAAACTATTAAATTCAAATTTTGACATAAGCATGTTTGATTTTATGCAGTTTCTTGTTAATTTCTCTGATATTCAATATGATATTCCCGAACTTAGTGGTGATAACTATAAGATATGGAAGGAGAGGGTTCTCCTCCATTTATGGTGGATGGATATTGATTATGCTATAAGGAAAGACGAACCACTTATAGTCATTGATACCAGCACTCCAACTGAGATCACGTTATATGAGCGATGGGAGCGATCCAATTGGCTCAGCATGATGTTTATAAAAATTAAGATAATTGTTGGCATACGTGGTTCTGTTGACTAGCATAAAAATGTCTGAGACTTGCTAAAAGCTATCGATGAATAATTCGTCACTTCGGATAAGGCACTAGCAAGTACTCTAATAATAAAATTCTCATCCCTTAGACTCACCAACATAAAAGGTGTGCGTGAGCACATAATGTAAATGCGAGATATTACGGCTCAACTTAAGAAACTTGAGGTTAATATGTCGGAATCCTTCCTCGTGCACTATATTCTGAACACCCTTCCACCTCAATATGGTCTTTTTAAAATTTCATACAATACATATAAGGACAAATGATCAATCAATGAATCAATGACCATGTGTGTTCAAGAAGAAGAGGTGGAACTAGGTGAGAGTGCATTAGTGGTAACCACTCGCGGGAAGAACAAAACTAACAAAAATCAAGCCAATTAGAAAGCTCATCAATAGGTAAAAGGTAAAATACCACCCCAAGCTGATATCAAGAAAGAAGCAAGATGTTTCTTTTGTAAAAAAAAGGGACACATGAAGAAGGAATGCATAAAATTCCAACAATGACATGAAAAGAAAGGTAAACCGACCTCATATGTGTGTTATGAATCTAATATGGTTAATGTTAATATTAACACATGGTAGATTGACTCTGGATCAACAATCCATATTGCAAACTCTTTGTAGGGTATGCAAAACCTAAGGAAGCCAGTGGAAAGTGAGCAAAGCATCTTATCAGGAAATAAGATGGGCTCACATGTGGAGGCAATTGGAACATGTATTTTAACTTTTAGTAGTGGTTTTGTTTTAAAATTGGAAAGGACCTTTTATGTACCAAGTTTCTCACGAAACTTAATTTCTATTTCCAGACTCGTACCATTTGGGTGTTACTTTAATTTTAAAGACACATCATTTCGTTTATTATATAATTCTAATTGTGTTGGGAATGGAATTTTGTCTGATAATCTTTACTGTATTTTATTACAAAATGATAATACTCAAAGTTCAATGCATGTTTACGCTGGCATTAAGAGGTATAATATTAATGAGGACTCCTCTATATTATGACATCAGAGATTAGGACATATCTCCATATAGAGAATTAAGAGATTAGTTAAAGATGGAGTACTTAGTACTCTTGATTTTACTAATTTTAAGTCTTGTGTAGACTGTATTAAGGGAAAGTAGACTAATAAGTCCAAAAAGGGTGCTAATAGGAGTTCATACTTATTAGAGATAATTCATATTAATATATGTTGTCCAAACATGGATATATATGGTCAGAAATACTTCATCTCCTTTATAGATGATTACTCACGAGACATATGCTAGTCATAGGTGCCTAGCAAGCCAATCACGTGAGTGATGGCACGTGTGACTTAATATAAAATCTTTTTGCTTATTATATTTTGGCATATATCACTTTATAACTATTGCATAAATGCATACATATATTGTGATGTCCTTGGATTTGTGCAATGGGAATCGGATCATGATGAGATCACGATAGTGAGATCGATTCACCTTTAAACACATATCCTAAATAATCCCGGTCATAGGTTACTCGAGAGGGATATCGTGATAACCGGACAAACTGGTGTGCTGTATACCCATCCATATGATGGATGCAGCTGGTCTCATAGCTGTTTGTGTAGGGACACTAGGGATACAGTACAGGTGCTCATTGGAGAATGAGTTCACTGATTGATCCGCTTACGGAATGTTGGATGGTTGATGATGCCTTATTGTCAGACAGCGATTCCGTAGTCCTAGTGGTGTATCTGGTCCTTAGACTTGAGACACCAAGGATGTCCTGTATGAGTGCTCCACTCTTTGATACCAGACTTATAGGTTTGGCTATCCCAGATCTAGTACAGCTGGTCACTAGGAGTGGTAGTCGACCTTACAAGGACTATTGAGTGTCGATAGAGGATAATCCACTCTCGGCATCATGAGAGGAATATCCCATGTGTTCTTGCTCAAACAAATCCCTGGCCAAGGTCATTCGAGTTGAGAGAGAAAGAGTTCTCTGGGAGAATCCGATTAGAGCGAGACTCGAGAAGAAACCGTATGGGTCTGACAACACCATGCTCTATATACGGTCTGTGGGATATTAGATGGATGAGGGACTATAGGTACACGGTAACTGAGGACAAACAGGTCCAATGGATTGGATTCCCCTGTATCGTCTGGGGACTACGACGTAGTGGCCTAGTACGTCCATAGTCGATGAGTCGAGTGAATTATTACAGAGATAATAATTCACTGAGTTAGAAGGAGTTCTGACAGGTATGAATCACGGCCAGCTCGATATTGGGCCTAGAGGGTCACACACATATGGTAGGCATTGCAATGAATAGAGGTTCGGATATGAGATATCCAACGGAGCCCTTGTCTTATTGGATGCAGATCCAATACCCACTAGGGGAGGACCCATTAGGGTTTGACAGGGGACCTCTATAAATAGGAGGGATTCAGAGCCTCATAGGCTAGAGAGCTTTTGTTTGCCTTTTCCTATTCTCCTCTCCATCTCCACCTCTGAGCAAGCCTGGAGTTTTGAGGAGCGTCGTCGCAACCCTGCTGTGTGGATCACCGCTAGAGAGGAGGACGCTTGACTACCTTCACCCTCTCCTAAGGATCTACAAGGAAATAGGGATTTACGATCTCCCTAGGTTACATAATCTACTCTATACGCAGTTTCATGTTTCGCGGATTTTTGCGTACCAATCTTCGCACGACGACGAACATCTCTTTGGGAATCGGGGATTTTGTTTTCTTGTTCTTTTGCTGCGCATGTGATGTCGCCCCCAAGGATTTCCCAACAGTAGTATCAGAGCCAGGTTGTTCGTGCGAATGATTGGTTTTGAACTGCGTGTGTTGTGTTTAGGAAGAATTTTGACGTCAAAATTCTTGACGCAAAAACAAGGAAGGGCAGCAACAGTTGCTGCCCTCGATCTGCGTGCGTGCAACGCAGCCGAAGGCGGGCAGCACAGGGGTTGAGTCTGCTGCAGCCGACCGGGGGCCTGCTTGCAGCAGGCTTGCTGCCGGCGAGGCTGGCAGCCCACGGGCAGCGACGCCCGCCGCCGTTGCTCCCGCGGGCGAAACCCCCCCACAGGGGCGGTCGCCCGGCGGCGCCCGAAAGGGGCGCCCACCCGCAGCGGCAACGCTGCCAGCGGGCGTGCCGCCTGCAGGCGAGGGCAGTGCCCTCGCCCCACCGCCCAGGACGCCGCCGGCAGCAGCGAAAAAGGGAAAGGGCATTAGGGTTTTCTGGGCAAAAGATAATTTTGCCCCTCAGAATTTGAGCAATTCTAATTTCTGTCTTTTGTCCAAATTATGAAAATACCCTTATGAATTCAGAAATTCCCTATAATATCCCTGATTTCAGAAAATATTAATTAATTAAAAAGTTTAGTTGATTATTATTATTTTTATTATTATTATCTAGTAGTCCTACATGATGATGATTATTTATACATGTGATGTATGATGTGTGGACGGATGATCATGGACCGTGTGATGTGTCTACCTGTGATTATTATTATTGAGGTCTGCGAGCCTCCATTATATTTCTCGTTTATTGTCGGGCCTGCATGCTTATGATTAAGTTGTAATTACATGAGGAGACCTAGTGGGAGCGTGGATGCGATAGCGGGACCCACGAGACGGACGATCGTGATGCATGAAGATGCATCAAGATGTTGACGGAACCGACAAGGACGAGATGGACGATCACAGGGCATGGAGATGCACCGTTGTACACATAGATCTTGATGTGAGTGATTAGGCCTACTGGCTCGGGCCTAATCATATTAGGTTGTGGTCCATGATCATCTGGTGTAATTGCTTATACACATACTAGATATGTATATATATTTGCATGCAATATAGATATATATTAAATATGTATATGTGTGACATGTCATATTAGGAGACCAAATCATAGAAACATCTCTCGATAATATTAAGTCGGTAAATGTGAGGCAATTAGATTGACCCACGTGGCCTTCCATCGTTATAAGTAGGAACCGAATCCCGATGTAGGTTGAGTTGGTCGAGTCCCTCGAGACTCACCTATATCGCGATTTGCTATCTTGCTTATGATATAGAGATGTCACCGGTGACCTAAGGGCATGGTATACTTGGTCGAGTCCCTCGAGGGTATATCATCAAATCAGACTCATCTTGTAACGAAGGTGTTGACTTAACCGAGCATCATGGTTGGTCGAGTCCCTCAAGGCCATGGTGATTCGGAGGCCGAACAGGATGGGAATCACAAGGAGTTGTGATCGACAAGAGTTGCCTACCTTTTAGGCTTAGTGTGATTGGTCGAGTCCCTCGAGGTTATACTAAGACGCCGATTGATCCTCGATCCCCACTAGAAGTCTACCGGAGACTTCCGCTTCACGGTCTTTGAGGGTGTCGCGACTTGTTAGTAAAATAGTGGGAGCATATTAAGATAGAAGTCCATATCTTGATAGTTTATTTCTTGCAAAATCTGCATGTTATTCATTTTCGCTACATCTTTATTTTCTAAAATGTCGCTTTTCAAATCCCTTTACGTGGCATACTTGATGTCAACCGCCTCACTGGTCCAAATTATACGGATTGGCTCAGAATCGAGAATTGTTCTCACAAATGGAGAAAATCGTTATGCGCCCTCGATACAATGATGCCTGCGTCCAAGAAGGGGCAAACGAGGATGAGATTGCTCGCCACGTGAAGTACATTGATGACTCCACTCTTGCTCAAGTGCTATATGTTGGGCTCTATGACTCCTTAGTTACAAAGACAACATGAAAAGATGGATGCGGATCCATTCTCCTACATGTCCATAAATTGTTTGAGGAACAGGAAGGACTCAGCGATATGAGATATCTAAGAGCCTCTTCCACGCTAGGATGACCGAGGGGACACCTGTTGTAACCATGTCCTAAAGATGATTGAGTGGATAGAGAAACTCACAGGTCTAGGAATGGTCCTAGAGGATAACTTGTGTGTGGACATTGTGCTTCAGTCCCTACCGTGATTCCTTTTCACGCTTCATAATGAATTTTAATATGAACAAGCTTGAAGTGACTCTCCCGAGCTTCTCAATATGTTGAGGGAGGTAGAGAGTACTATCAAGAAAGAGAAGCTAGTTCTCTACACTGGTGAGACCAAAAGGAAAAGGAAAGCGAAAGGTCCCTTAAGAAGTGAAAGGGCAAGGTCAAACCAGGTAAAAGCAAAGGTTGCTAAGAAAGACCCAAAGAAAGGACAAAGGCCGCTGCTTCCACCGTGGTAAAGATGGGCACTGGAAGAGAAACTGCAAAGAGTATCTTGCAGAAAGGGCGAAACAAAAGCTTGATGAAGCTTCAGGTACATTCATGATCAGTCTCTATTTGTCAGACTCTTATGATAACATATGGGTAGTGGATACCGGTAGTGCTTATCATATATGCAATTCGTTGCAGGTTCTGGCAAGGCCTAGAAGACTAGAAAGAGGCGAGATGGACCTCAAGATGGGTAATGGAGCAAAAGTTGCTGTAGTAGCTGTTGGCGAGGTCGCCCTACATCTTCCTAGTGGAGCTTTTATTGCATTAGATGCATGTTATTTTGTTCCTTCTATTATCAAAAATATTATCTCCATTTCATGTTTAACAATTAGTGGATATAAATTTATTTTTTAGAACAATGGTTGTTCGATATTATTAGATGATAAGATCATCATGAAAGGAACATTGCATAATGGTTTATTTATATTAGACACCACTCCACATATCATGAATGTAAATATGTCCAAAAGGAAACGAGATGAGTTGAACAGTGCATACTTGTGGCATTGTAGGCTAGGTCACATCCATGAAAGAAGGATTCAAAAGTTGCTAAATGATGGATATCTAGATCCATTCGACTATGTGTCATATGCAACTTGTAAGCCTTGCATTCGTGGAAAACTGACCAACTCTCCATTTAGTGGAACTAGAGAGAGAGCCACTAAGTTGTTGGAACTCATACATAGTGATGTGTGTGGACCCATGTCAACTCATGTCATTGGAGGTTACTCCTACTTCATTACATTTACTGATGATTTCTCAAGGTATGGATATGTGTACTTAATGAAGTACAAGTCCGAGGCCTTTGAAAAATTCAGAGAGTATAAGAATGAGGTGGAGAACCAGATTGGAAAGAGTATCAAAACTCTTCGATCAGATCGAGGAGGTGAGTACTTAAGTACAGAGTTCACTCAGTTCCTCAAGGACCATGGGATATTATCCCAATGGACACCTTCTTATACACCTCAGCTCAATGGTGTCTCTGAAAGGAGAAATCGTACATTATTAGATATGGTACGGTCCATGATGAGTTTCGCTGACCTACCCATCTCATTCTGGGGATATGCCCTAGAAACCGCAGCTTACCTTCTGAACAGAGTTCCAACTAAGTCGGTAGTGTCTACACCATATGAGATATGGAAAGGGAAGAAGCCTGATCTTAAGGTTGTTAAGATTTGGGGTTGCCCTACACATGTTAAAAGACACAACCCCGATAAGTTAGAATCAAGGACAGAGCGATGCAAATTTGTGGGATACCCCAATGAAACTTGTGGGTATTATTTCTATCATCTCGAGGACCAAAAGGTCTTTGTAGCTAAGAGAGCAGTGTTCCTTGAGAAGGAACACATTCTTAGCGGAGATAGTGGGAAAATGATAGAATTGAGCGAGGTTGGAGAATCAAGCTCAAGCACCACTCTATAGCCCGAGTCTGTTCAGGTACCTAATACACAAGTTTCAACTTTACGCAGATCTGATAAGAGTATCCCATCCTCCTGAGAGATATGTGGGACATATTAGAGGAGAGGATGTAGAGGATATTGATCCTCAGACCTACGAGGAGGCTATTATGAGTATAGACTCCGGGAAGTGGCAAGAAGCCATGAATTCTGAAATCGATTCTATGTACTCCAATAAGGTTTGAAACCTAGTTGATGCGCCCGAAGGTATTGTACCCATCGGTTGCAAGTGGATCTTTAAGAAAAAGATTGAAGTAGATGGAAAGGTAGAGACCTATAAAGCAAGGCTAGTGGCTAAGGGGTATCGTCAAAGGCAAGGTGTTGACTATGACGAAACCTTCTCACCCGTAGCAATGCTAAAATCCATCAGAATTCTATTGGCTATTGCAGCACACTATGATTATGAGATCTGGCAGATGGATGTGAAAATCGTATTCCTCAATGGGAACCTCAAGGAGGAGGTGTATATGATGCAACCTGAGGGATACGTGTCCAAGAACTGCCCAAATAAGGTGTGTAGGTTGCTTAGATCCATTTATGGATTAAAGCAAGCTTCCCGAAGTTGGAACATAAGATTTGATGAGGTAATCAGATCTTATGACTTCGTTAAGAACGAAGATGAGCCTTGTGTATACAGAAAGGTAAGTGGGAGCGCTATCACATTTTTGATGTTATATGTTGATGACATCCTGATCATTGAGAATGACGTAGGAATGCTATCCACAGTAAATGCTTGGTTATCTAGACACTTCTCCATGAAGGACTTAGGGGAAGCATCCTATATTTTGGGGATTAGAATCTATAGAGATAGATCCAAGAGGATGCTTGGCTTGTCCCAGTCCAGGTACATAGAAACCATTGTCAAAAGGTTTGGCATGGAAAATTCCAAGAGAGGTCTCATACCGATGAGACATGGGATATCGCTTTCTACGAGTATGTCCCCAAAGACTCCAAAAGAAAGGGCGAACATGGATATGATACCTTATGCCTCAGCAATAGAGTCTATCATGTATGCCATGCTATGTACTAGGCCTGATATAGTGCATGCTCTGAGTGTCACGAGCAGGTACCAGGCGGATCCAAGCTTGGAGCATTGGAAAGCAGTAAAGTGTATCCTTAAGTATTTGAAAAGGACTAAGGATCTTTTACTAGTATTTGGAGGTAATAGCCTTAAGGTTGAAGGCTACACTGACTCAAGTTTTCAGTCTGATGTTGATGATAGCAAGTCGAATTCAGGGTATGTGTATACCTTGAATGGAGGAGCAGTGTGCTGGAAGAGTTCCAAGCAAGATACCACTACTTGACTCGACCACGAGGAGGAGGGTACATTGCTGCATCGATGCAGCAAAGGAGGGAGTTTGGGTGAAGAAGTTCATCACAGATTTGGGAGTCGTGTCGCAGCTTAAGAGCCGATCTCCCTATGTTATGATAACAACGGGGTGATTGCTCAAGCAAAGGAACCTAGGTCTCATCAAAATCTAAGCATGTTCCGGGAGGTTCCACCTTATCGAGAGATCGTGACCCGAGGAGATGTAGTAGTGGAAAGAGTTCCATCCAATATAACATTGCAGATCCACTAACAAAGCCGTTGTCTCAGATTTGTTTTGAGCGTCACAGGGGTCTGATGGGGATCAGACACATAGGTGATTGACTTTAGGTCAAGTGGGAGATTACTAGTCATAGGTGCCCAGCAAACCAATCACGTGAGTGATGGCACGTGTGACTTAATATAGAATCTTTTTGCTTATTATATTTTGGCATATATCACTTTATAACGATTGCATAAATGCATACATATATTGTGATGTCCTTGGATTTGTGCAATGGGAATCGGATCGTGATGAGATCACGATAGTGAGATCGATTCACCTTTAAACACATATCCTAAATAATCTCGGTCATAGGTTACTCGAGAGGGATATCGTGATAACCTGGACAAACCGGTGTGATGTATACCCGTCCATATGATGGATGCAAATGGTCTCATAGTGCTTGTGTAGGGACACTAGGGATACAATACAAAAGCTAATTGGAGAATGAGTTCATCGATTGATCCGCTTACGGAATGCTAGATGGTTGATGATGCCTTATTGTCGAATAACGATTCCGTAGTCCTAGTGGTGTATCTCGGTCCTTAGACTTGAGACACCAAGGATGTTCTCAGATGAGTGCTCCACTCTTTGATACCGCACTTATAGGTTTGGCTTGTCCCAAATCTAGTACAGTTGGTCATTGGGAGTGGTAGTCGACCTTTACGAGGGCTATTGAGTGTCGATAGAGGATCATCAACTCTCTAGGTCATGAGAGGAATATCCCATGTGTTCTTGCTCGACAAATCCTGGCCGGGGTCATTCGGGTTGAGAGAAAAGAGTTTAGGAGAATCCGATTTAAAGCGAGACTTCGAGAAGAAACCGTATGGGTCCGACAACACCATGCTCTATATACGGTCTCTCGGGATATTATATGGATGAGGGACTATAGGTACACGCAGAATCGAGGGCGACAGTCCAATGGATTGGATTCCCTGATCGTCGAGGACTACTGGCGTAGTGGCCTAGTACGCGTCAGTAGTCGATGAGTCGAGTGAATTATTACAGAGATAATAATTCACTGAGTTAGAAGGAGTTCTGACAGGTATGACTCACGGCCAGCACGATATTAGGCTTAGAGGGTCACACACATATGGTAGGCATTGCGATGAATAGAGGTTCGGATATGAGATATCCGACGGAGCCCTTGTCTTATTGGATGCAGATCCAATACCCACTAGGGGAGGACCCATTAGGGTTTGACAAAGGACCTCTATAAATAGGAGGGATTCAGAGTCCCATAGGCTAGAGAGCTTTTGTTTGCCTTTTCCTATTCTCCTCTCCATCTCCACCTCTAAGCAGGCCTGGAGTTTTGAGGAGCGTCGTCGCAACCCTACTGTGTGGATCACCACTAGAGAGGAGGACGCTTGACCTCCTTCACCCTCTCCTAAGGATCTGCAAGGAAACAGAGATATACGATCTCCCTAGGTAACACAATCTACTCTATACGCAGTTTCATGTTTCGCGGATTTTTGCGTACCAATCTTCGCACGACGACGAACATCTCTTTGGGAATCGGGGATTTTGTTTTTTTGTTCTTCCGCTGCGCATGTGATGTCGCCCCCAAGGATTTCCCAACAACATATATATATATATATATATATATATATATATATATATATATATATATATATATATATATATATATATATATGCTTCATAACAAAATTAAAGAATTGGGTGCCTTCAAAGTATTTAAGGCTGAAGTTGAGAACTAATATAGTAAACAAATTAAAATTGTAAGATCAGATAGGGGTGGAGAATATTATGGTAGATATACTGAAAATGGACAAGCACCTAGTCCTTTTGCTAAGTTTCTTCAAAAACATGGGATTGTTGTCCAGTACACTATGCTTGGTTCTTGAGACTAGAATGGTGTTGTAGAAAGAAGAAACCAAACATTATTAGACATGGTGCGGAGTATGCTTAGCAACTCCAATCTTCCTAAGTTCTTGTGGTCTAAATCACTAAAGATGGCTATGTATATATTAAATCAAGTTCCAACCAAAGCTGTCCAAAAGACACCATTTGAATTATGGAAAGGTTGGAAACCGAGTTTGTGACATATGCACATTTGGAGATGTCCGTCTGAAGTCAGGATATATAATCCACAAGAGAAGAAATTGGACCCGAAGACTATTAGTGGGTATTTCATTACATATGCCGAAAAGTCCAAAGATTATAGGTTCTATTGTCCATCTCACACAACTAGGATTGTGGAATCAATAAACACTAAATTTCTTGAGGATGATGTGATTAGTGGGAGCAATCATTTCAGGAACATAGTTTCCGCCCATGATCATATAGAATCTCAACCTTCCACATCAAATGATAGATTGGTTATAGTTTATAGCACTCCTCAAGTATAAACTAGTGCTGAACAACCACTCATTGAAATTCCATAAGTTGTTGATAGTATTCTAATAGATCAAGCAGTTCAGGAATTATAACAAGCTCCTGAACGACTAGTTAAACCACAAGTTCCTCAGGGAACCATTGGTACAATATTAAGAAGATCTACTAGAAATAAAAGATAAGCAATTTCTAGTAATTATGTTATATATCTATAAGAATATGACTATAATATTAGAGCCAAAAATGATCCTGAAACATTTTCACAAGCCATGAGTTGTAAAGAGTCAAATTTGTGGCATGATGCTATGAAAGAAGAGATGAATTCCATGATAAGCAATGGAGTTTGGGATCTTATAGAGTTGCCTAATGAAGCAAAGACTATTGGTTGCAAATGGGTCTTGAAAATTAAGAAAGATTCATTAAGCAACAAGGTAAGACTTGTTACAAATGTATTTACTCAGAAAGAGGGAATAGATTATACGGAGACGTTTTCTCCTATATCTAAGAAAAATTCTCTACATATTATTTTGGTATTAGTTGCTCATTTTGATCTTGAGTTGCAACAAATAGATGTGAAAATGATATTTCTTAATAGAGATCTAGAGGAAGAGGTTTATATGAAACAATCTGAAGGTTTCTCCTCTAGTGTTGGTGAACACTTAGTTTGTAAGCTTAGGAAGTCTACATACGGCTTAAAACAAGCCTCCCGCCAATGATATTTTAAATTCTATGAAGTGATTTCTTCATTTGGATTTATTGAAAATCCATGGATCAATGCATATACCAAAAGGTTAGCAGGAGTAAAATATGTTTCCTTGTTTTATACGTAGATGATATTTTGCTTGCAACCAACAATAAGGGTTTGCAACCAACATGAAGGATATGGGTGAAGCATCTTATGTCATTGGCATTAAGATCCATAGAGATATACCTCGAGGTATTTTAGGTCTATCACAAGAAACCTATATCGATAAACTTTTAGAAAGATTTTGGATAAAGGATTGTTCACCAAGTGTTGCCCCCATTGTGAAGGTGATAGGTTCAATTTGAACTAACGCCCAAAGAACAACTTTGAAAAGGAATAAATACAAAAACATCTCATATGCTTCTACCGTAGGAAGCCTTATGTATGCTCAGGTCTGTACTAGACCTGATATTGCATTTATTTTGGGGATACTAGGGCGATATCAGAGTAATCAAAGTATGAACCACTTGAGAGCTACAAAGAAAATGATGATGTATCTACAAGGAACTATAGACATACAGACAATCTGGATGTGATTGATTACTCAGATTCAGACTTCGCCGGTTGTGTTGATTCTCGTAAATCAACATCAGGATATATTTTTATGATGGCTGGTGGAGCTATTTCTTAGAGAAGCACCAAGCAGACCTTGATTGCTACTTCTATTATGGAAGCTGAGTTTGTCTCTTGTTTTGAGGCTACTTCACATAGTGTATGGCTTAAAATTTTCATTTCTAGGCTTAGAATTATAGATTCTATTTCTAGGCCATTAAGAATTTTCTGTGATAATTCAGCTGTCGTCTTTATGGCTAAAAATAATAAAAGTAAAAGTCGAAGTAAATATATCGACATTAAGTATTTAGCTATAAGAGAACATGTAAAAGAAAAGAAAGTGGTCATTGAGCATATTAGCATTGAATTGATTATTGTTGATTCTTTGACTAAAGGCATGCTACATCTAAAATTCAAGGATCATATAGAGAAAATGGGACTTGGTTTCACTTTGTAACGATATTGAAACTCTTATATATTGTGATATTTTCTCATTCATGTGTACATTATTTTAAGAAAATATATTGTTACTGGACCAAAAATAAACATAAGGTTTATTCATTAAATAATATTACGACAAAGATTAAAAAATAAATACATCGTGATACATGGATGATAATACTCTCTCTTAAAGGACTTATCGCTATAATTCATGTATTTATTTCTTAAGAAAGTTATTTAAGAAAGATTAATTTAAATTATTAAGCTAAATATGTGACTAAGTAGGAGAATGTAACCGTTATTATTAAATATCTTATATAATAATAGTATAACCATTCTCATTAAGATTCATAATTAATTATCATGAATTTCTTCATTTATTATGGTTTAAATGATTTCAGTTTTTTATTCATTATACATGAAATTATTATTATTAAATTAAATATTTAATATCATTAAAATTCTTCATTATGGTCCAACCGTTATAAATTTGAATTAATTCTTGAATGTTATGAGTTGGTAATAATAAATGTTCTTGATGGGAGAATATCTATATAAACGAGGATTTTGGTCCATAGGCTCAACATATCTTTGAAGCAAAAAGGATTTCCTAAATCATCTAAAGTGAGAGTTCTGAACCAAAAAGTGCCAAAGTTTAAAAAAAAACCTCTGCAAAAATTCTTCACAAGAATGACCGAAGGTACGCTATTTGGTTTCTGTATCAATTTTTATTGTGTTTCTATTATAATAATTTAGAAACATATTTTGATATCAAAGATTTCTTACATGTTCTACAAACATAAAAGAGAAATTTCCTCATGGGTTTTCTCCTTATGCCAGAATAGTTCTTCTAACTAAATAATTTCATTTAGGAGAAGTAGGTAAAGAGGAATTTGTGCCACTATTAGCAGCTATAGACGATAACAAGCCAGCCTTACCCTTAAAAACACCATTGATAGCTTTCGAACCAGAATGAATAGAGACTTTATAGTGAAGTTTCGAAGCTGACATATATTTTTGAAAAGTATGCAGATGTGTTATAGAAATATCATTGGTATTGTTATGATGAATAGGAGGATCAGTGAAGGATCATTGTTATGTTATAGAAATATCATTGGTATTTGCTTAGATACACTCTTTCAGCCATCCTTTTAGCTTTGAGAGACCCAGAATCTAGATTAGTAAGTTCCATAAAGATAAGAGTAATAGCTAATGAGTTATGGTCTACTTGCATATTGATCTCACTAGAAAGTGAGAGATTAAGGTTTGAAAAAGTAATGAGTTTTGAAGAAGGATTCGGATCCCTATTGTTTTTGGATAACGTATTCTAAGTAGATGCAGAAGTTGAGTTCCACGGATCAGAATCAAAATTAAAAATATTAGATTTAATTATTAGGTCAAGGTCCATTTTAACTCTTATGACTTTGATCATCAACCACCTAAGTTTTTATAGTTTACTCGTGTATAAAATAATTCTTATATTTTAAAAAACGTTGCATATAAGTCCCTCCCATCAAGTTTGACTTAACATATATTAAAGTATGCTTACATAACATACATGCTTATAATAAATTATTAATTTAATGACATATATAATGAAAGTTTAAAAGAAAGTTAATGTCCATTTTAGCGCTTATGGTTTTCTTCATGGACCACTTAAACCCTTACGATTTACTCATGTTTAAAATAACTATTATATTTTAAAAACGTAGCATATGAGTCTCTCCTATTAAGTCAGTCTGAGTTAATAAACATTAGAGTCTGCTTACGCGGTATACTAACTCATAATAAATCATTAATATAATGACACATATAATTTAAATTTAAAAAATAGTTAAGATCCATCTTATCATGGAAGAGAAAGCGACGAAGGCTATAGCGATGGACAAAGACGGAGAGATCAAAGTAGGAGAGGCCGGAGGTGGAGATGAGAAAGAGCTGAACCATTATATCATAGGTGTGGCAGGTGAGGGCACAAGAGAGGACAAAGTAAGAGGCGGTGGGGATAAAGACACCTAGAGGAGAAAGAGGAACTAGGAGACCATTATGCGC
Source organism: Musa schizocarpa (assembly GCA_900464855.2). NCBI lineage: Eukaryota > Viridiplantae > Streptophyta > Magnoliopsida > Zingiberales > Musaceae > Musa > Musa schizocarpa. Next base: position 43,037,613 of record LS990923.1, on the reverse strand, counting down.
CTATCGTCGAACTAGTCGACTCACATCCACTTGAGGTAAAACTAGAAGCTCTTGAGTTCATTATCAGCATAGGAGAAACTATATGCATACGATGCCTTGCTAGGCAACAACAACTACTAGTGGTTGCTTTCACAACGATGCCTCCTCCCGTCATTATTAGTGGTTTTAGTTTTTTAAACTTAAATTATATGTGTCATTATATTAATAATTTATTATAAGTTAGCATACCATATAAGTAGACAATAATATTTGTTAACTCAAAGTTGACGAAAGGAGCTTGTATATTATGTTTTTAAAAATATAAGGGTTATTTTATATATGAATAAATAATAATGATTTAAGTGGTCCATGACTAAAATCATATGGGCTAAAATAGACCTTAATTCTTTTTTAAACTTATATTACATGTGTCATTATATTAATGATTTATTGTAAGTCAATATGTCATATAAACATACTATAACATCTATTAAATTAGACTTAACAAGATGGGCTTATATGTTACATTTTTTAAAATATAAGGGTTCTTTTAGACATGAGTAAACTATAAAAACTTAAATGGTCCATGTCCAAAATCACATGAGCTAAAATAAATCTTAACCCTTAATAATTTAAATAGGAGAGACAACATGACTTATCATATTCGGCCTTAAATTTTTTTTTTTTTTCAAAAGAACATGAGAAGATACAATTACAATGAGATAAGTGGCATCATCTAAAGGACACGTGGATTGAGACGACCTAGATATTATTAGCAAGAAGATATTAGGGTAGGAAATTATCGACTCCCTCACAAGTTTTCAACGTGTTGAGTTATATGATGATTTTGTCCTTAACTTTGGCATTGATATCATTGTCAAAGATGTATGTTAAGATGAGTGATGTTGAACTCTAATTTAAGGCTCGAATATTAGATCTTATAAATAATTTTTAGCTACCAAACCTAGTTGAGACTCAACCACAATGGGCTGAGCTCTTTCCAAGAAACTAAAAGAAAAAGTTAAAGAGTATATTTAGAAGTATAAGGATATAGATCAGTCTTATCGCAAGTCATTTAATATGCTAAATTGAGGTTTATCGGTTTAAATATCTTATTTCAAGGGAAGAGTAACATTAATTTTTACATAAATTATAATATATTAAAAAAATATTAATTTTAAGATGATATCCTATTAGGATCTTAATGGAACTAAGAAGAGCGAGGGTGTGAATTAATGCCTATAGCAAAATTCAATCTTTAAAATTATAACTAACTTTAAAGTTCAAATGAGAAAAACTCTAAAGATAATTAATCAAAAATTAAATATGAGTAATAGTAGCAAGTAAAATAAATGTTCATGAGTAAAAGTCATAAACAAGAGAAAAAAGACAAACTGATTTATAGCTATTCAGTTTCCTAACCTACATTCACTCGTGATTTTTTTTCTCTTGAGATTTTTAACTTTTACTATTTTTCTTTTTGATGGATAAAAAATAATTATCCGTATTATAACTTTTTTAAAAGATTAATAGAGAACCTTCGCACTCTTTTTTTTTACAAGAGATCTCTCACCTGTAACACTTAGTATCACAAATATACTCAAAAGAGATGAAGAGACTTAAACAATGTTCAAAGAGAGAGCTGTAATACTTCACAATATCAAGAATGAATGCTTCATCAACCAAGCCTAAGTTGAATATTTATAGGCATCAAAAGATTTTATTATCATCATAGTATTTAAATCAAAAACATATTACGTAATCTTCGTCTGAACCTTCCACACATCGCCTTACCCCCTGACCTATTACGTAATCTTTCAGTATGTTAACTCCATCAGGACATTTGAATTTCTAGCACGATATCTAATCCTTCCGACATGATGTTTAAACCTTTAGAACAAAGTCTATTCTTCAGCATATTAAACAAATCCTCCTGTTCGATTTCTATTTTTTTGGTATGACAATCTTCTGATATAATGTCCAAATCTCTAGCCCGACATTTGATTCTTCAGTGGTTCAAGTTTATAATCGAAGCATTCCTGGTCACTTATATCAAAATATATTAGTTCATACAATTTATCAATTAATTTTATCATTAAAATTTAGGATTCAATATGACCATAGAAAGATAGTTAGGTTAAAAAGATATTTGAGACTAAAAGATAAATCAAAATAAGGATAGTATCAATTAAAAATTTGGTTTCCAAAACTAATAATGATTTTGATAGAGACCAAATTTAGGAAGAAGACTTTGTACAATTATAATGGAGGGGCTAAAAAAGAACTTACTGTTCAAGCAACTCTGAGGTTTTCATCGGAAATATAGTTTATCATTGAAGCTTTGATGCATTCAATCAACAAGTGATGAAGTAAAGAACTCGAAGTGTCCATCGAGAAGAATGGTTTGAAGGCTAGAATAGAGATCTACGATGGTCTTTACAGAAAAGAGGAGTCAAGACGATAAGGATCTGAATATTTTGAAGACATGAAGTAGAGTGGGATAGAATATAGGATGGAAGAGGAGGAAAGAACATCACTTTGTTTCCTTGTAACTTTTCAAATTTAATAAGTTTTTTAAAATTTTTAATTGTTTCCCATTCTCCTCTGTTATCACTCTTTGAATTCTTGATGCTCATCATCTTTTTTATGAGAGATTTTCCATGATATCAGAGTCTTTCAAATTTGTCAACAAATACATTGCTACAAATTTATAAGTTTCCTATATGAATACGAGCCAATAACTTTCATAGTCAATCAACTCAAAAATCATATATAATTTGTTCAATAGAGTCAAAAACATCCTCAAGATTCCACAATATCTATATTTAAATAACATATACACAAACAAACCGAAGTTTAAAAAGATGTTGAAAATCCTTGAATTGTTCTTCCAATCATATTCATAAATGAGCTACTCATCAAATTTTAAAAAATAGATAAAAATAAAAAAAAATCATATAAGCAACAAGCAGCTAAGTAATGTGACTCACGTACTAACAAAATTTATCATAAGTAAATACTTTATTTAGAATATACGAATTCATTTTGGTATATCATATTTTTGGTGTGGTGCACAACCATATATCTATAAGGGTTTTATCAATTTTCAAAGCACAATTAGATATCCCTCTAGTACATGTACGGTTTTATTATCTTTAACATTAAATTAAATGATTTAATATCATTAGCCATCTTATTAATTTAGATGGTTACAATTAACCAATCAATAATCATATTTATTAATCCAATTATTAGGATATCTTAAAAACTTAAAAACAAAACTAATACAATTTTTCAAAACTTCATATGAATTTAAAACAAATCCTCAATAAATTTTTATTTTTTTGTTTTTTTATTACGGTTTCTTCATTTCTCTCTTTACTTTTCTTCTTCTCGCGTCTCTTTTCCTTCTTCCTTGTCATTTTCTTTTTCTCTCCTACCAAATCCTCTCCTTGCCCATCTCTTTCTTTCTTTCTTTTTTCGTCTATTATTGCTTTGACTGTTGCTTTAGTAGAATTTTAATTTTGGCTCAATGATTGATGTGCCACATATTAAAGTTTTGTTATAATTTATTCATCAAAGGTTGGAATGATTGATGTGTGGATTATGTATAAAAAATTATTGCAACATTGATATCTGTTACCATATATTGCGACCATCTCCGAACCCCTAACCAAAAATGAATAAGTATGACCCTTATAACATATATTGGATTTGATTTTTCATCCAAGTCTTAACATATTCAAGGCCTATGACTTTCTATATAGTTGAACTCACAGTGGTTGACAATGACAGAAGCCGAACAAAGACGGGACTCACGGCATTTGCAAGTAGTATCAGCAATTTTCACATGTGGAGTACATGTGACTCACGACAATTATGAGGTTGATGATCTTACCAAATCTGATTTTTTTTAATTATATTTTTAATTATACTTTAACCATTTTTACGTTTATAGTAAATTCATTTATTAAATGAAACTGTGAGGAAATAAGGAGGATAAATAATATTGTTCCCATCTGGGTTTTAGATATTAATGCTTTATCCCATCTCATGCCTCGATCATAGCTGATCAAAATCAAAGAGTTCATATGGTCGAGATTCACATGTACACGTGTTGTGATGGGGATTTGTAAAAGCATTGTCACCTAGTGTTTCATTGTGTGGCCAATGGCAAACAAACAATGTCACAAAGCCCAAGTGGTGGAGATCCATTGACATTTGCTTTGTTATCATGTAAACGAAACAATATTCTTTTGTAGTTTGGTTTCCATAAGCATCCGTCCATTAAAACATTATACATACATACATACATATATATATATATATATATATATATATATATTTGCATTTGAATCTAATTGAAATCATTTCCTTTTTCCAATTTAGATTATTGTTACTCAGATTTGAGGTGATAACTTCTTATCATATTCATCAACGTTACCAAGACAGCGTAAGGGGTCTTTATTGTCTTCCTCCTCTTGCTCTCTTCCGCTTAAGTCCTCTCGTGTTGCACGACAGACATAAATGTTCAACTAGTCCAGATGCTTTCATGGCTCCTGGTAGTTTGTCGTTTTCTTAGAGAGGACGCATGGAGTTTAGCCTCACTATAAATGCGACACAACCCAAAGCAACAGGCATGGTGACGACGCAGAAGCCTCATCATCTCTCCAGTGCTTCAAGGCTCCATGTCCACCCTCCATTGTCCCCAGTGGTTCTGCTCTCTGCACACCAACAGGGGCGGCGCCGCCCCCATCTCCTTCTCCTCTAACGTTCGTCTTCCTCCTCCTCCTCATCTACGTCCCAAACAACAGCTGCTGGTGGAGACTACAACACCCAAGGATTATGAAGTCAGTGTCTTATGTTCTCTCTCTCTTTCTCACACACATATTATATATATATATATATATATATATATAATTAATATGTTTCGGTGTTTGTTTATTCACATATCAAGGTTGGAAAGTTTCGACGACTATTATCTAACTTATTTGTCCGTGATGAAGAGTATTCATATATTTAATTTGTATTGAAGAATAGGATTATAAATCTAGTATCCATCTATAACCATGTAGAGTGGATAAGGATATGATTTGTGGAATATCTAATCTACATCAGAAAATGACACAAGAATACGTTTACTGTGGTACTAGCATTTCTTATTTCTAAGCAAAACCTCAACATCAGAATTATTCGTTTTGTATGACTTGAAATGAAAGGAGCAACAACAACCAAAATATGATGATATGATAGATAAACATGTTGATTAGTGTTTTCACACATAGCATCTTAATCTAAATTTAGAGACAACTTAGGATTTGTGCGATTGATATGTCTCTCACTTTGTTTTGTATTTTATGATGCAGGAGCTTGTATGTCATAGGCATAAGAATTGTTTAGAGGAAGTGAGAAGGGTATTCCACGAGACCAAGGATCAATTAGATACAATGTTAATGATTGATTTCCTTCAGAGATTAGGCATTGACTATCATTTCAGTGAAGAGATCAAATCAAAAATAGATTCCTTATGTAATAATCATTTCAGTATTATCGATGATGGTTTACACAACGTTGTGAAAGTTTCTCTTTTATTTCGATTATTACGACAAGCTCGGCACCCTATATCTTCTAGTAAGTTTTCCTGATACTCTTTTGTTATTTATCAATAATTATGATAAATAATAATAATAATAATAATAATAATAATAATAATAATAAACTTTTATCATGTAATAACTGCTTTTTTTCGACTTAGAAATCATCTCTAAAGATGTCATCATTTGACAATGAAATGCAAAAATAATTGGAGAAGTTAGATATTAGGATTCTCATCATTTTCATAATACAACACATGTTGCAAAATTAGACTATGCTAAAATCCTTTTTTCCCTTTTAGATATATTTTCTATCTTCTTGGATGGCAAAGGAAACTTCTCGTCGTCCCTTAGGAAAGAGATCGATGGAATGGTAAACTTGTATGAAGCATCCTATTTAAACACTGGTGAAGAAATGCTTTACAGAGCCAACACGTTTGCAAGTGAGCATCTTAAATCTTCCATGGCATGCTTGGAATCAGACGATGCCAGATTCATTCAGCAGACATTGGATTATCCATATCATATGAGTTTGCAGAGGTATAAAGCCAGGCAATATCTTGATCATCACCATCAAGACAAAGGAATGAGAAGAATCATTCAAGAACTAGCCAGGATGGATTTCATTCAGATTCAGTCTTTGCATAAACAGGAGTTGCAAGAAATGACAAGGTAATTTTTTTAATACAGACACGTTAAGTGTGTGGTGTTTCTTTTATTTTTATTTTTTTGTGTTGTATATAACAAACACGAAATAAAGTCTTATATAAGAGTCTAATGAGGATTGGTCCATAAGGAAACTTATCGCGGAAATGGATAATAGAGTCATCATCATAGTTTTCAGAACATGCAAAAAATAATAATCAAGCAAAAAACTAGTCCATAAATCATACCCAAATGATAAAACAGATTGGTTATCGGATTGCTTTATATACTGCAAATTATCATATGAACAAGGCTCAAACCAATGAGCTTTTCCTTTATTGAGCTTCATCATTGCCGACAACGTCCAATATCCGGTCCAAATCTATCCTTTTTATTTCTCTCATACATATAACAGATCCTTTTTTTTTTTTTGGAAATCTTATATAGCATATCCTTCGTATATCCATTTATTCTCGTACATATAACATATCCTTTTTTGTTTGGAAATGTTAAATTTAGTTTCTATAATCCTTCTTTTATATCTCTTTGTCAAAGTCGATCGGTTCATGTGTCCCATTCACGTGTCTCGTCGTTGGTAATCGGTTCCTTTCTCCCTTGATGTGTTATAGTTGGTGGAGAAACACCGGGTTATCACAAGAGCTAAGGTTTGCCCGAGACCAATCCTTGAAGTGGTACGTGTGGTCAATGACCAGCCTTCCCAATCCCAAGTTCTCCCAACACAGACTTGCCTTGACCAAAGTCATCGCCTTCGTCTATCTTATCGATGACATCTTCGACCTAAAAGGATCACACGATGAGCTTCGTCTCTTCACGGATGCCATCAATAAGTAAGCGTTTCAGTCTTCTCATGCATTTATGTATGTCTTGAAATCAACGGACGTAGAGTTACACTTTTGTCACATCAAATTTACAGATGGGAAGTGTCCGCCATCGATTTGCTTCCATGTTACATGAGAAAATGCTACGACGCACTGTACAAGACCACTAATGAGATTGCAGAAATGATCTTTGAGGAGCATGGGTGGAACCCAATCAACATCCTAAAGAAATCGGTATTATGAATCACAAACATTTTTCTTTTTATTATTTGAATATTATTCTTCTTAATGACATGAAGCTTGTATTCATAATTTGCAGTGGATTGAATTAAGCGATGCATTTATGAGGGAAGCAATGTGGTTTGCGAGGGGTCATGTCCCACCTGCGGATGACTACCTGAGGAACGGCGTCATCAGCTGCGGCGTGCCGCTTGTGTTGACACACCTAAACTTTCTTTTGGGAGGAGGTGCGATGGATTCTGCAGAAAGTTATCCCAACCTGATAACATCTCCTGCAACAATTCTTCGACTGTGGGATGATCTGGGAAGTGCCAAGGTATACAGAACTGATGTCTAGTTTCCACAAACTTAACGTTGCTTCTCGTTATAACATGAGATGGAGGAATTTGCTACTGTGTTTTAGGACGAGAAACAAGAAGGATTTGATGGGTCATACTTGGAGTGCTTCATGAAAGAGAACCCACAGTGCTCCGTCGAAAGTGCACGAGAACATGTGATGCAGATGATATGTAAAGCATGGGAGGAGCTCAATAAAGAAAGCTTCTCATCGAGCTCCTTCTCTCAGGACTTTGTAACAGCATGCCTCAACACGGCACGCATGGTGAAGTTGATGTACAGCTACAATGAGGAGCATAAGCTGCCCATGCTTGAGGAGTACGTAACCTTGTTGCTCTTCAAAGCTCCAAATCTGAAGGCTTGAGTCATATATATGCTGTAATATAATACTAGCGGTAGTAGCTATCCGTGAATTGGATTATTCTGTATTGCATTGCATCGAGAAAGTCTTAAAGAACGATGGAAGGGGTGAGGCTCCACCGCAAGTACTATATGAGCTAAATGTTGGTATCAAAATGCAATAGCCTAAATATGGAAGAACATTTTTAGCCATTTGCATGTAGCGTGACATGAACCGTAGAAACCAACTTCATCACATCTCATTCCTCGATCAAAGCTGATCCAAATCAACAAGGTCAATGCATGTGGCCTCTATTCATCATTACATTTATGATGATAGCTATGTCTCATTTGAGAGTCAAGTGAAGATATTTGGAATGTGGACCAGCCAAAATACGTGGTGTAATTTGAATGTCCATGGAACCTATGTCATGCGATAATTCATGTGAACGAAGGCAATAATTCATGTGAACAAAGGCGATAATTCATGTGGCGATTCATCTATAACTTTCGAATATATTTGAATCATTCTATATGATTTATTTGAACATTAATATTTATATTTTACAAACTCTTTGTTGCCATGAAATATCATTTCTCCATCGGATTTCAATGGAGATGAGACCTTTCTCTAATGCTAGGTAGATCCAGTTGGACATTATTATTGAGTGGACAGTAATATATTTCTCAATAAAACCCATGACTATTTTTAATTTATATTTTATAAATAAATAATAATAAATATTTATTATTTATGTATATTATTATAATAATATTTAATTACTTGGCTCTCGATGTACCTATGGAAAGATATTGTAATCCTATAAAAAAAAAATTCAAGATGTGACATCTTGTTTTGGCATATAAGCATAGTTTAAGACCTATAGGTGTTTGGGTTCCAGGATTAATTTTGATTGATCATTATTTTTTTGACCTAATATAGGGGTAATTAAGTCAATTCAAGAAAATAATAGTCCTATAGCTTGAGGTACTCATGATCCCAATGCTATCGACTTGCACACTCACAAAGGTGTTCAAGCAAACGATAACTTGAAAGTTTTATGTATTTCGGAGCATGCTTAGTCCTCACATACCCTTGTCATTGATTATGTGTCAGTTTTCTTGACACCATAAAAGGCACCTCATGCTCCAATACCTATCAATGCTCTAATGATATACATGGAGTCATTAATGCTATTAGAGGCTATTTTGAGAGCAAAAAAAAAATAGCTTGCACATTTCAAGAAGAACCAAGAATTACTAGTTTGCAAAGAAAACAAAAGTACTAGCTTGCACATCTCAAGAGAAGCACAAATTGATATCTTGCATATCTTAAGAAAAGTAAAACTTGTTAACTTACCCATCTTAAAATTATTATCTTGTATATCTTAAAATTTATTATTTTTATATCTTAAGAAAAATTTTGCTAACTTTCATATTCTAAAGTGATGTAAAACTTGCTAAATTATTAGCTTTCATGTCTCAAAATATTGTTAATTGGATATTTCTCTTTTTTGTTGACGACAAAAGGTGAGAAGTAATGATAGTTTAAAAATGTTAAATATTTTGGTATCATGATGATTTTATGCATGATGATTTGAAGTAATGATGGTTTAAAAATATTAATATTTTGGTATCATGCAAATTATGCCTAAAGTAATGATGATTTTATAATTATGCATGATGATTTGGAATTATACATACAATACTTCGATTTATGAAGATGATGCAAATAATGTTTATATTGATATAATGTGTTGCATAGGATTATGATTAAAATTGTTTCAAATTAGATTAGAAGGTTATCATTTATTTGAATGATAATTTATTTTAATATGGTATATGGATAGGGGCAGTTTAGTTAAAACTCCATCAATAGATTATCATCATAAAAAAGTGAGAGATTATTGAATCTTAAATTTTGATGATAAAATCAATTGATAAAGTTATGATCTAATCAACGTATGAGTGATGTAAAACTAACTTTGATCATAAAAAGATAAATCGATTGAAGTAAGAGAATCAAACGTTGGGTTGGAGAGCTCATGTTAGGAGATTAGATGTCGGGTCGGAGGACTGGTCAACGTGCTAGCAGAAGGACTTCGTGCCATGAGTTCTGACATCAGGCTAGGAGGATCGAATATTACGCCAAGAAGATTTGATATTGTGAGAGGTCAATGTGCTGATGGATTAGGCAATACATCAAAGGAGGGAACAATACGTTGAAGGTTCAGACGAAGCGTTAGATGAATTAATAACATGCCGAACAACATAAGATTTGTAATAAGTTATGCCTTGATCGAAGTAGTTTAGGTTGTAATTGATTTGGTTTTGGGTATAACCATGCTAACTCAATTATGAGCCCATTGGGCTTGAGTGGAGGCTGATTTAGGTCCATTTAGTGATCTAAAGTTGGGTTTGGCGGTAGCACCGCCAGAATAGACAATGAAATCACTTATGAGCTAGAACGTATAAAGTGTACATTTTTCAGAAGACTCAACGGTGGTACCACCAGTGTTAGGCATTGGTACAACCCAAACTAGTGGTGGTACCATCCAAACAAAGTCTCTTAAACCATTAGTGGTGGTACTGCCAATTGACAGTATTGAAAAATCTGGAGTGACATCACATGCTTAGCAGAGGAATAGAAAACAAAAATCTTAGAATTTCCTATAAAAAAGAAGGTTTCATCGTCATGCAAAGATTGACGTCCAAAAAATCATAAAATTAAAAAATCACGCATATAAGATAAATTATGTTACCTAGGAGATCGTATATCCTTGAATTCCTATATATCTTGTAGGAAAATCTAGGAGCGACATCACATGTGCAACAAAAAAACAAAAAACAAAACCCTCAAATTTTTTAAAAAGATATTCATCGTTGTACGAAGATTGGTGCGCAAAAACCCACGAAACTTAAATCCACGTATGAGATAGTTGTGTTTTACCTAGAGAGATCATATATTTCTGAATCCCTATAAATCTGTATGAGATGATGAAGGAGGTCAAGCGCCTTCCTCTATAGCGATGATTCATACAGTAGGGCTATAACGACGCTCCTAAAATCACTGCCTAAATCTCCACACCTACTATTTGAGGAGAAGAAGAGAGAGGAGATTAGGATTTGGAGGTGCAACCAAGAAGCCTTTAGCCTATGGTTCTTTGGTTCCTTCCTATTTATAGAGTTCCTCTTTCTACTTAACCATAATGGATCCTACCATTTTGGGTATTAGATCTTCATCTAATTACTTATGCCTCTTAGATTAGTAGATATCTATTCAATAATCTCTCATTGGCTCTTATTATATCTCATTCATAGGATCCAATAATTCAGGGACTTATTGGATATCTAATAAGATAAGGGCTCTGACGGATATCTCATATCGGAACCTCTACTCGTCGGAACACCTACCATATGTGTGTGACTCTCTAGGCTCAATATCGAGCTAGTTGTGAGTCATACCTATCAGAACTTTTTCTGACTTAGTGAATTATTATCTTCATAATAATTTACTCGACTCATCGTTTGCGGACGTACTAGGCCACTACGTCGTAGCCCCTAGACGATACAAGAGAATCAAATTATTTGGACCTATCTATCTTTAATTACCATGTACCTATAGTCTCTCATTCATCTAATATACCAGAGACCATATACTGGGCATGGTATTGTCAAACTCATATGGTTTTTACTTGAGTCTCGCTTTAATCAGATTCTCCTATAGAACTCTTTCTCTCTCAATCTGAATGACCCTAGCCAAGGATTTATCCGAGAAAGAACACATGAGATATTCCTCTTTTGACACCAAGAGCAAATGATCATCTATCGAAACACAATAGCCCTCGTAAAGTTGATTACCCCTCCCAATGATCGATTGTATTAGATCTGAAACTTTTTAATTTATAAGTCTGATATCAAAGAGTGGAGTACTCATACAAGACATCCTTGGTATCTCAAGGACCAAGTACACCACTAGAACAATAAAATCACTATTAAGCATCCAAGTCAAGTATTCCATCACCTCTTATATCGATGATATATATATCAATCAAATAATACTTCTTAACTAATTATCCACTATGCTACTAGAAGTGGGGAGGCATATGTTATAGTAAAAATGATGTGGTTGATCCATCAGTGACATATGCTAACATTATTGCTCTATGCCTGACACCTCATCTCCACGTGGCCAAGCCACCTAGCTGACATGTGGGAATCATTTAAGCTGCATTCTGTCATTACCTCGACCTTATATAATCATATCTGGTAAATGCCAGTTGGAAAATGAGTATGGACGATCTTCGTGCACCCATTCGCACAAACAGCACGATGAACAAGTGTAACAATGTAGGCATAATGGTCTAGCATTGGTTGATGATGGTTCTAAATGGCATAACAAACATATATAATAGCTTGACACTAATGAAAGATGATTATAGCTAATTCTTATGCTTATGTTATTATACTAGTTGTGTAACAGCCCTTCCAAGCACTCACAATATAAAAGGGATCACATGTATATATGCTTAAAAGACAGACTAATCTAAATCTAACTTATCCAACTAGATTATTGACTTAAGAGATATTGTCGGGAGTGCCTCGATGCAGTTTTACAAAATTCAAATGTGCAACTCTATGAGCTCCACCTTGAGATAGGCTTGAAGAAAGATGGTTGGATCCAAATCAGTTTCCAGTTTGGACAATCAAAATGTACCCTAATATAGTATTAATGCTATTAAACAAGCATGTAAATAATTCAATGATTCAACGTGAATATGGTATTTTCAAACTTGTACATGCAATAAACATCAAATTAAGATCACTATTTTAAATGAAAACACTGCATTCAGCCTTGATTAAGATCTTGCAAAAGAGAATGTGTATCTTAACATGAAGTGAACGAAAGTAAATTCCTAAACAAAATGCAAATCTAGATGAAATGTGATAATGTTCGATGTAACATACAAAATTGTATGATTTGATTCTCGTCCCCGTGTGATCCCTATCACCCCTTTTAATATTAGAGACTCCAAATCCTACTTCGATTTGGTGATATTTGCCTATTTGTAAATGGCTTGATTTGCTAAATTTGCTTATGAGAATATATATATATATATATATATATATATATATATATATATATATATATATATATATATATATATATATATATATAGTATTTCTAACAAAAAATTTAGAGCAAAACATTGGACTCTAAGTCCACATTAAAGTTTTGCAGATCATAGAGCAAATCTTTTAAGATAATTGGAATGAAGCCCAATACACTGCCATCAATAGTTCACGGGAAACATGTGCAAATGTATTGTAATATAGGCATATTCTCTTGGAAATACATGTAATCTATAGCTAAAATTTAGCATATGAGATCATATAATTTTTTTGACATATATATTTGCAAACAGCAGATCTGTTTCCTCACAAACTGCGTGGAGGAGCCTTTCTTGGAACGATTGTTCTTTTCTTGTTTGTCGAGTATGACCACAATGTTTGAAGAAAAATGGTTGCAATTACTCCATTACCATGAAAAATAATTCAACCAACAAAGGCTCCATTTGAATGTAAAAGTAGTAGTTGTCGTATCTAATCGACCACAGATGACAATTCATAAATAGTAAAGTGGTAGTTGCAAATAAAGGTAATTCATATGGGAAAAAGCAGATGTCCAATAATCTAATATTGGACATGAACTGTTGCTTTTTATTTTGATCCAACTGGCATTATTATAAGCAGATTTAAGGTCCTTCTTTTGACATTATTCAATAAAACTATCCGTCCGATGCGATTAGGCAGACAAGATTCAGTAATCAGCAAGTGTTTTTTGACAAATAAAAACACAGCTGGCACCATCAAATAACCTTAATTTTGCAAACATTGATGCAATACTGTCCACTTTAATCACAATGTGATGATGATTTTCTATTTTAATTAATTTGGATAACATAGCATGGATAATTTGGTAAAGGAGAAAAAAATGTATCCTTGCCGTATGAATCCAGGTTTTGGAAAACTAGAAAAGGAAACCTGGGAAAAACAGGAAGAAGAAAAAGGATAGTAAGTAACCAATTTCCACGTATTTATAAGTGAAGCATACATCCATATCTTTTCCCCTACTAATTTATGCCTTACAGTAAACCATCAAGACTGTATCTTTAACCACGGTGTTGGAAAGTATTGATTTGGTTGACGAAACTGGCACTTGGACGCGTCAATTTATGCGCGTAAACCCCCACGAGTACGTGTTGTGAGTTCATGCGAAGAGACAGCAATTAGATTGCATCTCTCGTGTCTGTGTCTTTTAGTGTATCGGCAATGACAGTTCGAGCGAAGCGGCCATCCGTTGTTCGGAATCAGAACATGTGATCCATCTTTCTACTGTTTCTGCGCTAAAAAAATGATTTTTTTCCCCCTTTTTGTCGTAATTTTTACACGTTTTCTTCTCGAAATGTTGGCCTTTCGATGAACGAAATTTCGTGTGTTTCGTGTCAAAGTTTTCATCTTTTGATGCGTTTGTGAACTGAGAATCGCATGCAGAGGGGAGCAACAGCGGAGCGTCGACCCTCCTCCGGTGCCGCCGCCAGTATTGGTCAGGAATCAAACCGGTAAGTCCAACTCTGCTGCTTTGGATATACGTCTCTTGAAACATCGGGTTCTGATCGGTGAGACGACGGTGGCGGTTGTGGCTGCAGCGAGCCAGACACCACGCAAGCAGATGAGGAAGGAGCCGGCAGCGGCAGCGACCACCGCAGCAGCAGCGCAGGTTAACGCTACTGCAACTAGCAACAACCCAGGATACGGCTACTCATCAGCGCCGATGATGATGAGCTGTCCTCTCCAGCTTCCGCCGAGGCCCCCTTCCCTCTCCACCGGGTTCAAAATCTTCGGAGAGCAAAACCAGCACCAGGTCTTCAACCACTTCAGCCCCCTTCCTCCATCGTCATCCCAAGACTTCGAAGACATCGCAGCTATCGTTAAGAAAAACGAAGGAGAGGTCCAACGATTTCTCCGCGCTCAGGTTCTCTCTCTCCGTGTTATGTGTAACTTTCTGTTCGCAGAACAAGGAGTAGTAATGGGCTTAGTTGGATCTTTTGTGCAGGCAGATCAATTCCGTCGGACGCTGTTGGAGAAGTGGCGAAGGCACTGCCAGATTCTCCTGTGCGCGGCGGAGGTGGAGGCGACTCGAAGGATTCGGGAAAAGGAAGCGGAGGCAGAGAAGGCACTGCGACGGTGCGCGCAGCTCCGGGAGCAGCTCGCGCACGTGAAGGTGGAGTCCATAGCGTGGCAGGCCAAAGCCCTGGAGGCCCAACACAACGCCAACATCCTCCGCGCCCAGCTGGAGCGGGAGACGGCGACCCCGCCGGAGCGAACGGGCGAGAGCGCCGGAGATGGCGGCGGCCTCGCCATGGTCGAGGACGCCCAGTCGTCTAACGTCCCGTCCTACACGGGATCCCACGGTTCGTGCCGCGTGTGCCTGTGGCGGAGCACCACCGTGGCGGTGCTGCCCTGTGGTCACCTCTGCCTCTGCGCCGACTGCGCCGCCGCAGGCGTCGCCCCGGCGTGCCCGTCGTGCGGCCAACTCAGTAGCGGAATTTTTCACGTCGTCTTCTGCTAATCTCGCTGACGAATTAAGTTACTGAGGATATACTAATTTATTGACGCAAAAGTAGCTGAATATGAGCTCGATGACTTATATTATTTTTGTTGTACTTGTGAGATGTTTATGAAAGATAAATAATACATGAGGATTATCGAAATGCTTAATCCGCCAATCAACCTGGATCATGTTCTAATTATATCCCAGTCTTATATTGCTTTGCGTTTATAAATGAGTAATATGGGATAACATGAAATCGGATCCAACCGGGTTCGGTTTGCTCGAATTCCAAATACCCAGAAAACCGAACCGGAGTTAAGATTATATAATATTAATTATTATTATTATTTATTTAAATGTGACCGATATATTGTGGATAGATATGAATCTGGAATCATCACATGGTGCAGCCTCGATAATATTGCTATCATCATAGGCCCCACTAAGAGCATTGATGTGATATTTAGGCTTGTCAGCTCGCTTATAATTGTTCTTTATTTATCAAGTCACAAATTAACACCCCACCCTTGAGAGGTTCAAGTAACTTCATGTTATTTTAAGCTAATTTACACCACGTTCTGTTCTTGTTCGATTATAACAATTAAATTAGTTTAGGGCGTGATCTTTATTATAGAATTCGATCCAAAGATATTCAAAAATGTCCATACATCAATTAATTTTGATGAAGAGTTCCACTTGTGCATTTTTCTATCAATCATCATACTGCATTATTGAGGTGGGGTTGGACGACGCAATGATACAAGCGACAACCTAGCGTGAGGGATAAACCCGTCGGTGGTTGCCAATAAAGACTTAAGGATAACAAACTCCCACCATCACATATAATAATAATAATTATTATTATTATTAAAATACTAATAAGACACGTTAAAATAAATTTTAATAACTTAAAATATAGATGAATAACTTTAATACAATCGTGAACGTAAATTTTTGTTAATGATGTTGACGATGCTTAACCATTAACATAAAACATCTTGATTTATACAGATTTAATATCACCAACTATAATCCTCCCCAACATCTTGAGAAAATATGCAGGAAATTAAGACATGCATTTATATCGTAATCGGATAAGGTGAGTAGAGTACGTAAACCTCTTCAGCTTATGCCTTGGCCTTCTACCCTCGCTTGGGTCATCCCTGCACACGCATCCACGAAATCCTCATCGATGAAGTCGGTCGAGAAGACTTGCAGCCGATCTGCGAACCCGTGCGCGAAGGTCTGCGCGATGAACAGCCGCGCGAACGGCCGGATTTCGTTGTCCACCATCTTGACCACCGGATTTTCGGGCTTGGGCGTCACGGTGTGCTCCACCCGGTAGAAGTACTTCCTCGCGGCCGACGGCGGCTGCTCGCCCAAGTGCTTCATGTTGCTGTCGAACTTGGTCTTCGGCAGGTCGGTGTCGATCCAGTTGTCCCTGAGGTAACCTGCGCTCCACAGCGGGCTCCCGGCGGCGGGCGCCGGAGAGTTCCTCGGCTTCCACACGCATATGATTCGCTTGGGCAGCACCTCGGCCACCGTCTTGCCGAACACAGCGTCGTCATGGTGTATCAGCAGGTCGCCGAGCTGCTCCACGAGGTACTTGTCGAACTCCGGCGGGTCTTCGTGGCCGTACTCGGTGCGGATCTCGAGGATGACGATCTCAGACTCGGCCTCGGAGAGGAAGCGCTTGACGCCGTCGAGGACGACGTCGACGCTGTACGACCGGAGGATGCCGTGGCAGATGTGTCGTCCCTTCTCAACGCGCACGTCGAGGACGCGGGTGCCGAGGGCGAGCTGGTCGTAGATGGAGCGGGTCTGGCACTCCGCGAAGGGGCGGGTGACCAGCGGGACGCCGATGTCGTTGGTGGCGGAGTCGTGGGTACCGGGCCAGACGATCTGGTTGATCCTGAGCCGGTCGGGGCCGAGTTCCGACATCCAGGTCTTGCGGTCGGCGGGGTGGAAGTCCGAGCCAGGGAAGTGATCGCCGGAGGAAGCGAGGAGGTCAGCGAGAGCCTCCTTCTCGGTGCTGATCTCCTTGCGGTGGTCAACAAAGTTGGAGATGTCCTTGCGGTGGTCGAGGACTTTGGAGATGTTGAAGTGCATGGTGGAGACGGAGGACGGGGTCGTTGGAAAGAGCCAAGAACGACAATCTTACAGGGAATGCTCTCTCTCTCTCTATCTCTCTGTATATATATTTACATGTATGAGTTTAGCAGGTGTGTATGGGGAGGAAGATGGAGGTTGAAACGTTGTTTTCTATGTGTCTGTTTGGTGATTTGTGGATGACTTAGTAATAAAATATTAATGCTGATATCATGTGGTCCGTATCGTTTGTGATTTAGTAGCTACTGTCTCTGCGGCCATATCTGCTAGTGTCTTTTGTTGATTGATTGATGGAGAAGCCAACAAGCGTCGCCACACATATTTAACTTCACAGATAACGCACGTAAAACATGAATTCAGAGATGATTCGATTATAATTATCACCTTATAGAGAGTTCAATAATAAGGAAAAAATCATATATCTGCTCCTTTTTAATCAAAACACTCTTACTATATTAATATATTTCATCTACCAGCAATTATTCACCATTAACAAGAAAATAAAAGGACGACAAATATTAGAACAAAGCAGCATTAACACCAAAAAAATGTAAATTAGTAGGCTTGACACAGAATTATGAAAGAAGAAGAAAAGTAAGATAAATGAATCTAGCGGTGAACATCAGTTAAAAATTTACAAGGATCAGAAACCGGTGTGCGTTAATCTCCACGTTTCACACCAATGTGAACTCCCACAAGCGGAGCGACGGCGCGATGATTCAAAAACCATGACACATTCAAAGATCCAACGGCTTATATAAAATGGTCGATTGCCACCCAACTCTAAGTAGCTTTCTCGGAGCTCCCGGTCGCCGGTGGAGAGCTCCTCCGCCACTAAGGATCAACGAAGAGACTTGTAAGTAGGAATTGCACTCTGCATGCCTTGCAGACCACAGGGAAGACCATAGAAACAAGAAATAGGTTTAGGTTGTCAAAAGAATTTATTGATTGAGGTAAAGAGTATTATATAGATA
Organism: Musa schizocarpa; assembly: GCA_900464855.2. Classification (NCBI taxonomy): domain Eukaryota; kingdom Viridiplantae; phylum Streptophyta; class Magnoliopsida; order Zingiberales; family Musaceae; genus Musa; species Musa schizocarpa. The sequence goes on along the minus strand of LS990923.1, from coordinate 43,018,943 downwards.
TTGAGAAAAAGATTTTTCTCAAACAATCATCAAATTATATAACGAAATTAGTTATTCAAATATGTAACATCATCAAATAATAGATGATTGATTTCCTCATCTTGTGCTCCTATAAGATTGAGCTTCAATGAAAGATGTCAATCTTTAAAGCTCAATCCTCGACCGATATAATTAAAATGCTTTGTAGGCGAAAGGTTTTGTGAGTGAATCTGCTAGTTGATTAGCAATATGTATGTAAAAATCTCATAGTTAATGTTTGATAACTTGATCTCTAACAAAATTAAAACCGATAGCAATGTGTTTCATGCGTGAGTGTAATACTAGATTGACACATGGGTACGTGATATCAATATTATCATAGTATATTATAAAGGTAGATTTGGAGTTGGTGCCAAGTTCTTATAGTAAATTGGTGACCCAATTGAGTTTTATAGTGGTGACAACGATGGCTCGATATTCAACTTTAATAATGGACCTTGTGATTGTTTTATGTTTTTCGAAAATCCAACTGATTGGATTTGCTCAAAGAAAGACAATATAGGCTAATGTAGATATTCTATCATCAATGTTGCCTGCCAAATCAGCATCGACGAAAGCTTGGAGATGAAGTGATGAGTGTTTCTAAAGAAGAAATATATGATTGAGTCCTTTTTAAATATCACAAGACTCATTTTATTGCAAACTAATATATAGTAAAGGGTCAATGTATGAATTATGATAATTTATTAACTACAAATAAGATGTCTAAATGCACGAGGGATAAGTACTATAAAGAATCAAATACTAGTCGGTACTATGTGGGATCCATAATAGAGCTGTCATTATATAATTTGAGTTATTCAATAGAAGAGAGTAAGGTGGTAATTTTTTTGCATTATGCATGTTCATCTTTAATAGTAGATCTTGAATGTACTTTTTTTTAAGATAGAAAAAGTCCAAAAGATGTGAATGTTGTCTCTACTCCTAAAAAATAACTTAAGGTTCCTAGATCCTTGATAGAGAATCGATTTGCCAACTGCTTGAAGAATTATTTAATCTTTATAGGATTATTGCCTGTAACAATAATATCATTCATATATACTAATAAATATATAGTACTTCCTTTTCATTGTTGGAGAAATAACAAGGTGTCAGTTTTAGAGTTGATAAAGCCAATTGATACAAAAAATGAGCCAAGTTCAATATACTAGGCTATTAGAGCTTGACAAAGTCCATAAATAGTTTACAAATATGACTTGGATACTAAGGGTGGATGAAGCCAGGAGATTTTTGCATAAAAACATCTTCAGTTAGGGTCTCCTATAAGAAAGTATTGTTAACATCTAGTTGTCATAGGTGCCAACCTTGAGTGATAGCCAAACTCAAGATAAGTCAGATTATTGTCTATTTTACAATTAGACTGAATGTCTCTATGAAGTCAATACTTGGTCATTGATGAAAATCCTTTGGCTACTATATATGTTTTGTATCTAGCAATAGATTCATTTGGGTTCTGCTTAATTCGAAAGATCTAATTACACATGATGATATTTTATATATGATAAAATAATACAAAGGTCCATGTGGCATTGTGGAGTAGGGCATCGTATTTTTCACATATGGCTTTATACTAGTGTGGAGATTTTTGGGCTTGGGTAATAGTTGAGTTCAATAGGTTCAAGTGAAAAGTTTGTGGTAGCATAGAAGTCAATAATTTGACGTATTTTGAAAATATCATTTTTGGAACGTGTTATCATATGATGTCCAAGCGCGATAGTATTATTAGGTTGTATTAGAGGTATAAGAATTAGTAGAGAGTCATTGACATGTACCTAATTAGGCTGATGCATTGGTCGAGGAGAGGATAAAGACATTATTTATGGTGTCAAGGGTGTTGCTTCATCGAGTATTGCATGATGAATTTACAGCGAAGTTGTTGGGAAATCTAGGGCAACATTATATATATAGCGGAAGAATAGAAATAAAAATCATAGATTTCTACAAAAAAATAATCTTTTGTCATTGTGCGAAGATTGGTACGTAAAAACCTGCGAAACCGAAAAAAAACTATGCGTATAAGAAAGTTATGTTACCTAGGGAGATCATATATCCCTGAATTCCTACAAATCTGTGGGAGAGGATAAAGGAGGTCAACTGTCATTCTCTCTAGCGGTGATCTACATGGTAGGGGCTGCAAAGATGCTTCTCAAATCTCCTCACCGTGCACACCATGTAATCAAGAAGGGGCTGACCCTTCTTGCTATCCATACGCCCCAAACTGTAGGAAAATTGAAGGGTGATATCATATACACAATGGAAGAACAAAAAATAAAAACTCTAAATTTGCCAAAAAAGTGTTCATCGTTGTGCAAAGATTGGTGCACAAAAACCCGCAAAACTTAAAACCACACTGAGATAGTTGTATTGCCTAGGGAGATCATATATCCCTAACTCTTGCAGATCTATAGGAGAGGATGAAGGAGGTCAAGTGTTCTCCTCTCTAGCGATGATCCATACAGCAAGGCTATGACGATGTTCCTCAAATTGCTGCCTAAATTTCCACACCTGCTATTTGAGGAGGAGAATAGGAGGTAGACAACTAAGAAACCTCTGGCTTATGGGTGTTTGGTTCTCTCCTATTTATAGAAGCCCCCTAGTCAACTTAACCTTAATGGATCCTATCCTATTGGGTATTGGATCTCCATCCACCTACCAAAGCCTCTTAGATTATTGAATCTCTATCAAATAATCTCTCATAGACTCTTATTGGATCTCATCCATATGATCCAATAATTCAGGGGCTTATTGGATATTTAATAAGATAGGGGCTCCAATGGATATCTCATATCCAAACCTCTACTCATCACAATGCCTATCATATGTGTGTGACCCTCTAGGCCCAATATCAAACTGGCTATGAGTCAAACATGTCAGAACTTCTTCTAGCTTAGTGAATTATTATCTGCATAATAATTCACTCGACTCATTGACTGTGGATATACTAGACCACTACGCCGCAGCCCCTAAATGATATAAAGGAATCCAATCAATTAGACCTATCTATCCTTAGTTACCATATATCTATAGTCCTTCATCCATCTGATATCCCAAAGATCATATATCATGTATGATATTGTCAGGCTCATACAATTTCTACTCGAGTCTCGCTCTAATCAGATTCTCCCGGAAAACTCTTTCTCTCTCAATCCGAATGACCCTAGTAAGAGATTTGTTTGAGCAAAAACACATGAGATATTCCTCTTATGACACCGGGGGTAGATTATTTGCTAGTCATATGTGTTTTGCAAGCCAATCACGTATGTGATGACACGTGTGACATGATAAGCATTCTTTTTGCTTATTATATTTTGATATTTCATCACTTTATATTGATTATTCCATATATGCATATATATTGTGATGTCCATGGATCTATGCAATAAGAATCAGATCGTGATGAGATTATGATAATGAGACCGATTCACCTTTAAACACATACCTTAAATAATCCTAGTTATAGGTTACTCGAGAGGGACATCGAGATAACTGGATAGACATGTGTGTTGTATATCCATCCATATGATAGAGACAACTGGTCTCATAGTTGCTCATGTGGAGACACTAAGGATATAGTACATGTGCTCATTGGAGAATAAGTTCACTGATTGATCTGCTCACAGAATACTTGATGGTTGATGATGCCTTATTGTCAGATAATGATTCCGTAGTCCTAGTAGTGTATCTGATCCTTAGATTTAAGACACCAAGGGTGTCTTGTATGAGTACTCTACTCTTTGATATTAGATTTATAGGTTTAGAAGTTTCAAATTTAGTACAATCGGTTATTGAGAGTGACATCCAACCTTACGAAGGCTATTGAGTGTCGATAGAGGATCATCCGCTCTCGGTATCATAAGAGAAATATCCCGTGTGTTCTTACTCAAACAAATCCTCGGCCAAGGCCATTCAGATTAAGAGAGAAAGAGTTCTCCGAGAGAATTCAATTAGAACGAGACTCGAGGAGAAACCATATGGGCCTGACAACACCATGCCCGATATATGGTTTCCGTGATATTAGATGAATGAGGGACTATAGGTATATGGTAACTGAGGACAGATAGGCCCAAAGGATTGGATTCCCCTGTATCGTTTGGGACTACGACGTAGTGGCATAGTACGTTCGTAGTCGATGAGTCGAGTGAATTAGTATAGAGATAATAATTCACTAAGCCAAAAGGAGTTCTGATAGGTATTACTCACGGCCAGCTCGATATTGGGCCGAGAGGGTCACACACATATGGTAGGTGTTGCGACGAGTAGATGTTTGGATATGAGATATCTGTTGGAGCTCCTATCTTATTGGATATCCAACAAGCCCTTGAAATATTGAATCCCATAGATAAGAACCAATAAGAGCTAATAAGAGATTATTGGGCAGAGACCCACTAATATAATTGGCTTGGGTAATTGGATGGAGATCCAATATCCAATAGGGCAAGATCTATTATGGTTAACTAGGGGCCTCTATAAATATGAGGGAACTAAAGGCCCAAAGGTAGGGGCTTCTTAGTTGCCAACTCTTATTCTCTTCTCCCCTTCTACTCCTCAAATAGAAGGCGTGGAGATTTTAGGAGAATCGTCACAGCCCTGTTGTGTGGATCACTGCTAGAGAAGATGATGCTTGACCTCCTTCATCCACTCCTACAGATATGTAGGGATTCAGGGATATATGATCTCCCAAGGTAACACAACTATCTCATACGTGATTTTCACTTTTCGTATATTTTATGCATCAATCTTCGCAAGACAATGAACATCTTTGGGAAATTTAGGATCTTGTTTTCTGTTATTCCACTACTCATGTGATGTCGCCCCTAAGATTTCCCAACATGTTCCTCTATCGATACTTAATAGTCTTCATAAGGTTTTGCCACACCCAATGACCGACTATCCTAGATCAAACTTTCAAGCCTATAAGTCTATAATCAAAGAGTAGAGTACGTATACATCATATCCTTAGTGTCTCAAGTTTAAGGATCAGAAACATTACTGGGACGACGGAATCACTATCTGATAATAAGGTATCATCAGCCATCTAACATTCCGTGAGCGAATCAATCAATGAACTCAATCTCCAATGAGCACCCGCACTGTATCCTTAGTATCCTCACATGAGTAGTTATGAGACTAACTTTCTCCATTATATATATATATATATATATATATATATATATATATATATATATATATATATGTTTGTATATATATATATATGTATATATATATATATATATATATATATATATATATATATATATATATATATATATATATATATGTATATATATATATATATATATATATGTATATATGTATATATATATATATGTATATATATATATATGTATGTATATATGTATATATATATGTATGTATATATATGAATGTATGTATATATGTATATATTTATATATGTATATATATACATATATACATATATATATGTATGTATATATATATATATATGTATATATTATAAATATACATACATATATGTATATATATGTATATATATACATATATATGTATGTATATATATACATATATATATATACATATGTATATATATATGTATATATGTATATGTATATACATATACATATATACACATATATATATATATATACATGTATGTATATATATGTATACATATATATATATATACATGTATATGTATATATATATATATATATATATATATATATATATATATATATATATATATATATATATATACATATACATTTATATATTTATATATATACATATACATGTGTATATTTATATATATACATATACATATATATATATATATATATATATATATATATATATATATATACATATTATCACATCTTGGATTTTTATTTTTTTTTAATCTTTCCATATATTTAGGCCAAATAGATAAACATCACTTTATTCATCATTCATAAACATTTATTACAATTCATTTATTCATCAAATTATAAATATAAAAGTAAACATAGTGATGTTAACTTCAAGAGTCATCCAAGTGGCTCTACCTAGCGGTAGAGGAAGGTCCGCTCTCCACTGGAATCTGATTTAGTACTAGAGGGAGGCTGCTTTGAAAATAAAAAACAAAGAAAATTCAGCAACGCTGAGTAGGAACCCCAAAAGTCAAATCAAGATGAATACATGATCAAAATTCAATCAATCTTCCCACTAGCGTATATCAAATACCCGAAGGAGCACTCCCCCAACAGCGGATGGAGAGGCTTTACCCTACGAGATGAGTTTGTGTTCTCCCAACAGCGGATGGAGGCAAACTCATATCACACTCCCAACAGCGGATGGAGTGGTGTCCCACACCCGCCAAAGTGGGGACACGTTCCTCCCAACAGCGGATGGAGGAACCGTCCACCCGCCACGTCTGACGACCCGCTAATCCCCGAAGGGAATCGTCGTACCTGCTCTCGACAGGAAAATAATATAATCTCAAATTGGTCATGTCCATTTCGGGATGAAATAACATATTTAAAACATCTCTTTCAAATATCATCAAAATCTAATAATATAAATTAGCTCTCAATTGACTTGAACTTTAGTTTAATCGATTCAATTGAACTCGATTTACTAGAGCCTAACTGAACTGATCTCTAATCCTTATTTAACTGATTTGGAACCACCCTAGACTAGTATAATTTAGACTAGATTAAGTTCAATTTAGGTCAAACTAACTTGAGTAAGTCAATCAATTCGGAATCACCCTGAATTGAAATAGACTAATCAAGTCTAGTTTAGTTCAATCAACATTTGGGCTCAAGTTTAACAATAACATTGGGCTAGATTGAGCCAGTCCATCTACTAGTCATGTTCATTATACATGATTGAGCATGCATTATACAAAACTAGCCCAGCCCTGGCCCATGGACTAGTCATGTGCGTCGCATGTGACCGCCCATAATGGTTGGGTTGGGGTAGCCTACTGGCTAAGGCCTAACTCGTGAGTTGGGCCTGGCCTATGAATAATTTCATTCCAATTACTATCCATTTTCATATCATACCCATTAATAATATAAATAAAAACATAATAATGCATTAAAAGATAGATGAGGAGAAAGACTTTAACACAAAGAAATAACGTTCTAAATTTGACTAGAAATCATAAGCCATTAAAAGAGGGACTGAGAGATAAGTTTTTAATATAAGGAAATAGCCTTCTAAATTCAAATAAAAATCATGTTTTCAACACATATAAAATTTCAATATATTCTAGTCATATTTTAAATCATTCAGAATAATATATTTTAAATTTCAGATCAAAGAATATCAAAAAGGAATTTAGATAACATATTCTAATCTAATAAGAAAGATTAAAGATAAACTGTAATACAAGAAATATCATATAAAACAAATACATTTTTAACATATTTAACTCTATAATAAAAACCTTAATCATGGGTCAAAAATATTATGAAAACTTTAACTAATTACTTTAATACAAAAAGTTTGACATTTAAAGAATTGATACATATTTTTCAAACTATAAAACTTTCAACATTTAAAGAATTAAAATAAAAACTAAAACTTTTAAATTTAAGAAAGGTAGGGAAACCTACCTCTTGTCAACAGGGTGTAACTCCTTGTTCTCTTGTCAACAGGGTGTAACTCCTCGTTCCTCCCGCTACCAGGCTCGACTAGGTGAGTAATGAAGGAGAGAAATCCCTCCCTTTAAATAGGAGGAGGTGGGCCTCTATTAAGGGAAATAAATTTTAATTTTTATATTTATTTAATATAAATTATTTCAATTTAATATACTAACAAATATGATATCATCATATTAGGAATACTTACTAGTTATTTCCTTAATTCATATCAACAAACAAGGAAGTAGATTAAGAATTTCTTAAATTATAATAACAAGTAAGGAAAGAAAATCAATTCCTAACTTAAATATTTGATGTGATTACATTTCTCCCCTCCTATAGGAAATTTGGTCCCCAAATTTAGCTTACCTTAATAGAATAGATGAGGATACTGCTCTCGCATATCTTCTTCTCTTTCCCATGTTGCCTCTTGGTCTGAATGATGTTGCCAACAAATCTTTACCAAAGGTATAATTTTGTTCCTTAGAATATGTTCTTTTCTTTCCAAGATCTGGGTTGGTTGTTCTCTAAAAGTGGCATCATCTCGTAATTGTAGAGGTTGGTAAGATATGACATGTGATGGATCCTTGATATATCTTTGAAGCATTGACACGTGGAATACATCATGGATGCTAGCCAAAGCCGGGGGCAATGCTAATCTGTATGCTACAGGCCCAACCTTTTGTAAGATCTCAAATGGGCCAATAAATCTTGGGGCTAACTTTCCCCTTTGACCAAACCTCATAACTCCCTTAGTTGGCGATACCTTTAAGAAGACGTGCTCACCAACTTCGAACTCTAGATCTCTTCGCTTTCGATCTGCATAACTTTTCTGATGACTTTGAGCTGTTAATAATCTTTGACGTATAATTCGAATATTATCAGCATCTTTTTGAATTAACTGAGGCCCCAAAAGCTTTCGTTCTACCACCTCATCTCAATATACAGGTGATCTGCACTTTCTTCCATAAAGAGCTTCAAATGGAGCCATCTGTATGCTAGAGTGGTAACTATTATTATAAGAAAACTCAATTAGATGTAAGTGCATATCCCAACTCCCACCAAAGTCCAAAGCACATACTCTTAAGAGATCTTCAAGAGTTTGTATTGTCCTTTCAGATTGACCATCAGTTTGGGGGTGAAAGGCTGTACTAAACTTTAACTGCGTGCCCAAAGATTTTTGTAGACTTCCCCAAAATTTGGAGGTGAATCTTGGATCTCTATCTGAGATAATGCTAACTGGCACCCCATGATATCGAATGATTTCCTTAATATATTAGCTTGCTAGTTTATCCAATGAATACTTCTTGTTAATAGGAAGAAAGTGAGCAGATTTAGTAAGTATGTCTACTATTATCCAAATTTCGTCATATCCTTTCACAGTCTTGGGTAATCCTGTCACAAAATCCATAGTGACTTGCTCCCACTTCCATTCAGGAATCGAAATCCTTTGCAACTTTCCCGTAGGTACTCGATGTTCTATCTTCACCTGTTGACATATCAGACATTTAGAAACAAACTCTGCTATATCTCTCTTCATACCACGCCACCAATAGTTTTGGCATAAATCTCGATACATCTTAGTAGTCCCGGGATGGATATTAAATTTTGATCTATGTGCCTCCTCTAATAATTGCATCTTTACTGGATGGCTTTCGGGAACACAAAGTCGATTGTGGAATGTAATAGAACCATCTTCGGCTTGGAGAAATTCAGGTCTAGATCCTTGAGCTATTTCCTTAACTATCATTTGAAGATATGTAACTTCCTTTTGACCTTCTTTAACCTTTTCCACCAAAAATGATTTTGCCATCAAACACACAAGAAAACCTTTATTTGTCTCCGATAAAAGTTTAAGTTTTAAGTCTGCTAACTCCGTTATCATAGAATTCCTTTGAATATTCATATAGGCTACAAGACCATAGGTATTTCTACTTAAGGCATCAGCAACTACATTAGCTTTCCCAGGATGGTAGTTGATATTAAAATCATAATCCTTTAGAAAGTCCAACCACCTACTTTGTCTCATATTTAAATCTTTCTGTGTGAAAATATATTTGAGACTCTTATAATCTATGAAGATTTTGAAAGTCTGTCCATATAGATAATGCCTCCAAATTTTCAGTGCAAAAATGATAACTGCTAGCTCTAAGTCATGAGTATGATAGTTCTTTTCACGAGGCTTTAATTGCCTCGATGCATAAGCAACTACCCTCTCGTTTTGCATTAGAACGCAACCAAGCCCTTGTAGTGAGGCATCACTATACACTACAAAACCTTCTCCCCCTGAAGGAATCACCAAGATAGGAGCACTGGTTAATTTCTTCTTCAATTCTTGAAAACTTTGTTGACATGTATCATCCCACATGAATTTTATGTTCTTTTGTGTCAACTTGGTCAATGGTGCTGCTATTTTTGAAAAGCCTTCTACGAATCTTCTATAGTATCCAACCAAACCCAAGAAGCTTCTAATCTCTGAAACATTAGAAGACTGCTTCCATTTTATCACAGCTTCAATCTTGTGAGGGTCAACAGATATACCAGCGCTCGAAATTACATGACCGAGAAACATAATTTCATTAAGCCAAAAGTTACACTTACTTAACTTGGCATATAGTTTCTCTTACCTTAGGACTTCCAGAACTGTCTTAAGATGGTGTTCATGCTCTGCTATGCTTTTAGAGTAGATCAGGATATCATCAATGAACACAATTACAAATTTATCAAGATATGGGTGGAACACCCTATTCATAAGATCCATGAAGGCAGCCGGTGCATTTGTGAGTCCAAAAGGTATTACTAAGAATTCATAATGACCATATCTTGTTCTAAAGGCAATTTTTTGTATGTCTCCTTCCCTTATCTTCAGTTGATGATACCCGGATCTCAAATCAATCTTTGAGTATACCCGAGTACCTTGAAGTTGATCAAACAGGTCATCTATTCGGGGAAGAGGATATTTATTCTTTATGGTCACTTGGTTGAGCTGTCTATAATCGATGCATAGTCGCATAGATCCATCTTTCTTCTTCACAAATAGGACAGGGGCACCCCAAGGTGATACACTGGGTCGAATAAAACCCTTGTCCAAAAGTTCTTGGACTTTCATTAAAAGCAATATGTGGAGAGAACTGAGCCAACTTAGTGAAATGATGATCATATTCTATTACAATTCTATTTCCTTGGTGGATGCTAAGGAACTCTTGTTGTTTCTTAAAGCGAATTGAATCAGGAAAGAACTACTCATAAAATGCATCTTTAAACTACTCCTAAGTTACCACATTACCTCACGCCTCTAATATCCTCCTTTTTGAGGTCCACCAAGTGTCTACCTTCCCTTCCAAAATGAAAGAAGCGAAAGGCACTTTTTGATTTTTCCTACATTCGATAGCTTCAAATGTCTTTTCCACTTGACGAATCCAACGTTCAGCAAAGATTGGATCTGGCTTGCCCCAAAAAAAATTGGTGGTCCCAATCTCTTAAAGTGATCTAAGGTATTATTCCTACCGCGTGGAATTTCATCTCGTTCCTCCTGACGCTCAAAGTATCCCATAATAGCATTGAGGACTCCGTGTACGTCATCTTGAGCATTGACGGGTGCTGGGGCATGAGGGGCATTCTACGAAGTCGGAGAAACTGGCCCATAATTAGTGATAGGTGTACGAGAGGACTAGGTTTGCTCTACGATGCGTGGAGTTTCCAAGTTATTATTTGTTTGAACACCTCTCCGAGCGCGTAAACCAATAGCATTGGGACCATAAGCACCCCGAGTGACAGAACCACTAATCTCTGGAATTGGCTCCATTACTCCTATAATAGGTTAAAGACAATCATCGGTTAAAGTTAATCAAAGGACCTAGTACACCTACAAGCCCTAGACCATGCTCTGATACCATAAAAAGATGTCACATCCTGGATTTTTTTTTTTAATCTTTCCATACATTTAGGCCAAATAGATAAACATCACTTTATTCATCATTCATAAACATTTATTACAATTCATTTATTCATCAAATTACAAATAGAAAAGTAAACATAGTGATGTTAACTTCAAGAGTCATCCAAGTGGCTCTACCTAGCGGTAGAGGAAGGTCTGCTCTCCATTGGAATCCGATTTAGTACTAGAGGGAGGCTGCTCTGAAAATCAAAAACAAAGAAAATTCAGCAACGCTGAGTAGGAACCCCAAAAGTCAAATCAAGATGAATACATGATCAAAATTCAATCAATCATCCCACTAGCGTATATCAAATACCCGAAGGAGCACTCCCCCAACAGCGGATGGAGAGGTTTACCCTACGGGATG